>OX457126.1:10935171-11442671 GCA_949752895.1 Dendrolimus pini
ATTTTTATTGCAAGCGTTGAAATAGGGTCCGGATTTAACGAAAGCGTTATTTGATTTTGTATTTTCATTTATAGTTAAAAAAAAACATAACGTTTTCAAAACAACATATCAATGATATCCTTAATGTGGTAACTAAGCTGTATATATATGTATTTTTGGCTCTTTCATTTCTCTGATTAGATATTTTGGTTTAGTTCTATTTGAAGTAACTTATTATCCCTATCACTGATCTATCCGTGTGGGAACGGAAAAAGAACACAATTCTCTGCGGGTGGGCGGCCTGTCATAACAGGCGACAAAACAACCCACGGCCAGGTAGGTAGGGTATTTGTCCGCTTGAAGGGCTACCACTCCTTGTATAGAATATGCCGCATTTACAACTCTGAACTGTTTTCCGGCATCTGGCCAGTCTCCGTTTAGAGAGCGGCAGAATATTGTTAGCAATTGGTGCACCTTTGGTGATAAAAATGTCTAGCTGTCTGCTGAACTCGTGCAACAAAAAAAAACTGTTGTAAACATAATAAGAATAGGGGATAGTCATCCAAAAAAATTGTAAAATTAAACAAGTCATACTAATGATAAATTCCGGTTCTGAAAGGAGTGTTGAAGCCCAGGATGCTTGCCTACGTCTCCCTTTCCTTTTCCCTACTCCGTCTTGTCTTTTGTATAGTAATATGTCAAGTAAAATTGATAAAGAACAAATCAAAACTATAGTTTTCGTCGCTACTTCACTGGCATTAATAACAAAAAAAACAAATAAACACATACAACAAATTTAAATATAATTCAGTCATTCAGATCTATAAGTAAGGATTTTAATGAATAACTTTTGGATAATGTTCTATTACCCGCAATATATATAATATATTTCATATTTAACCCAGTTAACGAAAAATAAGAGCGTGACGAAAGGCGAAAAATTGCCGAAATTCTGGAGTCACTTTTAGAGTTATGTATTAAATATGGAGAATTCATCTGAATAAAGAAGTACATACTTTTTACCAAAACTCTTAAAATACTAATTATTGTTCTAAATGTTTGAATAATAATTAAGTTAGTAAACGACAGTTTGCAAGTACGTTGACTGATTACACTTTGACAAAGTAATAAAGATAATCTGGCAGTAAATTGAAATTTCGCTATCCCCGAAAAGGCCATCTTAAACATAATATTATTTATCAAAGGAAATTCTCTACAAGGTCCTATCAATTTTCATATCATTATTTTGAGGTCAATACAATCGAATCCCCCTCCTCCTCTCACCTCGAGGTGAGATCAAGGCAGCCGGAGAGACCGAGATCTCCGGCTATTCCGGCTCCGGCATGGTGAGGCCAACCCGCAAAGGGGCCGGCCGTCGTCCGTCCGGGCTGAAAGTGACGTAGGACACTAGAGAATCGGACATAATAGCACTTCACACATGAGGTGTTAGTGCCATCCCGACCTGGCGAATCCCACACACGGGCAGCAGCCTTTCGCCCTCGCACGGCTTATGGTCCTCAAACGCATTCCCCTGTATAAATAATCAAAAAAAGAAGTCTTCACTGGGTTAGGCCTGGTGTATTGCCGGGCATAGACAGAAGCAATCAAGACGCGGGAAACCGCGACTGTGATCCAAACCTGACTAAGAGATTTAGAATCTCTTGAGGCTAGCATTGAAACAGTGGCGGCGCTTCTCGCGGCGGATTGGTCCTCTCCCCATTAAATGGACCTAGTATAGTACGTAAAAGGTCTTTACACAGTTGAGTTGAGGGCGGGCACAGTTGCTTAGGCAGGTACCTCTGTTGAATAGACATATTAATTTCAAACTTCTTTATATTTTATTATAGCGATGTGTAACGGTATTAGAAGCTACCTACCTTTCGAGAAAAATAGCGGTGATGTTTGGTGCACTCCACGAATTTAAAAGGATCCTGTTTTTGCTATTCACCTACAGAACCCTAGAAATACTGCACACGACATATAAATATAATAATTTTGATATTCACAACATAAACTTAGTCATTTCAGCATGTGGTAATTAAAACTATAGGAAAGTTACGCTAGATCTTATATATAAAATTCTCGTGTCGCGGTGTTTGTAGTTAAACTCCTCCGAAACGGCTTGACCGATTCTCATGTAATTTTGTGTGCATATTGGGTAGTTCTGAGAATCTGACAACATCTATTTTTCATCCTCCTAAATGTTAAGGGTAGTCCACTCCAATTTTTTTTTTAATTTTTAGATTTTTTTTAATTTTTTATTTTTTTGTGATACAGTATTAAAAATACATACAACCCTAAATTTTCAACCCTCTACGATCAACCCCTATTTTTTATTTGTTAATTATAAACTTTAATGCTGTCGGCATATCGATTGAAGCTTTTCCGGGCAGGACGACGTCTGCCGGGACAGCTAGTAATTATATAAAGCAAAGCATTTTCATTGCCAACATTTTGGCCCACGTGATTACAATAGGTCGTAGTTTCGCTACCTCGATCTGAATTGCCTAAATGTTTATTTTTTATAATAAATTCGCTCAGTTTACACGATTACATGAAATTTTTGTAATCTGACTTTAATTCTCAACACTGTACTTGTTAAAATACATTTAGTAATAAGACAAAGTAAGATATCGTCCCCAAGAGAAATAAGCTGGGCAACTATTGTAACAAACTTCGGGGATCTTAAATCTAGACAGGCGAAATGTTTGGCAAAGATTTACCTACTTTGTATTAAGACGCTACAACTTATAAAAGAAATTCGCTAGAACAGATAAATGTTGCGTATTATATAGTTTCGCATAGTGAATAAAAGTACCGAAGACTTGTTTACTTATCTTCATTCTCTTTCCTTTATTTTTCAGGGCACCATAGCCTGAAGGCATAATCGAATCCCTAATAGACTGATTTGCACCTGTTCACCCAGATCATGATTTAGATTTTAGAGAGTCCGAAATGGTAATAGAAAGCCAATGACCGGCAAATTAGACGAGAAACAAAGCCAATGTAAAAGCCTACGCAGCCATAGAATGGCTTACGACAGCCACTTAGAAGTCACCGTTATGCATGGAAGGCTCTTGCAATTCCTTACCTTGTTACTGAAAGTGAAGATTTCGTCTGATGCCAATTCTGCGGGATTTTTCTAGGAATAATTTAAGGTGGACAGATTAAAAAAATATTTGATAGCAAATTTAATGTATTATTACATTGTATGATATTTTTAGCCCGGGAATTCTCCCGGGAGCGGTGCTTAATAATTAGCTTATTTCCACACAGTTTTCATTAAAACGATAGCTTACATTATTTTCTAAATACTGTGGTATTTTGGGTCTCAAGAATCCAGCGGGAATTTCAATTCAAGTGTAGACGATGTCGCGGGCATATCCTAGTATCATATATTATCCACTTTTTCCATCCTAATTGCGAGCTACACTTTAGCTTCGCCCTTGATATTCCAGACGTCAATACGTTACGGGAACCGCTTTCCATTATGATGGCCGTCTGCTCATTTGATAGCTTTGCAATACAAAAATATTGATTTTTGCTAATACAGAGTTTACAACGTTTGTTAGATACCAGTACAATGTTTGGACAAAAAATAATATTTCAAAAGACTCTCGACAGTTTTTGTTTCTAGAAAACTAGCTTTAACCCAATTTTGTGTTTAGTTCATTTAATTAAAATTATTTGTACTTGTCTGTTTACAGTGCTGGATAGATAATAATATTTTTTCGTGACTCTTAAAGTAGTATCACACTCATAACTCATTTAATATTTTAAAGAATGCCTTCGATTCAAGTGCCTTATTGATAACAATAATGAGCATTAATCTATGGCATCATAGCCAAAAATTTATGATCTAGCATGATTTAAAAAAATAAGTAGTTGAGTGATGCGCTCAGAAGATTTACTGATGTCAGCTTCATTTGTAACGCTGCAAATGATGCAAAACAATCTATTAAGTTGTAAAAATTCCTTATTTCTGTATTTCATTTCAAATGGAGTTCAAATACACGTACAGTCGCTAAAACATTTATGCAAAAACGAGTAAAGTCACCAAATGTACAAACTAATTTTGCCCGTTGAAATGCTACCAGCACTTTTTTGGGGATCGGTAAATTAGATCGGCGTCGCACGTGACCCGATTTACAATATCCGCTGTTTCTACATGGGTACACATTAGACACGGTATTTACTTTTCAATTGTAGATCTCTTTTACACTCGAACGGTGCGATAAGGAGATGAAATCAGGGCTCGGATACTATTAGGAGGTAATATGCCGAAGAAAATTCACTGAAGCAGCAACCTTCATTACTGGCCCTCGACAAGGAAAACAAACGAGGCGGTGCCCGAACATTATTACCGAGTAATCCGCGATTACACTCTAAGACGTTACAAATTCTGTGAAGGTGGAAAAGTGCCCAATTTACTTGAATCGCTGAGATGTTGCCCATTTCTTTCACTTTATTAACACTGCAATGGACTTGTGACGAAAAAAATGTTGATTTAAGTATGTAGATATTCTTTCTTTTTTGTAAATTATTACGTGAGTAAGATAAGGAAGGTATTATTATATTTTAATATATAATAGTTATTACGTATGTCGGCATCAGTAGTCTAGTAGTACAGTTTGCCTAGTTCCCTATACAATGCAGAAGCTCCTGGATCGATTCCCAACAGATACAATTTTAAACTTCTCAAATTAGCTTTCCGTTCTTACTTTTGATACCCTAGGACACCCTAGTCCGATTTAAACACAAGCAAAGAGTCAACAGACCTGTGTCATCAAACTTTCAATTTGCAAATTTTTAATAGGCTCATCTATTTTTTTTTATATGTTGTACAACATAACTAAATATAAGTATCTTTACAAAAACATTAATTATTTTCCAGATTAACTGTTGGTTTCTGTGAAAAGCGGCTTAGCAAACCAGTAAGATGCAATCTCATTCACCGCAAGAAAAATACTCTGTCACAGATAAAACGTAGAAAACTGGATATTTTATCACAAACCTTAAATTAGATCCTCTCTGTACGCCGCCCGCATCGATAAAAGGAACGAGCTTAGCTTTTTCTGATTGCAAAATGAGGAAAAAGTTTGCCTCGCTGCGGTGCAACGTGGAATGTAACAGAATTATCGGTGGTACTATCTATTGTACAAGTAAACACCACACCGTTTTTTTAATCTTCGCACCTCCTCCGTCATATGCTAAGACAGAGGCCTTATTTTATTTTCAAATACTTAACAGCCAATAATAGATGGTTGTGTTCTTACATTATTTCATATTTATATCTACTTATATATTAAATTTACCAACTACCTATTAATACATTTATTTACCAATTAAGACTAGGGTTACATATAATCTACATAGTTTAATGTTGCAGGCTAAGTGCTGAGCGAATATATTCAGTCATTTAGTCAATATTCCTCTTATTCATAATAATTCTACGAGGTTTATCGTCTCGTTTAAATGAAGGTCCAAAAAGTGGTTTGTATAATCGCATTAATACGATTGTGATAAATACCTATATACTGTTTTAACGAGCCAATGAACCTCGTTTAACCATTATGAATAAAAGGGTAGCAGTTTTTACATAACTTTAAGAATTATTTTAAAAAATATGTCCTTTTAATTCTTGAAAATAATTTACCGTCCCGGTGCCATAGAACAATATAGAGTGATCTATCTCGAAATATTATAATCAGAAACGACAACTGGCAAATGAGAACTTTTAAATTAAATTTCGTAACAAATTTTTCATGACAAAGGATGCCGCTCCGTAATGGGAGTAGACGGAGGCCGGGCTAGTTGGGCGATTAATTAACAAGGACTAGCCTCCAGAGGGCGTCGCTTTCAGAATTATTCATAGTCTTAACCCCTCAGTAGTACAACAGGAGTAACTGTGGTTTCATGTATTTTGTCAAAGCGGCACAATTTATTTAGCTATTTATTTGACCTTTCATTATAAAGTTCGAAAATAATTTCTATTATTTACTGAGGGTTTTTGCGTCAGACTTTATATTCTATTCAGACGACCTACATTAGATTGCGCTATAAATGATTTTGTTTGAAAAAACCTCTACTACACATCTATATGTTCCTAAGAATAAAAAAGAATAATATTCCTTTTATTCCGCGTTATTTAAAGTACCTAAAATGATATACAAGATTTATTAAAAATTAAGAAGTAATTAAGAAGAAAACAAGAAACATCCAAACAAGCGCAGTATTAAAAAAGATATTAATCCCTACCAAGGGTTGCTTGGAAGAGCCTCCTGTTTGTCACTATTTTGTTTTTGTTGAATAGAAAATAGTGACTATTGGAGTTATATATAGTAGAAGTTCACCGTGGTTTCAATAGCTGAATTTATTTTAGAATTGCATTTGCTTGCACCCTCATCGATGCAGCCGCCTTCGTCTCCACTTTCTGTTTTTCTAGCTTTGTATACTTGTCTACAGTCTATTAAAATAACACAAGTTAGCTCTGTATCAAGTTTCATTTAAATCCAAATCAAATCAAATCATATTTATTTTGCATTAGACACGGTTACAAGATGTTAGAATACATATATATGCATGGTGATAGTTTCACGTGTGCTAGCTACATTGGCGTGCAAAATTATTCTTAAAGTACAATTTTATTATTCTGATTATCTTATTATATTACAATTAAATTATAAATGTCAATAAAAATTAGTCAATATTGTATTCATCTCATATAATCCTGCATTGAATAGAAACATTTATCCACCAGCCAATTAAAAAGCTTTATATTAAATAATTTACCTTTATATTCTTTGATAAATGGAGGTATTTTGTTATAGATTTTTATAATCATAATATGGCTATTTCTACTATAGAGATGGCTGTTCACTGGGGGGTGTGCTAAACGATTTCCATGACGAGTGTTAAACCTGTAAACATCTTCAAATTTTAGAAATAGCTCTGGATTGCTCTTCACAAATTTACAAGCTTCAAATATGTAAAGGCTGGGAAGCGTTAAGATTTTATATTTTCTAAAGAGTGGGCACAAGAAGTCCACGGTGGTACATTAAATATTGCTCTTAAGCATTTTTTTGGGCGATAAATACTTTATTTACGTCAACAGCAATTCCCTATAATATAAGTCCGTATCTAATAAGAGATCCCACTTAGCCATGGTAAGCCATAAGAGCAGTTTTAACATCTGTTATGTTAGAGATTTTCCATAATGCATATACAAATTTATTAATTTTTTTAACAAGATTATCTATATGTATCTGCCATGAACAGACATTGTCAAGAGTAATTCCAAGAAATAAGACATTAGTATTTTCAACTAACTCGCAATTGTTATATGTTTTTTTTTTTGGTTTTGGTTTTCTATTATAAAATTGTACAAAACTTGTTTTCGATATATTTACCTTTAGGTTATTGTTAGCAAGCCACTCAATCATTTGTCACTAATATCGAGATATCATCAGCGAGAGTGTGCAGTGGTGATGTATTATATCTGGCAAATCATTTATGTATATAATGAATAATAGTGGCCCTAACACACTGCCTTGCGGTACGCCATATTTGTTTAATTTGTACGAGGATCTGTAAGTATTTACTTCTTTGAATCTGTTGATTTCGCCTATTTCAACACACTGTTGTCTATTATCTAGGTAGCTTTTAATCCAATTGTAAGCAGGCCCACGAATACCATATTTGTTACATTTTACAAGTAGTTTATCGTGACAGACAAAGTCAAATGCTTTGCTCATGTCAAAGAATACCGCCGACACATATTTGTTTTTATCAACATTTTCAGCTTTACTAAATTGAAGGCTGCTAGCATAGTTGATTTTCCTTTTTGGAAACCATTTTGATTTTCCTTTATAATATTATATTTGTGGAGAAAATTTGTAATTCTGATATGTAGTGCTTTTTCGAATATCCGTTTAGTAATTTTCACTTGATGCTCAAACAGACATATAGAATCTCCTGCTCCGGAATGGTTTTTTCTCTGTACTAATATTATATTATAGATAGATAGAATATAATACATTTTATCACTATACAATAAAAACCTAAACATCGATTGTTTTGTTAATATATTTCTGCAACTATCGCTGGTTCCTTTTTACCCTTCTCCAAAATATTAATTAACACTAAACCTAATTAATTTCACCCCTCTAAGCCCGGCCATTATCTAAAGAGTGTTTTCACATTTTGTAGCGATTTGTATTTTGGAATCTAATCCTTCTTAAAAGGAAAAGAACATTTAAAAGGTTTTTTTAAAGTTTTTATCAGCATAAAAAATATACTGATACCGAAATATAAACTTCTTATAAATAACAAGTTTATATTTTTAAAAGTAAAGTAAACTTTACTTTTTATTTGATTATAAATTAAACGTTCGCTTCGTTCGTGTAAAATTTAACTTCATATACCGCAAATAAACTAATCATAGGTATAAAAAGTATCGTGTTTTCATCTTCATTATCAAAACGCTCGTCACGATAAGATTTATGGTAGATCAGCTATTTTTTAAACTGGTTTTTATTGAGTTAGAACCTTGTATTTAGCTTAGTGGTATACAGACTAGCTCTACTTTATTATAATAATGTTTCATTAGTACGTTAATTAGGAGCTGTAGCTTAGAAATAAATTTCTTAACTATTTTTGACGTTGATAAAAAAACAAAAGTTTTTACCCCGCTCTCCCCTATATACTAAAAATTCGATGAGAAGATAAATAATATGAATATAAATGGATAAATAATATGAATCTAATACACTATCAAGCCAAAATGAACCCTTACATAATAATGTTTCGGAAAACCAAATAATAGATAATCAAAATGTACCCAAACGCCCATTGGAGTATCTTTCAAAGCGAGTAAAGTAGGCTTGTCCCCTTTGTGACAAAAGAACCTCCCTATTTCTTTGTACGATGAATACTTTGACCGGATCTAGGAATTCATACAACGGTAAATTACCTTCCATCCTACATTATTAATGAATTTTATACTATTTACTATAAGCGGTACAACAAAAAAACGTATAATGCATAATTAGCTTAAAGAGTTGCCTGTGAAAAATCAGTCCGAGTTCAGGTTGTCGAATTTTGAAAAGTGAAATATTGCTGCGAGAGAATGAAATGGTGAAAACACTTTTTGCGCGATATCTCGGAAACTATGCGTCTTACAAAAAATTTGTAAAGTCATAATTTGTAGCAAATTGTTTTGCCTACAAATATGTTTATATAACTTTTTGCCCTAAATTAAAAATTAAAGAAGTTATAAGCAAAAAAGTGAGAATTTTTTTATTCATTCCTCTTTTCTTTACCATAGAACTTACCAAATTTAACTTATCGAATGTTAAGAAGGTAGAAAAGGTCCCCGTTTTCCCCGCCACCTATGATGTAGAGTCCGTCCCAAAAATAAAATTGCGTCCTCTAACAAATGCAAAGCTCATGTAACATTTCAATGAACTAAAGAATGTCACTATCAATTAATGTGTCAATAATATATTTCAGATGCCCGAGCAGTGTCGGTGGTGAACATGCGATAATTTATTTAAAAGTGTGTCAATTATACATTTTTTGAATTATGATTTTATATTAGAGGTAGTCTCTATCTAAGGCTCTAAGGAATAGGAACCTTGTAATGTTCTCTTTCAATACTTTTCAACTCTATAACAATAAAGATCCTTTACCAAAATGCAATAAGCTTACTGAAACGAAGATAAATTAATTGACACTTTAGTTAATATTATTTGCGTTTCTCCTAACAATAGAGATAATTAGACCCTTTATAATTTAACCCACACTCCAGTATAACAATACTTATTCATTTTGTTTGAAGGAAATATTTCAAACTGTTTCGGTTATAGTTCCCTGATGGAAACTTGTCTACAATTACAACGAGTGTTCATTATCAATTTTATTATATCTACTGTATTATGGAAATTAATTTTATAGTAATTGCAACAAAGAAGGCAATGTAAATTAATTTCATCATTAATTGCTCACAGACATGCGACTAACATTGGTATTAGCAATTTATTAGTGAAATTCATTCAATAGTTTCATATCGAAAGCATGAGTCCTTTTCTATAGCTAAAGTTTCATAAAATTTTGGAGTAAAAATCAAATCAAATGAAATAAAAATCTACTAATGGTATATTTGATATATAGAGGGGATTGAATGTAATATAATATGTTTTAATAAAAGCTTTTTACAATGACTACTGCCATTAATGAAATATTTATTAACTTATCACTTTAACAGCTCATAAACCTCCACTTCTGGGGTCGGGCATCCCTTTATAGGGATGAGAACGGATGGCATATCCACCGCGCTTATCCAAGGTGGCTTTGCAAGTTTGACACATCGGTTACTTCGATATGCAGGTTGCATCAGGATGTTTTCCTTCACCGTTAGCATTTGATAATTGTAACAACATGCACATTAGATCAGACTCAAACCAGCTTCTTATGCATTTCGGACACGTGCGCTAACCATTAAGCTACCACAGCTTCTTAGAGGTTAAATTAAAATATTAATAATTAACTCTGCACTTGACATATTATCTATAATTACTGTATAATTCTAGAAAAAAGTAAAGTTAATGTCTGGGCATTGAGTGGGTTACAATCTATTTTTACTAATTAGTTGATTTTCAACTTTTAATTACTATTTGTATGCCTGAAAGGGCAAAAACATGTGAAACCAAATAACATATTGTCATCGAATGTTTTTACTAATCATGTTTTTAAGCAAATAAATGATTTCATTTGATTTACTGAATAGAAAAATGTAAATTGGACTAAATGTAAAAAACTCAAATTATATTAAACTGTAACGGTCTTATTTTAAGATTAGATAAAATTTAAGGTAAGTTTGAACGCTTCTTTAGGAACCATAAAGAAGCGTGCAAACTTACTCACCATTAGAATAAGATCGAAAATAGTTTAATGCGTACATTACCTAATAGTAAAAATATTTATTCAAATTAAACAAATATCACATTGCCAGAGTTTAGTATACCACCGCTCTTATGCTAGAGTTTCACCTTCGTCATCGTTATAGTTATTGACGACGGTCAAATGCGTCTTATTTTAGCGATAAAAATAACGCCTTTAAGGAATAGCTACATTACTGTATATACATGCGATGTTTGCCGATAATTAACGTCATTCACAACTAATACTAATATCGCATCACAAGTAACGCACTAGGCCCATCGCATTATCTCTTTAACTATAACATTATCCGAGATGAAGCAGTAGCCTTAGAGCGAGAGCTAGTATTACAAGTTTAACTCGTTACACGTTCACATAAAATTGACTAAAGTCCTCCAAACCTCTGTTTCAAGTGCCCATTGCGCAGTTTGTATATGCTGAAACCCAACATTTAGCAGCGGTCCTTGATTACGCACAACGCTTAGTAATCACAGGCTCGATCCTCTGCTACTACGTAATTATACAGCGGTTTAGATACCTCCACACAGGTGGCTTTGACCGGGTGAAACTATGCCATTATGCCGAATGATGTGGCTAGAATTGCTTCGATATTAATAGACTCAAGTGAATTAACGAGGTCGCTGATATGAAGTTTAATATTATTTATATCACTAGAGGCAGTTTTATTTTACTTACATAAAAACTTATATTCAGTATTGTTACATATATGTAATATAGTTCTATATAATAATTACAAAGAAACTAAGTCCATATAGTCTACATAACTACCCAGCAAAACGTAGAGGTGCGTCAGAGTGAGAGAAGCTAACCTGATTTGAAGTAATACAATTGATGACATATTGTTAATGAGATCGTAGATATTTATTAGTGAATTATTAAACGCGATTGCAGCGCCATCTATTTTGCTTATGCGTCTATTCTAAGGAAACGAAGTCATTTATCGGGATAAAATATATCCTAAGTATTAACTCGGGTTATAAGCCAGCACTACGTCGTTTCATTCAAATACGTGTAGTAGTTTCGAAAAAAGATGCGATCGCGGCGACATCTTTTCACTATTTTTGTCTATCCCACGGAAACTACGTTTTATATCAAGATAAAAAGTATCCGAAGTTACGCCCCGGGTTATAAACTAGCTCTATGTCTAGTTTCAGTTTAATCTGTTCAATAGTTTTCACGTGATACTCTGACATACAGACAGAAAAAATTATAAAAAATGTATTTTCGGAATCTGCTGCTTCGATTTAGCCCCCCGATTTTGTTCATATTTTCAAATACATCGTACAACCTGGAACCATTTTCAATTTTTTCATACTATAGATAGATAGGATTACCTGAGTAATTTCATATATATTCCGGATAAATATTCTCGAATATATATATATATATATATATATATATATATATATATATATATATATATGTCGCAGAACGGCCTCATTCTCACGAGATCTTCTTTAGTTATTGCAGGTGTAGTGGGCGTCATCAGGATAAAATGCGAGCATAAAACACAATAGCCACGGTTTATACACTTTTAATTCAGATTTGAACAGCATTTTGACATAGTTTAGACCGAGCAGCGGGTTCAGGGCACCCGCTCATACTTCCAGCTTCAATACTTTCTTTAAAATACTCCATGGTCCAACTCGACCTGTTGCCACCAACCAAATGTGCCACAAAAACTCCACAGTCTACCCAAGTAGATATTACTCAAAGTATAGAGGGCGCTGACCCCGCTCTAGACATGCTCTGCTCTTATTGGTCGTTTATTAAATTACAATATTCTTATTATTATATAAATGTAAAGCTAAGTCTAAATATAAACGTCGTCCAACTGACATTAATAAAGAAGCTTTTATACAAGCACGCAATCGCTGCAATAGAGCATGTAGGGATGCACAACGCCGTTATATTCACAAGTCACTAGATGATAACAATCCTAGAAAAGTTTGGAAGTTTCTTAAATCACTGGGAGTCGGTAAAACCACGTCTGATTCAAATTCTTATAACTTAAACATGGATCTTCTGAATCAGCATTTCGCTGCCACATCAGATTTCAATTTGACAGTTAAGTCAAAAACACTGAATTCGATATCTTCTCTTCCCACTCCGCAGTGTTCTCCCTTTTGTCTAAATCAATTTTCGGTTTGTGATGTTGAGAAAGCTATAAAGTCAATAACTTCTAATGCAGTCGGCAGTGACGGAATTAGTCAAAACATGATACTCCCCATAATTGATATCGTCAGTCCTACCATTTCTAACATAGTCAACAGCTCCATATCAACTGGTATATTTCCTACTGTGTGGAAAGAAGCCCAGGTTATTCCTTTACCTAAGAAACCTAATTCCTCAACCTTTTCTGAGTTCCGTCCCATATCTATCCTTCCCTTTCTCTCTAAAGTCTTAGAACGTCTTGTACACGAACAACTTAGCATATACCTCAACACACAATCCCTTATGAATCCTCATCAATCTGGGTTTCACCCGGGCCACAGTACAACCACCGCACTGATTAAAATCACTGACGATATACGCCAAGGCATGGACCGAGGTTTGGTGACTATTCTGTCACTGCTAGACTTTAGCAGTGCATTCAATCACGTAGACTTTGATATACTTACGGAAATTCTCCGCTCTCTCAACATATCTCCATCCGCAATTGATTGGTTTCATAGTTACCTGATTGAACGCCGGCAACGTGTTCGTATCGATGATATGTTGTCATCGTGGCAAAATCTCTCTGCCGGGGTTCCTCAGGGCGGCGTTTTATCTCCTCTTCTATTTTCTATTTTTATAAATTCTATCTCAAAAAACTTATCTTCTTCCTACCATCTCTATGCAGACGATTTGCAGATTTATACTCAGGCGCCTAAAGACAACTTACATAACGCTATTAAGCTTATTAATGATGATCTGAACCGCATATACAACTGGAGTACTTCCCATGGACTTAGAGTCAATCCCAATAAAACTCAGGCCATCATCATTGGTAGCTCGCGAGCCATAGCAAAAATAGATTTTCCACTGCTTCCCGATGTGATCTTTCATGATACCCCTATTCCTATAAGCGATCAAGTAAAGAATCTTGGCGTAATAATGGACAAGGAATTGTGTTGGCGACCCCACATTACTGAACTAAGCCGCAAGATTTTTGCATCCTATGCATCCCTTAGGAGACTGAAAAATTTCCTTCCGACTGCCACTAGGATTTCGCTTGCTCAATCAATACTACTACCCATCCTCGACTATGCTGATGCTTGCTATCTTAATCTCACTCAAGAGCAACTTATTAAGCTCGAGTGTCTTCAAAATGTTTGCATAAGGTTCATATTTGGTTTAAAAAAATATGACCACGTTTCTGAATATCGCAAAAAGCTCGAGTGGTTGCCTATCTCACTTCGCCGGAATGCTCATCTTCTCAAGTTACTATATCGTATATTGTTTATACCTTACACCCCTCCTTATCTTAAGGAATGTTTCAACTTCCTTCATACGTCACATACACTCAGTTTGCGCTCCTCCTCCTCGCTTAATGGCACCTGCACACTCTTCAACATTTTATTCCAACTCCTTCGCTATGCAGGCTGTCTTCCTTTGGAACTCTTTGCCCACTGACGTCAGAAAGGCCAAGTCTTTTGCCATATTTAAAAATTTACTTTGGAATCATTATGTAAGTCTTACACAATAATGTATGTGCTATAGTTTATTATACTTTTGACTGTAATCTGTTGTCCATGTATGTCATTTTTATTTAAAAAAAATTCTTTTATTGTATTAAATTATAATTATAGATAATTTAAGATTTCCTTTTAAGTCAGGTTGCCTGGAAGAGATCGCTTTTAGCGATAAGGCCGCCTTTTGTTTTACCAAGTAACTATTGTCTTGTGCATTTTTTCGTAATTTTTGTTATGGTGAACAATAAAGTGTTGTCTATGTCTATGTCTAATATTCATAACTTTTATTAGGTTAGAACGATCTTTAAGTTATATAAACATTTAACACATCAAATTAAATTAAATTAAGAATTTTAGAAGTAATTAAAATGTTAACAAATGATATTGTGCGTTATACATCCAGTCAATAATACATCCAATTATAACTTCCCTCCGACTTATACATATATATATATATATATATATATATATATATATATATATATATATATATATATATATATATATATAAATCTGAGTCTCGATTAATGATTAATGACACATAAATATTAGTTTTTATATCGAAATATAAGCTTTAAAACTAAACTTTTATCAACTACGTATGAACACTGTTAAATTACAGCATTGAAACCCCGCAGAGTTTGTTCTTCATTTGCAATATGGTACTAGTGATTGATATAGCATCTGTAAATTACTAAATAAACAAAGTTGTTAGTTAAAACTAACATTTATAAAGTATTTGTAGGACCTCACTACCACGTCGCCAAGTTAACAGAAGTACGCGAATATAAAGTTTTGAACTGAGTTACAATTAAATTAGCTACCTTCATAAACTTATTTAATTAATTATAACTTCTAATTTGTAAGCAATGCTACGAGAAAGTTCATTCTAACATAGGTATATTTAAGTTCATACATATTTTATTTGGTCTCACTTCGAGTTCCTCTGATAAACAAAAACTTTTCAAGGAAAATTAAACAGTCGGTTATACGCGGGTGAGTGAGACCAGTTACGTAATAAGATGACGTATGTTAATTTCGTTATTTTTGTCTAAATTGGTAACACACTTTAAATTGTGATAAAACAAGTTTGTAATTCCTGATATTAGTTATTATATATATAAAAACATATCGGATTTTGAATTGTGGCACCGGCACCTCGGTCATCTTAATATAAGAAGCGTGAAGCTGTTACAACAAGGACTGGCAAATGGTATAAGTTTCACAACCAGTGACTTTTTACCTTGTATTACAGTCTGGAAGGGAAACAGTCTCGGTTACCATTTCCAAAAATATCCTATACGAGAGCGACTGAAAAGTTAGGTTTAATACATTCCGACCTCTGCGGTCCATTGTCAGTTTGTTCTTTCAGTGGTGCTAAATATCTATTGACATTTATAGATGATTTTAGCAGGATGACATTTTGAAGCGTAGGAAGTCTTCAATGAAGCACCTTTTGCTCGAAATATGCGTATATTTTAATATATTGCGATTTTACAATTAACTTTTGATGCGCGTACAATAATTCGACGTCGTTCCGTAGTGATTTTTCGAATATTGGCGGTTGGCCGTAGACAATGAACGTTTGTCATAGGCAATCTTTGATATGGCGCGTACACACCGGCGCGAGCGTACTGATTTCATACTCGGCTGGACCGGTGTGTACTTCATTAGGTAAATCGTGCCGCAACATACCCCCGGCCTTGGATGCTGCAGCATCCAAAATTTGAGCCTCAGCAGAGTCAGCACCTCTTCGCAGAGCAACGAACACATTCTGGTCATTGTGCGCTTGATGACTCTAGATGTCGTCCGAATCTCCGCTACTGTCGTGATGCCTCTCTGCTAAGTAGTCTTCATATAATGTACTAAGTGCCACACTAGTTGTGGCAAGTTGCCGTGCTTGATAACAACCAGTGTGTCTGTGGTAGCAGATTTGTGGTGTTCCTCTGCACTCGCTCCTCGTCTGAGTGTCTAAGGTGTACTCCTTCATCCATCGCGTCCGAAATACTGCCATAGACGCTCCACTCGCTGGTAACATGACAGGCGCTGCTCCGGTATGGCTCTGACGTCAGCACACACAGAAGATGTCATGGTACGGCCCAAGAGGAAGTAGGCAGGACTCAAGGGATGGAAATAGTGTGGATAAAAGGATGGGATACATATTGGATAAGAGTTGAGGATGGCATCCACATGTGTTAATAACGTGTTCAACTCCTTAAAAGTCATATTATGCGCGTATCCATTTATGCGGTATAAATGGAGAAGACATGACTCCCGTTTCACACAGAACACCGCAATGAAACAAATTCAAAACATTGAAGATGAATTTAATGTGTAGACTAGTGGCGTAGTCATGATGTTAAATGTAAGTTTAGAAAAGTCGTTCATAAATCCCACCATAATTCTAAGCAATAGTAAAGAAATGTCCATCTGTGATCTACTTCGTCATAAACTATTGCGAGTTCATGTGAGTATATATGCATCAAAGGATAGATTGCCTACGAGCTAAGGTATATTGCGCGTGTAACAATACATGTAAACAGGCAAATTTATCCCGTAACAGTTCTTGTGACCTTACCTTTGCGATTCAGTACGAGCATTGGTTTTGTGTATTACAGGTAAGTTGAAGTGATACGTGCGATACTTAAATCACCCATTAAAATAACTATGAGTCCTACTTCTCAATCGCATATAAGTAATGCACTAGTGAACTACCTATATTGCGAAATGCAGTAGTGTTAGTAGCCATCACATTCAACGTGAATACCAGCGCGTTGTAGACCTGTGCATGAGTCATGAATGCTCATATTGATAATGGAAAGTATGTACTTATGCCTATCTACAAATTAAAGGGAAATAATTTTACAAAAATAACATCTAATTGAACTAAGCCACTTGAGTAATTTTATTAAAATAGAAATATAAGCAAATTTGAAATTATGTGTGATTGATTATAATTAAATTGATATATTATATTGAAAGTTTATGTGATGAGAGTTGTAAATCAAAAGTAATTTGTCATGTGTAGTTAGAAAATAACATGCGATTTATCCAAGCACAGCATGAAGTTACAATTTGTCAAAACTAATGTGATTGAATTTGATATACATGTTTGTACATAGATGGTGCGCGAGTCCCTTTTCTAAAGCAACGAATTGTCGTTCTGCTTGTAAAAATGTCTACACCAAAGATTCAGCTGCCATGTTCAAGTGAAATGCGAATGCGGAATCCTCCGGCACTATTGCGTGTATTAGTGACAACGAAAGATCGTTCGCATCTCAGCTTGTCAGACAATGCGTCCTGAACCTTTGGTAGTTCCTAAGACTAACAGAACTGACATGACTGCTTACAGTTAGAACTATCGTTACATTGCGCGATGTTACATTGTATAGCGTCACGACCGCGCATGGTAGAATTTACAGGGCCTGACACCATCCAACCAAATTGCGTATTTTGTAACGTTGGACCGTTTGGTAAACGTATTCTGCCTTCGATAAGTAGGTCCCAAAATCGATCTGCGCCTATTAATATGTCGATGTCTTGGGACTCTAAAAATTGCGGATTTGCCAACTGAATATTCTCAGGAAGCCTGAACTGTGTGCGTGATATATACACAGCTGGCACTGTCGATGTAATTTGTGGTAAAACGAAACACTTGATGTGTGTGGAGAAGGTGTTTATGCGTGATTTAATTTCTATGTCACAGGTTTCCGTACACTGTGACATAGAATTACCTACTCCTCGTATTTCGTGAGTGGACTGTAATAGTGGAATATCTAATGAATTGCATAAAGATTGTGTTATAAAACTACGTTGACTCCCATTGTCGAGAAGAGCGCGTACTTCGTGTTTATTATTATATTTGTCTATTATCTCGATCAATGCAGTTGGTAACAAAACGGGTTCAATATTAGAATTGTGTGCGCATAAGTCATTAGTGTGAATTTGATTTAGATGTATAGATTTGTATAACTTGCTACTCAAAGCAACGACGTCCGCGGGGGCAGAGCGAGGCACGAGGGAACAACCACCTGTGGATGCGCATGCGCACTGCACATTACCTGTGATTGCGCTGGCGCAGACCTCAGTTGACGACGGAAGCGTCGTTGTCGTGCTAGTGTCCTTGACCCCGTTACTGTGAATTAGCGTGTTATGTTTATTATTGCATTTCCGACATGGGCCAGACCTACACTCGTTTAAACTATGACCGGAGTGCAAGCAATTTTTACATAAGTTGTATTTAGATATAACGTTTAGCTTTGCGACGAGATCCAAGTTTAAAAACTTTTGACATGCATATAGGGGATGCCTAGCGTTACAAATAATACATAACTTAGTATTACGGGTCTGATTGTGCGGTTTATTGCTTGAAACAGTGTGACAGTGGATTTTAGTGTTGTTGTGTGTATGTGAATGTTGTTTGTCGTTGTGTGTGTGAACAATACTTTTATTATGAGACACTGATAGTGTTTCTAGCATGTCAGCTCTGAGTTTTAGAAAATGCAATAAATCGTCTACCTTAATAGTCACCTTTGAGCCTCTCTGGTTTAGATGTGTGCATTTATATTGTTCCCATTCGCGTTCTGTAGTTAAATCTAATTTTGAGGTTACAATATAAATAACTAATGTGTCCCAGGAGTCTGTGGGCTCACCTAGGATCTTTAAGGCGCGTAAATTCTTTAATATAGTATCTATGAGTGTTCGTATTAGACTAGATGACTCTTTAGGTAAAGATTGGATACTAAATAAAGCTTTCACGTGATTGTGTACCAAAAGACTGCTGTTATTATAGCGATTGAGTAGTAGTTCCCATGCGACAGTGTAGTTATTTGTAGTGAACTCCAGGGAGTCTATTACCAAGACTGCGCTGCCTGTTAATGATGATTTAAGGTAATGAAATTTCTGTATGTCACTTATATCTGTAGATTTGTGTACAAGAGACATAAATGTGTCCCTGAACTCGAGCCAGTGCTCGTACGAACCATCAAAGGTTGGCATGGCTATTGTCGGTAATTTAACCGATCTGTGAGTGTCACTACACCTAGAACTGCTTTCAGCAATCTGTCCCTTGTTAAGCATGTACTCAGCCTCGACTTGCGCGCTGTAATAACTGCTCTCAAACGTTTCGCGTTCATTTAGCTGCTCATCTAAGTCGTGTTCTGAGACAGACTCTTCTATTTGCGTTTGAATCCAGTTAAATTCAGAAAACAAGCTTGTGGCACCCTGAAGCCGTAGCTTTAAATCTGTGCGTGATTTTGCAGGCAAAACATCATCACTAGTATTAAGTGTATTTAAATGATTTGTGAACTTAGTGAATCTGCCTTGAATTATGCTTCGCTTTCTAAATAAAGTTCGTAAATGATCTGCGCAGATATGATCATTGTCTAACGGATTCTTAGGGGACTTTGAACGTGATCTGCCACTAGGTACGCTAATGTTATCTGAATTCATTTCGGTGATTGTGAGAAACGGAAGTACTTACGTATACTGTGACCTTTGCGCGAATACAGCAGCTGCCGGTGCAGCCGTGCTGATGATCACCTTTTATTGCTGAAATTAGCAATAAACACAATATTAACACAAGTGAACGCGTAGGATTTGGAATAGTGTGGATGGCTGACCGTACCAGATATTCCTGCAGGATAGTGCGTGCTTCTATTCTTCGCAGGCTCTGTATGTAGTCAGCAGCTTCAGAAGTCGCTGGCTTTCCTTGCGATGGAAGTCCAAATTTGGCGTTGAAGGATCATATGAAGCGTAGGAAGTCTTCAATGAAGCACCTTTTGCTCGAAATATGCGTATATTTTAATATATTGCGATTTTACAATTAACTTTTGATGCGCGTACAATAATTCGACGTCGTTCCGTAGTGATTTTTCGAATATTGGCGGTTGGCCGTAGACAATGAACGTTTGTCATAGGCAATCTTTGATATGGCGCGTACACACCGGCGCGAGCGTACTGATTTCATACTCGGCTGGACCGGTGTGTACTTCATTAGGTAAATCGTGCCGCAACACATTTCAAAAGCAAAACCGAAGTACTAACTGTGTTTAAAAAGTTTAAAGCTGTGGTAGAAAATGAAACTAGATTGAAAATTAAAAGGATAAGAACTTCATTCAATCATTAGCAGCGGAGTGAACCGCCTGTGTCGCGCTTTGTGTAGCACCTGTACTGTATTGTAAGTCCAGTTAGAACGAACCGTATCGAGTGAAGCTGCCATACCGTACTGTGAGTCTTGCACAGAGTAGTGATTGAACACAGATTCTACATTTTAAAAGGTATGGATTCTCTAAATATTACTTTCGATAAAATGGGCGAAGAAGATCAACCATGCGCATCTGGTGAGATGAGTATCGACAACTCATTGATTGATAAGGAGTCACCACCGCAGTATGTAACTTTACGACAAAAAAATACAGAAGTGAAAATGCAAGATTTGCATAATGAATTACATTCTTTTCAATCGAATATTATAAACATGCTTGATGGCTGGTTTAAAAAACAAGATGAAAAATTCTCCAAGCTTATCGATGAATTTAGTGACATTAAAACTTCCATTAGATTTATCAACGATCAATACGACGATCTAAAAGGAAAAAATGTAGAAATTGAGCGACGCGTGGCTGTACTTGAAGGAAAATCTACCTTATACCAGAATAACTCATCGCAAATTTCTATTTTAGAAAATAAATTGGAGATAATGGAACAACAAGCACGGCAGTGAAATGTTGAAAACAGTAATGTGCCAGAAAAACGAGGGGAAAACCTCTTGACAATTCTCCAAGAAATATCGAATGTGATGAAAGTATCTCTCACTAAGCAAGATATAGTGTCGATTCATAGAGTGTCTCAACTTTCTCCAAGTAATTCACACCCGAAAAATATAATATTAAAATTGTCAACCAGAAATGTGCGTGATAATTTTATTGCTGCAGCACGCCTCAATAAGGGTATTACTTCTGAACAACTTAAAATATCTGGACCGCCTATGAATTTTTTTATAAATGAACACTTGACTTTGAAGAACAAGAACCTATTTCGGCAAGCGCGTAATACCGCCAGAGAAAACAATTTTCGTTTCGTTTGGGTCAAACATGGCACCGTTTTTGTCAGGGCTAGTGAAACTGCTCCTGTTATTGCAATCAAATCCCAAAGTGATTTACTTAAAATTAAGACCACGTAAAATAAGTTTCGTCCATATATATAAAATAATTTCAATATTTATATTGTACCTATCAGTAAAATTGCTGTGTCAAATTAATGTAGAATATTTTTGTGTAATTTGTAGTCTCTTAAATGTACATTACTCTGTGCGTTTATGTATATGCGACGGTTTGTATTCTTCGCTACTATGTGTATTTTTTTCACCTACCCGCATTTTGGAAAATATCATGTTTAGTTCGTATTTGATTTTAGATATTAATTTTCTTTATAATTATCTAATATTTAGTATTTATATAAACAGAAATATGTTATTATTCAAGCTTAAACAGTTGTGCACGAGTATTGGTTCGGGAGATGGTTCATTTTATGACAATTTCAATTCTAAATTAAACTCATTAGCTCATCTTTGCATAAATAATATTTTGACAAATATCATTAAAAATGACAGATAATGTAGCTATGTATTATCAGAATTGTCGAGGACTTAGGACAAAGTTAAATACTTTATAGTCTAATATTCTAACTGAATGTTATGACATACTGATTTTCTCTGAAACATGGCTGACGGCGAATATCTCGGATTGCGAAGTAGTTGATCCCCGTTACGTATTGCATCGCTGTGATAGGGATCGTATGGCAACCGGCAAGCAAGACGGTGGTGGAGTACTGATTGCCACACGCGGCGACCTATCCGCTGATAGATGTTTTCTCACACTCAGCGACAATGAACAGCATAACATGGGTATGGTATCTTTAATTGATTATGTGTTTCTTAAATTTAAAGTCGGTAACAAGTATTGTGTAGTTTGTGGCGTTTACATTCCTCCTAATACAAATACAAAAATACACTCATTCTTCTTAAACGCTCTCTTAAATGAATTAAACGATACCAATATTGAAAACTTTTACATTGTAGGTGATTTTAATTTACCTCACTTAGAATGGAAGGAGTTTACTTTAAATTTGTCATGTACTTCGTACTGTAACCTTAACATTGCAAGTTTACTATATAATTTCCTGCAGTCGACAAAAAGTCAACAATATAATGGTATTAAAAATAGTATGGGTCGTGTCTTGGATTTATTTATTTCCAATTGTGAATCAGTGTGCGAGCCAATGTTGAGACCATTGGTAGCTGTTGATTGATTACACCCTCCTTTAAGCGCATTCATCAGTCTAGGAGCACCTTATCAGATTATAAACTCGTCTCCTATTTTCAAATATTGCTTTCTGGATGGAAAATATGCAACTATTAATAATGAAATTCAAAGCATTGACTGGTCCAGTAGACTAAATAATTCATCTATAGATCTTTCAGTAAATAGTTTCTACGAAGTTATCTATGATATAATTCATAAATATATACCTAAACGTCGCACCAAAACCAATGGTTTTCCAATTTGGTTTTCACGTCCTCTTATTCATATCTTTAAAAATAAAGAGAAGGCCTGGATTAAATGGAAAAAATATAAAACTACACAACATTATGAACAATTTTCTATGTTTCGCCGAAGATTTAAGACACAAAGCAAAATATGTTTTAATAATTACATAGATACCATTGAGGACAATTTAAAAAGAGATGTTAAAACTTTCTGGTCTTTCGTGAAGTCACACAAAAGAAAACGTGGGATTCCGCATATTATGAATTACGAGGGCGTGAAGAGTAAAAAACCTGACGAGGTTTGTCAACTTTTTGCTAACTTTTTTGCTTCAGTTTATGAACGCAGTCAGTCTGACGGTAATCAAGACGATTTAGAAACTATGCCTATTAATGCAAACTGTGATTTTGCTCTGTCCGAACTTCTAATTACTAAAAAACAAATTATTACAGAACTTAAGGCATTAGATATTACCAAGGGACCTGGACCTGATAGCCTTCCCCCCTTTTTTTAAAAAAAAACACCTCTGAGACTCTTCCTGTTCCTTTACTTATTCTCTATAACAGAAGTCTCATGGAAGGTATTGTTCCTAGCAATTGGAAAATGGCTAACATTACCCCGGTGTATAAAGGTGGGGATATAATCGACGTCACAAACTACCGTCCAATATCATTACTGTCCACCTTGTCGAAAGTACTGGAGCGCCTAGTACATAATTATATATATCCTGTTTTACACAAACAGATTATGGAACAACAACATGGATTTGTTAAAAAAACGTTCCACAGTTAGTAATCTTCTCATTTTTACAGACTTTTTGTTTAAATCTATGGATAATCGGATTCAAGTAGATACAGTTTACACAGACTTTTGTAAGGCTTTTGACAAGGTGGACCACGACATACTGCTAAGGAAGCTTGCCTTCAATGGTATACGAGGAAACCTACTGCGATGGTTTACCTCATACATAAAAAATAGGTCGCAACGTGTGGCAATTCATGGCCTCTACTCTGACATAATTTATGTAACGTCCGGTGTTGCCCAAGGGTCAATTTTAGGGCCATTGCTTTTTGATATTTTTATCAATGATATTAATCAGTGTTTTAAACATACTAATTTCTTGATGTACGCAGATGACCTCAAAATTTTTAAAGAAATTTTTTCAATTCAGGATTGCTTCAAACTTCAAAATGATTTAAATTCACTGTCGGATTATTGTGTGGAAAATAAATTACATCTCAGCATAAATAAATGTAAATCAATTAGTTTTTCAAAAAAAACCAACAACGTTGACTTTACATATTCACTTTGTAGTAACCCTCTAGAAAAAGTCACGGTAATAAAAGATTTAGGCATCTTTTTGGACTCTATATTGCATTTTGATTTTCATATAAACTACATTTTAAATAAGGCATTCCAATTATTCGGCTTTGTAATGCGAACTTGTAAACCGTTCAAGAGACCTTCTTCATATCTTTTGCTATACAAATCCTTAATTCGATCTCAACTTGAATACGCCACAGTAATTTGGAACCCACTCTATGCTAAATATAATAAGCAGTTAGAATCCGTTCAACGCAAATTCTTACGCTCCGTAAACTATCGCTGTTCTCATTCTAAGTCCTCGTACGAGACACTCCTTACCAAGTACTCTATGCATAAACTCGAGACGAGGAGAAACCTCCTAGATGCTATGCTTTTATATAACATTTGTCATGATAAATTTGATTGTATTACGTTATCGAACCAAATAAGTATTTGGGTCCCGCAAAGATTTCACGTGATTCGGAAGACCCGTACGCGTGAAATGTTTGCGGCTAAGATATCTCGAACTAATGCAGGTGAACGTGCCCCAATTAACAGGATAATGAAACGTTATAATGAATATTATACAGAAGCTGACATATTTTTTCTAAGCCCTTCTCTGTACAAAAAGAAAATTTTAGAGCTGTCAATGGATGTACCTACCTGTTGCTCAACACTAACAGATATTTGACAAGTACTGTAGTGAATTTCACATCTATTGACCACCAAATCTTATAAAATCTTTTTTTTATGTAATTCTCTGGATAAAATAACTGACTGACAGACAGACGGCTTTATTCCTTTTTTATTATAGTTATGGGCAACATCGCTAGTTGCGCCACAAGTAATATCTAGCAATAGTTTATATTTTTATTTAATCTTAGTGGTGTAATTGTTCGTTGCCCTAAATATATATAAAAAAATAAAAATAAACTGATAATGGCAGTGAATATACTAGTAACATTTTTCGGAAATATCTTGAAGAACGTGGCATAAAACACCAGATGACTATTCCATATACCCCACAACAAAATGGTGTGGCGGAGAGGGCTAACCGCACCATTATGGAAGCTGCAAGGTGCATGTTACAGGATTCAGGTCTAAGTAAAGAATTTTGGGCTGAAGTAGTGAATACTGCAATTTACATCAAAAATATGCCCGTCGAAAGCCATTAGAGGTAGCACACCAGAAGAGATGTGGACAGGTAACAAAATTGACTTATCAAACTTAAAAGTATTTGGATGTGTTGCATAAGCTGTGGTACCGGAAGAAAATCGCAAGAAAGTAGACGATAAAAGTAAGAAATACATATTCGTTGGCTATTGTTCCGAATCTAAAGGATATCGTTTAGTTGATCTACACAATCCTGCTAAATGTCTCAAGTCAAGAGATGTTTGTTTCCTAGAGAATAAATATGTGAAGGACTTGAGTTTGAATTTGGAGAAAAATAAATCAATTATAGATAGTTGTTCATTAGATTTGACTGACAATATATTTGAAACAAGTGACCAAATTAATGTTTCAGATAACTCTGAAATTCATTCACAATCGAGTGCAGAATCGATCTCGACTTTTGAGGATTCCTCAGATCTAACTTGGACACCTAATATGGCTTCTGACTTGTGCTCAGATGAATTTGAAGATACTGTTGAACAAGCAGCAATTGCAACAGCAATTTTAACTGTAGTGATGAGCCCTTAACAATTCAAGAAGTGTTATCGGGGCCTGAAAGTGATTATGTGAAAGCTGCCATAAATGATGAATGTCAATGCTTCGAGAAGAATAATGCTTGGACATTATCTGAGCTTCCTGTTGGAAAGAAAGCAATAACATGCAAATTAAAAAGTAGCGTGGCGCTGATGGAGAATTTCTACGGTATAAAGCTTGTTTAGTAGCCAAGGCAGTCAGATATCAGGCATCATTTTACAAGACAGGTGGTTTATGAGAGAATAGTTAATTTAAACTATTTGTCATCCAATTTGTTGCCTGCATATTGACGAAGATTTTATGTAAAGATAAAGTTCGCATTCGCATTTCTTATTTTGGACTCTAACCAATTTAGATTAAGGGTTGGTGTTAGGTTTTAACCTAATTTTTTTTTTAATGAAAAGCAAAATATGAAATTGTCACTCTAAAGATTAAATGACTAAAACCAATATTGCGATCTCGTATTATTTGCTATAACACAAATGTGGTGCTTTTTTTATGAAATGGAAATATCTAATGAAATTCTTAATCTTTACGCTGTTCAATTTATACCAAATTTAAATGACCCAAATGTACTATATATCACGTCACAGCAGTTGATTGAATTCTCATTACCAACTCTACCGAATAAATTCCTTTTTTGAGGTTTGTCTGTCCTTACATATCAGATGTTTAGGGTTTTGTAGCAAAATTACAAGAAAAGTGATCGATGTCCACCCCTACGAAACCCTTCGGTAATAAACCTAGGCGTGATCTAGCGCTTTTTTCCAACTTATCTAGCTACTGCACAAGGGCAGCCCTGTGTCAATTACGATAAAGCTATAGTAGTTTTGAGTTACGTCTGTACACAGCACGCACACACACGACCACTGGGTCGCGTGTGTGCGTACTGTGTACTAAGTACAATACACCACAAAGGTTTGTTGTTTTGTTATTACTTCAATATTTTTTTTACTTTTATCATTAGTTACGTTGATTGTTGTTATTGTTTGGATTTTGGAATTAATTTGCGTCAAAAAATATGTAAATAAAAAACTAATCCAAAAACAGTAAGCTAGTAGGCAAGAAAAGAAACGGAAAGAAATGTCTAGGCAGCATTGTGAAAATAAGAAGGATAGAGGAGTACAAAAAGGAGATGTTGTTGTCGACATATTGACAGATGAATGTATCGTCCATGTCGCTAACAATGAATCTAACATTGAGAAGAAGGAGTCCTTTTTAAGCAAAGATGAAGAAAGCAACAGCGCCATAGAAAATAGCTCCCCCGCAAATAAAACAGTTTTATGTGACTCTGACTTGGGGTGGCCTATGTCCAGCAGTGAACTGCGATTATAAGCTTTATATACGTGATAGAGTTATGTTGAAATCTTATAATCTAATCTTGGTATCTTAATTACAGCTCTTAGAGCCAGTTCTACTTGTAAGATACAACGCTTTCACATAATATCGACTCGTGATGATTAACCCTCAGATAATCGTGTTCCGATCAACGAGTGAGAGAGAGTTCCGATGGCCCACTTGCCACACCGCCTATCCCATATTTCCAACCCAATCCTCCTATTTCATTCCCTTATCCAATCCCTCCACATATCCTTTTACACATATTACATCCACTTTATCCATCATATAGACTGGCAACGCGTTGGGTCCGCCACTGGTGTTGAAAACGGCTTTGCGTAACGGTAACTACTTTTCAAGATGGGCCGAATGAAAATCATTAATTGGTAACAAAGTCATCACTTCCATTTCATATTAATGTATTTTACAACACATTTTCTCAAAACATTAATTTACAAAGCCTATATACATTATTCGAAAGTTAAAAACTACGCATCATACAACGGAACGTACGGTGAAGTGGCTGCTTAGGTGGAAAAAAATATAAGAGTAATATAAAAGTTTCACATCACGAGAATAAATAAGCTGAATAATCGAACCTCATTGGAAGCGCTTTTTATTAATACATTTGTTTCACTTTAATATTATAGAGAAAATGAGACAAAATATGTAGTTATAATTTTCACGACGCGTATGTGACGCTATTTTAAATGCGCACCAGTTTCATATTCGAAAAGTTAAAGATTGTTGCAACTTATGTTTGTTTCAGTACAGTCTTCTCGCAAATATATTGAAAAACGTTGGTTGTATAACACGCCTTTTATAAACTCTTAACGACACGACGTCGTCTCGGGCATAGATTCGTCTACTTGTTTGTAAAGAGTAACTTACCGCCCTAGTATCACAAATAATCATTATTTGTCCTTGAAACCTAAGTGTCGAAACTTACTAACCAAACAGCTGTCAGCACTTTCAACATTACTTTTTTCTACCAACGAACCTATAGACTATATCCAATATACCTTTGAAATTATATTTCTCAATTATAAGAATACTTTCAGGCATAATTAAAAAAAAACTAGAAAAAAAAACGTCTTCAAGAGTAAGCGAAAAGCTAGAAATTAATATTTTCTACAACATCTTGAAGTCGGTGTGAAGTAAAACAAGAGTCACTATATTTTTGCAATTTTTCGTTGTTTTTTTTACGAGGAAACTTTTATATCATGATTGCAAAAGTTTTAAGACCATCTGTCAGCTGTAGACCGTGGATATGGGTTCAGGAATTCATATGATCTCCCTCCGTTGTAATTAATAACTTAACTTAATTATTATATTATTATTGACTGTGAATTTATTGGCTTGAGACGTTTTTACGTCTTATTTACGCAATAGATCCTCATAAATGTTTCCATACACATTGTGTAGGGGACGAAAAAAGAACAGAATACCTGTCATCCTAAAAAAATGGGTGTGTGCACACAGGCAATTTTTTTTTTTAATTCACACGCATTAGCTGTGAAACTACAGAGAATATACTTACCGATGATTCTTCTCTAACTTTTATGATTGTAAATGTAATTCCTTTGGCCTACATCCGTCAACATATTATAATTCAAAATAAACTTCTTAAGCATCACTTTCAAATTTTCACTGTTTTAATCTTAAAAATATTATTATCAGTTTTATTTCGGTCCAAATTGGACTTATATTTAGTCATCGGTATTATTGACTCTCTAATCTGTGCTGCATAATGTAAAACTCGTATCTCATTTTCTCCCAGGCTTAATCTATAATAAATTTTTAGTATAGCTTTTTCGTTTATAGTACCTATAGGATCCCGCTATACAACGACCTTCACCGAGATGCTTATTTGATGAAACCTATTTTATATTTAATTTAATGTGTCAATAAATATATTGCATATGGGTTGCCTAAAAAATTTCAGTCCAGGATATGATTAATTAATAATTTAAAAAAATATTTTTTTTTAACATTTCACCGGTTTGTTTATTAAACAAATTCTATACCAATCGAAAGTATCTAGCCCATAGAATATGCAAATGTTAGGTTGCCTATTCTTTTCCGGTCACAACTCTTGGGTAGCCAGGTAGGTATAAACAGGTAAATCGATACTAGCATTTTGCACCGATCTGATTATTGAATTAAAATTAAATGAAAATAAAGATTATTTCATTATGAAGTTTCAAAACTCAACGATTCTAAAGAAGTTTCACTTCAAAAAAGTACTGTTTCCGAGGGATATACGAGTATACCCGAAAAGATGGCGCTCCGATTGCGTTTTATTGGCACTACCGTTGCAACTAAACAAATACATCGTCATGGCAACGACAGTGACAATGTGAATTTTAATGAGTTGCTCTTATAGTTATTTGCACCGTCGCTAGATGGCGTCACGGGTATTTTGAATCATAAATTAAGTTTGACATTTTTAAGGAGGGCGTATGGGACTCCCAACGACCGATCCTCCACTCTGTCTACAAAATATATATTGTGCTCGAACGAAGCAGCGTGCGAAGGCTAGTATAGGAATAAAGAAAGACTATTGATTTCAGTGTATTTTGTACAGCTCAAAAATAACTGCTATCCCATTTCGGTGTGGTGAAACACCGAGTGTCTGCTTTAGTAAATAATCCAAGTAGGTATCTAAGTAATCGGGTTCTAACCACCCGGTGGATATATTTGTAGGGCAAATTGAGTTAACCAGCTGAGATTGTTTAATTTGAAACGTAAATATTTGCCAACCCAAAATAATGTTATCTATTTGCTTACAAGGAGCTTCCTTGGTATCGCAGGGTAAATATTTAGTATTTTTTATTCAATCAACGTAAAATAATGATAGAAAAATGTTACAAGACAATATTGTTTTCGTGTTATGGATAGTGCTAACTAAAATAAGGCATAATAAAACTACATTAAAACGTAGCAATACGTATTGAAATAATGCATTTTAGTGTTACTTGTAAATTGTTTTTCCTAATACTCTAGAAGTGTTTATAGAGAATTTAAAAATGCTTAGGATACAATGATAAAACTAAGACAGCATTTTCTCCTTATTATTTTTTATTTTAGATTTATCACTGTTAATTTGATCATATTTCTAAAACAGAGACACACTAGTGCACAACAGCGCTTTTTAATCAAACAAATATGTTAACTTGGCAGTAATTTATACAAGTTATTGTACATCACGCAAATAACATGTGGACAGACAGACAATCAGTATGTATTAAATTAATTGATATATTTTATGATGCGCAGATAGCTACAACATACTACAAAGCTACAAAAATGATATATACGTATCATTTCCACTAACGGAGGCGATAAGTGTTTCCTTTATTTTCCTTTAAGCTTTTTATAGCTTTATCCGATAACGCTTATCAGAGCAGGGTCTAGCCTGAATCGAACCTCACAGGTGATGGTTCCTCGAGTATGCTTTTACCGGGCCGACCATCTCTGCTTCCACGTAGACGGAACGTACATCAAGTCAAGTATCGCTGACTACCTTTATCTGTGGATGCCACATCAGTTACATAGGCAGCTGATTCTTGTTGGGGGAAATAAAGAACAATTGGGGCGCGGTCACACCTCATTTCCTAGCTGGAAGATCTTCCCTTTGTGATACAAAAAACCACTACCATATATTTCGTATTTAGAAATCGATCTCTTCTTTTTTGCTACTGGACAGTCGGTACCTTATATTGACTTTGATTGAATAATTAATTGACATTCTTACTATACTAATCCGTTTATGAAAGTATCTAATTAATAACAAAAAGCACTTGCACAGAATAGACAGAATTTACCAACTTAATGTTCTGAAGTAAGAACTAACTTGGACCATTTTACGTAAATAAATTGCTGTTTCAAAGAAAATGTTTCTGATGTCTGATCCAGTGGCTACGAGCAGCGATAATAAGAGTAAAAGCCTCTTAGGGTAAGTTGGCGTGGCACTTTTACGACTTGTTCAATTCATCGTGAAAATGATTTCGGTTAATCAAAGCTAAAGTCGCCCACGCAAAGTGGGAAAATGCGAAGCTTTATCTGTTATTTTATTTATATATCTGTATATAACTTATGGACATCTAATGCCATTAGTTATTTATTGTATTTAATAGCGATGTCTTTGGAACTAGAGGCTCTGGCAATGTGACTGAGATGAAATACTAGCTAGATGTTTAAATAAGTCCATGTATGCCATCGCGAGTCTACTACTACAATACCCTACTACTGTCTCCGAGCGTTTCTAATAATAAATATGAAATCGAGTTTGATGAGATGGCAAGAGATTAAGGCATTTACACTACAGATAGCCTAAATGGTTCCTTTTTTAATCCAAGTTATATGTCTATATGTTATATAATTCTGGTGCATACTTTTTAATGTCTATTTTATTAAAAACAGCCAAACACGCATCCGGTCTACCTGAAAGTGGTCACTGTCATCAAAGTAACTTTTGTAAATTAGGAGTATTGCCAACGCGTTGCCAAATTTGAAGAAATTTTATAATGACCTATACTTACCCCAATATCGCAGAGCAAAGTGAAAACAACAAGTCGTTATTTTACGTAAAATAAACCTTCGAAAAACCATTGCGTGGTCACGGATTGTAGCTCATTAGAATGAGGGTGAATATCGCGCTGATGGCAAGCAATGTGTTTGTGGTGTGTTTATACCATATTTATACCAGAATAACGAGTGATTCGGAACACTCCCAATACGATGGTAAAACAAGTAGAGAGCAGCAGTCTCTCCGAAGGCTAAGTGATTCTAAACCAAATAATAATACGAGATTGTTAATACGAGCTAGAGATTATATGAATATTATAAAGGAAATAAAAATGAAAATTTTAATTTTTATGTTATCTAAATTATCTAAGACATTGAAACTAAAATATATTATGTAGCAGATCACTGCCAACGGGGAGCGTGCCCAGAAGGCTGGCTGCATTACCACGCTGTATGGCAATACTTATTTGTTGTGCAAAATATGAGCCAGCCTTCTGATCACGGGTAGTGTCAAAGAGTTTCTTACATATGTCTTTAAACAAACTCTTTGCCGACGGACCCCACGGGCCTAATGTTTCAACCCCAAACGGCACAAATATGTAACCCCTTCCTAAGGCTCCATATTTGCGCCGTTTGACGTCTTCGGCTGAAGCGGCAGCGTTGCTAGCCCCTGACTCGGTCATTGGAAGATGTGACGGGGCCAGTGTGTCAACACAGGTCGCATCCCACACTAACGGCCGCCCCATCTTCCAAGGGACGAGTGACATTCCGTCCGGTCTCTTGCCATCGTCACGCATCAGGCCATTCGGTTCTAGAATGGCCGGTACGCCGACGCTGACAAGAGCTCGGCGGATGATGTCGTTGAGGCTAGCATGACGAGATCTTCTTCCTGCGCTTTTTAAACATGAAATGAAAATTAAATTTTAAATGGTATGAAGTGATCTGATTATATAATGTTTACGCAAAGTGTTAATAAAAATATTATAAAATAACTTACTACGATTAATCATACAAAAATACCATTATTATAATTATCTGTTTTATTTTTCTATATAGTTAAGATTTAACTTCAAATATGAATTCATAATCTCTACGCGGCACACATCTCTAAATTCATAATATACTATAATGATATTTAGAAATCCCACACACACACACAGTTAAAGATCCATATAAATGTGAAAGTAAGTTCGTTAGAAACATTGCAAATTTGTTATTTTTTTTCTTGTCTCAGAAAATGCCTAGAGTTCCTTTCGAAAACCACGGAGAATAACTCTAGTTCATTATAACGGCGATGGGCATACTTGCAAGGTTCGCGGTTCGGATTAATTTGGAGTACTTGTATTAATAAAGCAATTTCCATTCATACAGCTTTCAACCATTAAGGTATGGTGGAGTAATGCTCAACTTTATGGACCCCGTTGCGTCGTTCACGGATACCTCTTCATACAATTTATGACCAACATTTTCGGGAAAATCCGTTGAATAAAATGATGCCAGATACATTTAACTTTCAATAGTTTACGTGCTTTAATGATGTTATGCAGATGGAACTTTTTAGGCGATAGAGTTGTGATTAAAAGTTTGTGATTTCTATTTCAAATAATGTTTTATTTTTATATTATACAAATTATGTATTTTATATAATGTACCTAACTATGTTTTTTGCCACTTACATTTCATTTCAAAAATCGTCGTGGCTCATACATCTTAATTCAAACTAATGACTGACAAACAATTTTCGCATCCTTTATACTGTTTTTTTTATTACTTATAAGCACACATCCTTTACCAAGAATATCCCAACAGTTGCTGGCTAGTTATGAGAAAAGCAAATGCTTGGCTAAGCTGCTGGATCAAGCCCGGGTGGCCCAAGACATATTGGTTGAAGTCGTGGAGGATGACTTTATGCCAATGGTTTCACTATAAAGAATGCCTAAGATTGCACGAAGTGAAGAAAAAAAGTTTGATAAAATTCCGAGCCCAAACCGGACACTCCGAGCACAACCGGAATTTAGGCTTAAGACAATCATATTCTCTATCACATTTCAAATCTTCACACAATCCATCCACCTATTTTGATCTATCTTTAAACTTTGCATTCATTTTAACAAACTTTATTATATGATTTTAACCCCTTCGATGCATATGCGTTTTAATATTCTTCCCGTTAATTATTGACTTACCGGTACAACAATAAAAACACAATTACATGTAGTCTAAAGAATTCAACTCTGGAATTATTTTTCCTTCTCCGCTAACACCGACCGGAAACAACAACACGACTTGAACATTTAATATTGCCTACTGTCCCAGTATGCCGGATTGTTGTGGTTCAGTAAATCACCCTCGTTTTCACAATGATGTTTAAAATTAAAACAGAAAATAGCTGTAATTTGCTGGTCGGTATTAGGACGGGACTGGCACTGTTGAGCCCGGAATATTTACGCATGTACATCATTATTATGAGCTTTTATATATTTTATTAAGGTTACTAATTTTAAAAGGTGTGACAAAAATATGAATTGCGGATCGGCTGTACATTTAAAAAGGCACTTCGAAGTGTAATCGTTTATTAAGCCTGATAATATAGTTGGCTATAAAGAGGGTCTTTATTACATTACTGATGATTCTTAATTCCTCTATCTTAAATTACATTAATATTTTGATATCATGCGTCTAATTCTTTCGTATAACAGTGAGTGATGAATGACTTCATTGTCTACAATATTTGGTTAAAGATGCTATTGCTACAGCGGTCAATAAGTAAGTTGACAAAATAAATATAGGCATAATATTTGTTTGAGGCAGTTTCAGTGTTTATGATGAGATGAATATAACTGAAAAGGATCATCTTATTTGATTCTACGACATCCCTGCAGAAGGAAAATGTGAGTACAGCAGTCATTACTGCTTTTTACCGCTAATTATTTACGGTCTTATTCCTATTGAGTTAGAGTAAGTTTCTAACATTTTAAGGTTCTTAAAGAGGCCTACAAACTTACTGAAACTCGATATACATAAGACCGTAGATATATAAACGCTTTAAAAAAGCGAAATAGATTTAAAGTTATGTTTAGATTATTCAAATGATTACATACCTAGTGCTTTCTTTGGATCAGTGTGGCTATCTACGAAATAATGTTGGCAAACTTCGGAAGATCTTACTTATAGAAGCAGGTGAACTAAGATTGGTGTTCTATTTGTTGTCTTCAAAACTACAGGTAAGATAGAAAACATAATGTATTTTACCTTGAATTATGATAATCATTTTCATTGCCTCAAAACGAGCATTCACGAAACAGTACATACATACGATTAAGACGTATATTTACAATGATCTTGAATTCTGTTGGAAGTGTTTCCCATTCGCCAAACTCCGGATACTTTGAGGCGTTAATTGCGACGCCCTGTTGAAAGCGCCCGAGGCAATTGCCATGACCCTACATTTACTGGAATTCCAACGGAACGCCACAAAGAGGCAACCTAATAACACACCGCAACCGAGAGTTCCGCTAAGAAAGGCACCTAATTACAATTATTGTTACTTTTTGCGTCTCAATTATATTTAAACAGCCCTTGTTAAGGTTACGAGTTGTGAGCGTGTTTAATGCTATATTATGGTATGTACTTGATTGATTTTGTACGAGTTTAATAGCAAAACGAAAAAAATGAGTAAATACTTGAAAGTAAATCCGCCCTGTCGTGGGAGGCCCGAGACCAGCTGTGGGACGTTTATGGGCTGTTATTATTATTTATATAATCAAAAATATTGTTCAAAACAGTTTTCTTTGAAAATATGTTTTGAGCTATCGTTGACTCTTTCAGAATTTTCTACGTTAGAATTTAAAACTTAGAGGGGGTAGGAACACAATTTTCGCGACTTAGGGAGCTAATATATCGGCGCCTATTAATAAGAAAAATCAAGATCTGAATAATCATCCACCACACACATGACAGAATGAAAAATGTAGGTCTTTAGTTTGTAACGTAGATTTTGAAACGTGTAGCGACATCTAGGAGTACGCGGACGAAAGCAGTATAGATGTCTATCTAGTTTATGGTTTTAGTCTATGGCATATTCGCAGTAGCAAAATCAGGATTAATCAAATTAACAATTCATTGATGTGACAAATTTAATAAATTATAAATAGAGGAATTTCATTTATTAAAGAATTTTAGTCGCGTAGACTAACAGCGCCTCTAGTGGCAAAACGTTGGTAATTATCTTTGCAGTGGCGATACTAGTACGGGAACGCTGTACCAACGAAACCTTTAATAATGGCCTAAAGCCAATCGGGACTAACCGATTAAATAACTGGTAACGGTTAGACAGATAAATAAACCCCGTAGTGTTTATAAAGATAACTTCGAAGGTTAGCCGTCATCCCACAGGCTGATGAAAGCAGAACGTAATAATAACGCATAACACACAAAAGAGCTAAAGGACTTGGTCGCCAGCGCCTAGCCGTTGCGACAGCCGTAGCTGTCAGAATGACAACTTACGTTTTGGAAAAATACTTTCATAAGACTGTTGTCTTCAAAACTATTTTGTTCACCTGGCTTTTCTTTTCTCACGACATTGGCAAAATCAATGCATAAACGGCATTGCAGCCAGCAGTTAAAAAAAAAAACTATTTTGTGTGGGGCAAACGATTATTAAATACCTAATCGACCGTTAGCGAGGCCTTTTTCAAAAAGAACCTCTGCTGGAGTTAAGTTGATACCGGTTGCGAAGAAGCGTTTATACCAAAAGATTAAGTACTCGGCCAACGGACATTTTGTCATCATGTAAGTAGTCACAAATTCCTTGATAGGGCATCTTAGTGAGTCATATCAAGTGATGCAGTGCAAATAACCATTACAGGATGGAAAAAGTTGGAGAGGAAGGATCCAGTGGGATCCGGGAAGCGCATTCGGCTTGTCCGGGGCCTCCTCATTCAAATTCTTTTAACCTCTTAGGTTAGTAAATCAGAATCATCATATTTTTATATATTTAAGCTCATTATAAGCTAGTTGTAAGTTCCTTGCCGTTAACCTAGTGTTTCATAAACAGTTAATAAATGATGATGATGATCGGTTTGATTCTTTTATTCCCCTATTTATACTCCTATAATAGAGACCCAAATTCTATTTATAACAAGTTATATGTATTGCGGCCACCCCTAAATGTTCAGTTATTTCGCGATTATACTGCTGTTAGCGATAAAATTCGTTGGATGAACGGCCAGCTCGATATTACCTGAAAAATAAATCAAATTCGTTAATTATACACAAATATAACAAAACAATAATAAACAAAATAGCAAAGCCCACCTCCGTTTACCTGAGCCAGCCGGTACGGAGTGGAGATCGCTAGAGCTAAGACTCAAGATCCAGGGGTGAAAGTAATTAATGGCCTAATGCCAGAATTAATATCGGTGAATCTGGAGCCCACCGCTTGACACCCCTTAGTCACCCATGTTGCCCCGGCAATCTTGTACGGCATTTTTTTGGGGCCTATGCAGGGAGTAGCGAGTAATTTTCTGCGCATATGAACATCGTCGAATATTGCAACGGGCAAACGCCATAATCCCCCATAGACCAAGATCCCTAGTTCTATTAACAGTTCATCCCAACAAGCTTGTCCTTGGGTGCATTACTATATAATGTAGACTGTGATAATCGCTGGTCAGTGGTACGCTATATTTACAACCTTGAAATAATGTTTTAAACAATAAATCGTCAAAGAGCAAAAGAAAAATAACCAATGACGTATTCATTCGAACCCACGTCTTTGAAATGAGACGCCTTAGTTACTAAGCTCCGCCACGTAATATGTATTGTACGGAAACTATGAATACATTAAGACTTACATAATACGTATGAAGATCATTTATTTTTTGATATACGTATAAAGCTTTTCCACATCACGAAATAAACAACACGTGCAAATATTTTATCCAATTAACGAAACTTGAACTTCTGTATTATGTTCAGAGTAAAGGTTAAGTAGTTAATATATATCGGCTATATAAAACGTTTTCACAGTATATTTGGAGATCTATTGAGGGGGCAGAGGCGTTGAAAGGTTCGCCCTGTTCCCAAATCGCTAGAGGCGGTGCTGTTTTTGTAAAGAAACCGTGAACTGAAGCTTTCCTTTTTGTATAAAATATTTTAACATTTAATAAAACTACATGTTAACGGTTTAAGTGCGGTATTTTATTTGATTTTCATTATTTCGACGTTTCGGCTACATTTTAGCAGCAGTGATCACGAGAGACAAAGATGTCAAGTGTCAATGACGATACTTAAAGTTCGGTATAGCGTACCGCCAACTTGTTCATTTTAATTATTTACTTTTAATTTTTGTTTATGGTAATTATGTACTCTATGGGAGCCTAGCCTTATTTATCACCGTTTCGTAATATGTTGCGGCTTGAAGAGGAGAATCGGTGCAAGGTTTAAAACCGTTACAACGTAGTGTTATTGTTTATCGATTAGTAAATCACGAAACTTAAGAAATAATAATTTGAGAATTCCAGTTTCTTTTTACGTTATCTCATAGAATGTTATATGTAAATTCTTGACTATCATTAAAATGATCCGATACTAGATGGAATAGTATATATGTTTATAATTATGTAGTTAAAATTAGCTTTCATTATGCCATTATTATATGCCCTTTGTTATTAGGTTTGTTGTAAATATGTTTAGTTTCACTACTTGTTTATAAATTTCTTTTTAAGTTTGTAGAAATGTATAATGATTTAGATTGGCAGATTTTTTATAAATTATCAATTAAATTGCTGATTGTCCTTTTTTCTATTGAATCCTGTATATTTAGTCACCTGGCTTCTTTATGTATGTACAACGTCATTGGCATAATCAATGCACAAATAATATTGCAGCCATTATATAAAAAACAACACTAATTAGGCTCAATTATTAGTTTCACAGTAGGAGGGACTTACAAAATAATTTACTAGTTTCTTATAAGAGTTTATTAATAGCTCTATTAGTTTGAAGCCTTCTTGTTTTTCTATTGTTAATGATGTATATAATAAAATTGGTATTTTTAGACTTTCGCAACCGTCAGACCTGATTAAATCTACATTTTAATACTTTTAAAAGCGTTGAATGTAATTTTCATTTTAAACTGAAAATTCGACTATTTTTCAGTAGTCGTAAACACAGAATGACTCAGATATCAAGCGACCAAGAACTGACTGGTTATGTGAAAATTATTTTTATCTAGCCTGAACTTGTTTTAATATAATTTTTAACATATACCTTAATACGTTGTTTCGATAAAAAGCATCCCATGTGGATATGGGATGGGTTTTATTTCTCGAAACTTAGTGGATTATGTAGGATATAGTGCTCCGGTTCTGTATTCTATGAAAACCTATATTGGATCTTACTTATTCAACATGTACATACCTGTACTTTTGTACTTGGAATAGTCTCATACGGTCATAAATCGTTTATTATGTAATACTTAATTTTGTATGAGTTAGCAACTATTTTGCCTTTTGTTGGTAAGCAAGGAGGTTTATTATGCGCAATTTATCAAAATTGATATATCTACATACAACTGACCGAAATAGATCGCATAATGATACAAAGTCAACCAAGCAGTGTAGATAGATCTTAAAGAAAAGTACTTCCTGAAGATCTATATAATTTGTTCGTAGCTTACACCTATTTCGTTGTAATAATATTTTGTAAGCATTCTTGTTTTTGTTTTCAAAGCCAAGATCCGTACGAACTGTAAACATAGTCTGGACGAAATTCATGTTAATAAAATGCCAGCCTTGTTATGTCATTATGTTTTTGTGTTGTTTGCAAGTAAATAGTTGTGGTGGTAGCTGATTAAGGTCGCCTATAGTCGACATCTACAACCAAGATAGCCGATATGTTGCCTACTTCATTGTGATCCTTATACAGTATGAGCGGGGAGAAAGTAATCACAATCTACCCGCACGTACACAACTATATGTTTACGCGCTTTTGGGAGAGCACATTACGGCGATCCTAAAAGCTCCAAACAAAGGAATGTTAAGTGGTTCCTTCTGTGTTAATTCATACTTAGGTAAATTTCAAGTTGTAATACAAAAGAGACACTGATTTAACCATAGTGAGACTGGCAAATTGTGTAGGAACAAATGTCTACAAATATCCACATTTGTTCCTAGCTAAAGCTAGCCTCTGCTAAGTCTCAGTAAAAGATGTAAGCTCAAAAAATGCTGGCTTGTCGATGTCAAGGTACGAAAATAACACACAATAGGCTTGTTTTCATATCAAATGATACGTTACCTACGTACTACTTACAAAGCTTACGTGCCAATGTGACCCTTTATATAAGGGTCACTAGGGTTATTGTTTTCCAAAAATAAATATCAAATATATATATATCATAATCCAACATTTTTATTGGAAGTGCAAACCATTCTAACCACATCTGTGATCACGTAATATAAGTCCTACGGTTCCGATCGTGGCTCCCGGGTAAAACGTAACATTATACTGTGGAGATAGACGATTCTTCCCGTAGCACGTCTAAATTAAAGGCCATTTGTTTTGGCCCCGCTTGATAAAGTGGGAGGGAGACAAATTCCCTGCCAGTTGATATAAGTTGTCGCATCTTCATCAGTGCATCAGATGTGTTAATATCTACTCATTTATCATTCATGTTACGCATGCAATACATAACTATAACACATATAACTCGTCTAGTGTGTAAACAATATGGAGTGTTCCATAGAACATTCGAGCTAGGTTCATCCGGCTCTTGAGCAACGTAGTTAAATAAAATAAAAAGACTCAGACTCAAAGCGCTTTTTAAGATATTATATTATTAATTGAATACACCCCACGCTTTTTTATATTATATTAAATTTTATTTTTTGTTTTTTTAGTTGGATTTTTTATAAAAGCGTGTTTTTTTTAGTTTTTTTAAACTATTATTTATTTTTCATTTTTTAGTTGATTTTTGTTTAAATGTTTTTAAATACAAGCTTTTGAGATCCTGCATATCATGTAGCAGCAGAGTGCTAGCCAAGACAAGTAAAACGAGCCCAAACACGACGGGTCTATCTTGTTTAGTACAGGAGTTCCTATGGCCACCTTCCGACTCCATCATCAGATCAGCTCCATGGTACCATATTATTGCATTGTCACGCGATATAAACATACGAGCCCAAACACGAAGGGTCTATCTTGTTTAGTACAGGAGTTCCTATGGCCACCTTCCGACTCCATCATCAGATCAGCTCCATGGTACCATATTATTGCATTGTCACGCGATATAAACATACGGGCCCAAACACGAAGGGTCTATCTTGTTTAGTACAGGAGTTCCTATGGCCACCTTCCGACTCCATCATCAGATCAGCTCCATGGTACCATATTATTGCATTGTCACGCGATATACACATACGTGCAAAATTTCAGCTCAATCGGAAAACGGGAAGTCGGTCAAATTTAGGGGTCGGTTACAGACATACTGACTGACATACAAGTGAAGCTAATATAAAGCGTGTAAAAAATGAACTTAAATAAAGACATAAGGGACAAAATCTTACGACGGAATCTAGACGAACTAGTTGAACGATTGTTTTATTACACGAGTTCCTTAGACGGGCAGAAATGCACTGTTCTAGTCTAAAGGGAGACTAGAACCTAAACCAATAATGTCGGAACAAAATTCAAGATTGTTATAGCGGCTTACTCTAGACCAAGAATGACAGCCATTCAGACGGGCAAATACCCTACCACTAGACTGTGGGTTGTTTTGTCGTCTCTTACGACTGGCCGGTTGGCCGCAGGAAATTGTATTCTTTATCCGCCCCTGCACGGATAATCAATGTTGATTGATCTCTTCCGCCAAAAAATAATTTTGTTTGGAATAAAAGAGAACATACATAATATATGACTATTTTACATATGTACATACAAACTTTATGTGTAATTAATATTTAAATCGCAGTTTATTTTATTTTCTCATTATACGCGAGTTAATTTAAATAACATAAGCTATATACAGAAATATGACAATTCACATTACTAGTGCTTGTGCTGTGTTTACAACTTTTAATTTTTTTTATTGCATGAGCTCAGCAGACAGGCACGTGGCCCACTTGATGGAAAGTGGTTACCATCGCCTATGGACATTTGCAATACCAAAAATGCTACAAATGCGCTACTGCTCTCTTAAGGGAGACTGGAACCTGGTCACTAATGCTGGAACAAATCAATCAAAACACAACTCAACTGATAACTCTATTTTCTTGTTCTGATTGATCTGCAATGGAACTAACGTCAGTTATATTATTACAAAAAGTATAATTAAAATATATTTCTCAGAAAGGAAAATTTGCAAATAAAGCATGGAATAATAATCAATATAACATTGTTTATTATCTCAACATCTGTCTAGTCCATTACGTCGAATAGCTTTCAAGAGAGAAATTAATTTTTAAAGGGTTTATTTTTTGTTCCACCCGCCTTTATGAGCCCGTTCCCATTTTCTCAAACCGAGCAGTTATACGCGGAAAACTTGTTTTATTCAAGGATGATATTGTTTTATTTTAATACTTAAAATGTTATATTTGTTACTTAGTAGCAAAAACATGGTTACGATGCTTTTTTATTTTCTATTTCTTTAATAACTTCAATTTATTTATTTGTTAAAACATGGTATATTTACGAAACAATATATTAATCAGTTTCACATGTTTTGCCTATTTTTTAATGCAAATTTATAACATACGTCTATTTAAAAATTCATGGAAATTTTGGATACATAACATAATATTATATTATATTACATAAAATCAACATTTTAAATTAAATTCATAATATAATAATTATGATATATTAATATACACATATACAATGTCGACATATACCTAATAAAGAATTACTACATTTAATATTTCATATCTTATTAGATGAATACAGTCATTAATATTGTTACGAGTTGCGAGACTCGATTTAAAATGCCGTTGGAATTGTTATAGAATTTATTGGAACTAAGATTGATGGAAGAAATATCAAAATGGTTTAAGTTGTTTTTATTGCTTGAATCAAGCAAACAGGCAAACATTCATCTGACGTGAAGTAAAAATTATTACCGTAGCCTTTGAACGTATGCATCATCGGAGGCATTGTCAATATGGCATTTAAGAAAATTTATGACACCTTTCTTAAGCTATCTCATTAGCGCATCAGGGAGCATCTTTGGGAAAGTCTTTCCATATCCTTGGACAGTACATAAAATAAAACTTAAAGGAACCTATTTCAGCGCCTCGTCATAAATTATAAAGACCAAATATTAAAATAATCAATAAAGTAAGTAATGCACAAAACTTAATTAAGATTTCACTTTCGCTAAAGAATTTAACCATATAACTCATATCTAATTATATTCTAAGTACTCCCCTTGGACGTTATTATAAAACAAAGGAGCTCATATACGTACATACGATTACATAAGTGTATGAACATAGAATACAAAAGTAAACTAGTCAATCATTAATCAATTAAGATTTGGAACCAAAATAAATGAGAAACAGAGATATAACTGTCTTTAACTGTTTACTCAACATCAATATTCCAAGCTAGCTGAAAAATTTGGCAGTAGCAAAGAGCTTACTTGTTCAGTTGAAGGCGTGTGTTTATGCAGCAACCGGTACGGTTCGCTGGCTTCAACGACGACAAAATGCACTCACGCCCCGGCGTGCACTCAGCTTCACATACCGAATGCAATAATATTGATCGCAGGATCAATCTGTTCTGTTCCCCCATTCTCTCAGCTGGAGAACATTAGTAAATATTTTACATTGTGAAAACAATTTAAAACCTTTATACTGTTTTTTTATATATAATTAGATTTATTCTGTAACGGCACTTATATAACCTTCTATGTTTATCTCGGGCGAATATAAATTAATTTTTTTTAGGACAAAAAATGTTTATATAAGAATTATATAAAACTAGGTGACCCGTGCCCACTTCACTGAGCGTAAAAAAATTAATCACAATCAAATATAGCCTGTCACTTAGGAATAATGTAGCTTTCTACTGATGAAAGAATTTTCAAAGTCGGTTCAATATTTCAAGAAATTAATTCCGACAAAAACCTCTCAAACTTTACATCTATAATATTAGTATAGATTGATCCATAAGCAGTGTCTTGATATATAAAGGATATAGGGTTTTCAAATAGGGTGTCACGAAGTTTCAATTGTACATAGGCGACGGTAACCACTTACCACCAAGTGGGTCCTTAGCCAGGCTGCTGTACTCTATAAAAAAAAAATATAACTTTTATATTTAGTTTCAAGATTTCACATTTTGTGTTCTATTTAAATTCTCCCCTCCAAGAAATTTCTTCCATATAAACCTAACATATTGAGAAGAATTAATATAAAATGAGGATGTTACATAACAGATCATCTTAAAACGAATCACATAAAGGTTGACTTTAAGTAATTGTAATAGAAGGTTTGCCGATAATCACCCCTCCCGCTTCCTACGCCTGGGACCGGGGCTTCCCTAAGTATTATTAAGAACTAAACGACCGCGGGTCGTGGTTCTTAGTTATCATCGGCAAACCTTCTGCGCACGACTTATGGAAGATATGCCGGTATCGATATTTACGCGACTCGAATATATGCACTTTTTTAATCGCGTCGAAATGATGGTATGCCGCGGAATTTCATCGTAGACGCACGGATTGATTGCTCTCGTGTGATATAATTAATATTTGATTAATTATTGAGAATTTGACATATTTACCTCTGAGTGGGACATAATTGTTGATAACTTAATATACTCAGTGAGCAAGTGGTTGTATGGGAATAGGACGAGGTGCGTGTGCATTTGGTCAGACATTTTATTTAGTGATTCCTTTGTAGTAGTAGTTTAGTAGTATATTTTATATCTTTCCTTTCAACGGGCGCCCCTCCCTGACGACAGTGATGGAACAGTGTTCCCCCTTGTTCCCTTTCCCACCGCGCCGGTTGCAGTACTAGGTAAATACTAAGAATTACCCTGTGGGTTCGTGCCGCCGTGTATGATACACTTACAAAATAACATAAAACAATAAGTAAAAAATTGGCTCCAAATCGCTGTCGGTGGGGAGCGAGCCCAAAATGATATCCACATTTCCGCGTTGGATGGCAATGCTGATGCTTTGCCCTAGATACAAGCCAGCCTTTTGGTCACGCGAGACCCCAATTAGACGCGTTGAGAGGTCTCGGTAAAGGTGATGAGCTCCAGGCCCCCACGATTTTCGAAAGCCACAAATACATATTTGTGGTTTTCGAAAACGGCTTTCGTGTGTTGGATATGCACCCACTACCAATGAACACAGATTTGCGACATTTCAGGGCCTCCTGGTGTGCGGCAGTAGATCTGGCTGTCACGGCATTGTCCGGAAGATGGGATGCCGCCAAAGTATTGACACAAGTTTCGTCCCACACTAGGGGCGTCCCATCTTCTATGGCACTAACAACATTCCGTTTAGTCTCTCACCATCGTTGCGGGACAGCCCATTTGCTTTAAGAACAACCCGCGATGACAAGAAAGCGACGGATAATGTAATTAAGTGTAGCATGCCATGACATTCTACCGGTGCTCCTCGCGCATGATAAGCCATGGTGGCCTAACTTATCAACTATAAAATTATTATTTGTACATAATCCGAACTAACGGGTATTACGATTTTATAAGGGTTCTGTTGTTTTCATATGGGTACGATACCCTAAACATATGAAGTTATTTAAGTTCATATATAACAAAGTCAATATATTTACTTTTGTGTTATACTGCATTGATTACAGAGTCTATACGCATTCTCCTCTTATTTTAGTACTAAAGGAAATTACGTAACGACATTGAGTATTTAGAATACTACCTAGAAATTTACTGACGTGGAGGCATTCAGCGTATGTATGAGCCGATTAAGCTATTAGGGGTGCTACTTGACAGTATTAAGTTTTATCGAATATTTTAGTTGTTCGAAACAATTCGCTCCATTAGTCCGTAGGGTTAACCTTTTATCGTCGTCTTAATGGCTTTCAGTTTTAATTTTTATTTATTTTTAATCTGAGGGTAAACGGTTTTAGAGTAGAATATTCTAACAGATTCATGAGCCTCAATACAAAACCGCGTTGAGGAGTCGCACCGTCGAAATCAGCGCCGCCGCCCAGCGTAACGCAGAAATTTGCGTTATGCAACACGCCGCGCATTCCGGCGTCGTGACGTCACAGCAGGGTAACAATAACACCCCAAGGTCCATTTGAAAGTAAGATGCTTGGAAAGTATACGCGTGAAAACGGTAGCAGTATAAATATTAAAATGTCAGGAGTTAATGTAGATTTTTATATCTTAGATTGAGGAATGCCCAGCTTTGTTGGGATATTAGTGACGAGGATTTAAAAAAAATGTATGTCAGCTCCGACAAACGACTGGTGTTTAATCCTTAAGTACGATTATCTTTGAATATGCAATATTGGGACTGAAAAAGGGCGGTTACAAGACCTTCTAATTTCAGAACACCAATTTGAAATTATATAATAAGAGAAAAACGTAACAGTTTTATTTTATTATGTCACTCGTCGATCGGTTTTTAAGGAGCAAACTCCAACAAATTTATAAAAAACAGGCGTGAAAAACGTTTATGACATATTTTACGATAATTACAGTGAAAAGGATGCCGTTTAATAACAAAAGAGCAATACGCTTATCGTAATCAATGGCAGGGACATATCCAGCAACGTTCACGAATCACAGAAAAATGGTCGCCTAATTCTACGGCGGTATGCGTTGCGGCGCGGCGTAATTTTTAGTACGTGATCAGATAGCACTTTTTCTGATAAATTAACATTCGCAACACATTAGATATTTTTAAAACATGCCAATTTCATTATATAGATACTTAAGATGATACTAATAAAAACAATAATTTCAGAAATAGTTCGTTAAGAAATAATATTTTTTCTGTCTATATTTTATCATAAACTGTATCTCTCACGTCACTGAATATATAAATAACGTCCGTCCAAATCAAATTTCGAAACTTATCTAAATTATCCAGATCGCGATATTGGATCGGTCCCTTTTAGAAATCTCGTACCAAATCTGCGGGAGAGCCCTAGCGGAGAAATATATCGAGCGTATTTTAGTCGGATCGTTATTTGTCGTGGGGCGCGTCGCAACTCGGCAGTTCAAAGGTATTTTCCATCCGTAGCCGAATCGTTGAGCCCGCTACGTGAGCACTTATCCTAAATTAGTAGGAGCTCCATTCGGCGCGGATCCATCGGCGAACGTTACAGGCGATGGAGCGTAAGACCCCCTCGCGCTAACTTAGAGCGGTGTCTAAACGAGCTCGCTCAGACATCCGTCCCGCGGTACCGTTTCGCTACATTATTCCACTGTACAACGCCCGCAGATTGTCTACTTGATATATTTCGGGCAACACTCTCAATCCACAATAAAGTCACAGTACCTAATGCAACGACAAGTAAAAATATATGATTTAGTGATACTTAAAAGTATTGATTTATTCCCAAACTGGTTACATTTTCAAGTGTATGTAGTAATTATACTCTGTTTTGAAAATATAACAATTTCTATAGATTTTCGATAGTTGAAAAATATTTGTTGTTTTAAGTTTCAGATTTTTCTTGTTTGTGAATCATTCTTCCAATTTAATTGAACCTTTCCAGGCAGTTACGAGATATCCCTTACTGAATTTTAAATTTTAGGGCCCAGTGTTCACGCTATTCCTACACTTAAATATTTTAGTAAATGTAAGTTTAGAAAAGACCTAACTAGGTAGAGGAGGGAGATGTAATGCTCCATCTCCGTCTGAAAGGAAGTTGTTCCGTCGAGGGTTACCGAGGCTAATATTGTGCCTCGCAGATCAAGACCCACTACTTTTTTCATTGGATTTGGCTTTATATTGATGGTTCGAAGACAACTATACCGGGGTTTTCTCCGGTTTAGCCCGTTACGTTACGCGGTCATCGCACGAGAGCGTTTTGCCGAGGCTTGTAATGACACGGACACGACGAGCGGATTTCGATGGTGCGGCGCGAGAGCGACATAATGTAGTTTTTGATGCAGGGAAACTACAGTCCTACAGATCGCGATAGAGGTCGACGTTAAGCATATAGAGAGCCGCACTAACGCCTCTGCGCATGAAATTATTCTGCACGATTTGCAGTTTGTCTAAAAGGGCAGGCTTCGTATGAGCTAATACCATACTCACGTATGTCATGATCGGGCGGATGCATATTTTACATAGGGTGAGCTCTGAGGGACCTTTTGCTTCAGTTTGTCTTTCATGTGTGCTAGACGACCCATCACAGATCGAGCTCTATCACGGACTGTTTTAATATACTTGTCCAAGCGCAAGCTCTGATCTAGGGTGACATCCAGGCATTTGGTGTACTATGCCTTGGGATTATGTTACTCGTAAAGCGAGAAGACTTTTCAGTGAAAGCGAGCACGTTTAGAGATTCGAAGCGTGCCCGGGGAGGAGAACATTACTGTGTTTTTCTTCGGGTCTAGCTCTATCTTTCGTTTACGAAACCATTCACGTAGCTCTGTGACTGCTGCCTGCAGCCGGGTACAAGCCATTTGTCGGTCGTGATCCGCGAAGAGGGCCAACTCCACGTGTGGAGTTTTTGGGATGTCGCTGTCGTATAGCGTGAAGAGTGGTGGGGACAGGGATGAGTCCCGTTTTCCACTCAACTACTATTGTTGGAAATTTGTGTATATTGTTACGAGTTTGCGGGACTCGAATTAAAATGCCGTTAGAATTATTATAGAGTTTATTAGAACTATATAAACACGTATAATACAGTTACAAATATAATCGAATGTAACAAATCCAAACGAATTGCAGAAGGTCGCAATTCAATAAAACGCGCCAAGTCCATCACTATTAGATTCCCGAATGTACACACGTCACGCCTAGATCTTTGTTGTAGCTCAAATGACTCCATCTCTCAATAATGCCATCGATTTATACTTCACAAATGGAAATGTCCCGGCCGGCAACTTTTACATAATTTCCTAGAATTAGCTTGTAGTTATAATCCGCAACACATGGCTAATGATGCTCCTGAGCGACATTAAGCTGTTCTCCACAATAACTAGGAACGTATTCCAATAAATAAGTGAACAAAAGAAGACGATTATAAAAGGATTAAAATTAATTCAAATGCCGTGATAAAATGTGCTTTTACAGATCTCTACGTGGAATTTGTCTTTGTCGCAGTCTAAGTTGTAACAATATTGTTTGTACGTGTCGGAAATGGTTTGCGACTTCAATTATTGCACAGTGCCTTCTTATACAACTTATACGTGTTTCACTACGTAGGTAAAGTTCGTACTTAGTTAGCATCATAAAATATAATATTGGAATTAAGTTTATTTGTATGTTCATGTGTTTCTTTATTCATGGCCTTGAAATGAACTAAATATTAAGTTTGGTATATAATACCGATATAATAGATACTTTCAACAAAGGAAACTAATAAATGATTCTTTTATGTGGAAACATGGGTTGCATACTCGTAAGATGCAAAAGCCCACGAAAGCGAAACCGCATGGAAAGTAAAAGTTTCTTATAAAATAATAATGCATTCGGCAAATAGACGTTTATTGTGCGTAATTATATAATTATTTTTCGTATTACAAGCTTACATTTGTTTTATTTCGTAGATATTAAGTCAAAATAATTAATAGTGTCGAGTTGAGCGTTGTTCCACTGTATATTACCCGTAACACTAGCGTAACTTGCTTAGCTTGGGGATATACAATGTGTGTGTTTGTCTGCCGATTTATTATTATTAGTAAAAAAATATTATTTAGTAAAATTGTGAACACAATACAAGTGTGAAATAGAATAAATAAATTCAAAATGCTTTTAACTAAAAACAGGAAAAAAACTTACGTTCTTTTTTGTAAAGCTTAAAGAAGAGAGATTTCTTTCAAAAGGGGTAAATCGAAGGTTTTATCAGGGAATCGTTTGAGTTTTACACAAAAGTCCGTATAAAGGCTCTAAAACTCGTCTGTTGTGAATCGAAGGAACATTCGAAATAAAACCAACCCGACAGACATCGTTCTACAATAGCTCATTCAGCTCCCCTAATGTTGCAATTAGAACGAAAAATACAATTGAAAAGATTTGTCCCTCGCTAATGAAGGACAAATTAAGAGTATTCAAGACAGCCTTTCTTTCTGTAGCAGGAAACATTGGAATACTTAATTGATATTTACTGTTCAAGCCTAAACCGTTTAAACGAATTGGAACATGCGACTTATTTTAGGGTCCCATAGCTATTTTGGCAAAGACCGAACCCTTATAAATTCTCCTTTTTTTATTGCATGAGATCAGCAGACAGGCAGACGGCCTGCCTGATGGAAAGCGCTTATCATCGCTTATGGATGCATCTTATTTGCAGCATCAAAGGTGCTGGCTGCCAATGTGCTACCAATCTCTCTAAAGGGAGATTGAAACCTAGTCACTAATGCCGGAACACAGCTCAAGGTGTTATGGGGGTAACTCTAGACCAGGGGTGGTAGCCACCCAGTCGGGCAAAACTCCACTGCCTGGCTATGGGTTGTTTTGTCGCCTTTTATGACAGGCCGCCCTGCCGCAGCTATTGGGCAGCTGTCATTCTTCTTGTGTGATATAAACGAAATACATGTAAATTGGATATGACCACCACCTTTTGTAACTAAAGGATGAAAAAGCAAAGTAGATAGTAGCACGAAGTATAAAAATACGGGAGTTTTTTTTTTATTTCAGCAAGTAATTTAATAATATTTTTTACGTTTTCGCAACGTGTATACATAATAAAACTACGTTTTAATGGTTAAAATCGCTTTTATCGGTTTAAGTTTTTAGAGATAGACATCTTTGTCTTTCGTGATCACGGCCACTGAAAAGTGGCCGAAACGTCGGAAGAATAAAAATCAAATAAATTAACGAGCTAAAAACGGAATTACATGAATTGGTTCCCCCCACACCATTTTACCTTTTACCACCGGACAATCAGACGTACGCACTCACACCACCGATATTGGTGGAAATACCAACGAAGCGGACGAAAGAGTGGAACTCGATACCGTCGTCTGTTTTTCCTGAAGAATCTAGGTGTCAATAAGTCTCGCATTAACGGATTTCTTCTAGGTAAAAGTGCTCCACCTTAGACTGCATTTCCGCCTAACACCAGGCGCAATGTCAGTCAAATGAGAACCTATTCATTATTTAAAAAAAACCGTTACAATTAAAATAAATAAATAAAAGAATTTTTATTGACACCAAAAATATAACAAAATTTGCCTTAAAATTAGGACTGGATACTAACACCTAGACTAGGCCAAGCCTGTATCCTAGGTGTTAGTTGCTCCCAGTGACATAATAACTAAACTTATTTAACAAATTAATTCCATGTTACAAATAAAAATTACAACAACAATTTAGTTTTATTAAGTAATTTAATATTTTGTTTTTGGATTTTTTTGCCAAATAACAGAGATATTGTCACTTCGTCAACTCTACGAAACCCATCACTGTATGTACAAACTTTTGCTAACGTTTTGCCCTGTATATGTACATTCTTAGTGTTGTCGTTTCAAGCAACGCAAATGTTTGTTTTGTCGTAGTAGCGAAAAATTCCAAGACGTTAGTTTATTCCTTTATTTTTATTGTAGACAATAATGTAGCTTGGAAGAGAATATTTCTCAGCTATTTGTACTGAATTGAAGTGGATTTTTATACGATTATTTTCCAGAATATAAATCCCTTCTTCATACGTATATTGACTTTGAAACACGTCTCTAAACTTCAATCTTTACAATATTTTACAATCATATCTTATTATGTCATATTTTATAATAAAAAATCACTATCTTAATATACACACTTATGCTAGTTATATAGCATGTACCTATGTTGTTAGTAATAAGCATGTTTTTCGATTGTGCTATTTGTGTGTGCTCCTTCACTTATGAGTATTGTAGGTATATGTATTTCATTAAAATAATACTTATTATTTTATTTTTTGCAAAAGTCAAACGATTGATTAATTAGGAACTACTTATGCGCTAAAATCGCAAAAAATCAATTTCCTAAAATATCTATACGTATACAAATGTTAGTATAGATTCGGTTTCAGTATTCGATAGGAGTGCATCCAAAATTCCTATTGCCAGTAATTAGATACAAATAGATATATAGTATACATGCTTATTTTAAACATGATCGTAAGCATTTATTATCATGTCTTCCTGTTTTTATTGTATGAGTTCAGCAGATAGGCATACGGCCCACGGAAAGTGGTTAGCATCGCCTATGGTCATTTTCAACACCAAATGTGCTGCTGTTCTTTCAAACGATATTGAATAGACCAGGGGTGATAGCCATCCAGAAGGTCAAATACACTACCACCCGGCTGAGGGTTGTTTTGTCGCCTTTTACGACAGGCCGCCCGGCCGCAGGAAATTGTATTCTTTCTCCATTCCTGCACGGATAAAAACAACAACATATCATATTCATTCCATTAATTAGATTACCGAATCAGATTTAAAAAAGTGTCTGTATAGAAAAGCGATTATATAAACAAAATTGTCATTCCAACTTCTAATGAAAAACAAGTTTGCTTTATGTGCATTTCTCGGCCAAGAGAAATCTCTTTTGCATTTAATTAAGACCCGTCACCATTGACTTATAAAAAAATTCTCGTCGGTTGCAAATGTATTTTCTTATTCAATAATGGAAATAGCAGAAGAGATGCGAAAAAGACAACCATTATTAACCCATTTTTGAAGTGGGGAAAAGCGTTGGCTGCGATGATTAATTAACGTGGAGCTAGCCGCAAACGAAGCTCTTTCTGCTAAGGAAAACTTAATTACTTTTCTCTGCAGAATCATAAAGCTGAATAATTCATATACTGACGCGAGGACACACTTGAATGTGTGACATATGAGCGCATTTGCCCCATACTCCGGCTGAAATTGAGACGCCGTTATACTACGCTCAGAGACTACCTTAAAAAGATTACGTACACAGCGATCTAGGCCATTTTTAGCGCTTTGACTAGGGTTTAATGCCACTCTATTATCGTATAAAACTGGTATGACAAAAAATTGAGATGTAAGCAAGCATAAATATAGTCATCGCATTATAGGAAACCTCCAGTTTCCTGAATCTTCGCACATATAAACTGCGAATCAAAAACCTCTGGTAAATAATGCATTTTTTTATTATTTACTCTGTACATCTACCAGCTCACACGTACTTAATACTATGTAACCCGTTTGAGAAATAACAAACACCTAATTAAATTTTTACATTATATAAATGAAATTGTGTACTTTATTATTCGGTTTTCCAAAATAAATAAGAGTCTTAAACATTAAAAATTAAAAGTAGAAATAACTAGTGATAATCCGGTGCAATCTCCATTTACTTAAACTACTTACTATGTATTAATACTTAACAAAAATTGGTATCTGTCATTTACTATTCATTACTCGCTTATTCTACAACAGAGCAATTTGAAATTTCTTTAAGCAGTCTTACTTACACCAATTCGCACACAAACATCTACAATTTTACTTGTTTTCGTTAGTTTCACAGGTGAAGTGCTTTGCTATAATGCCATTAAAACCAGTGGTTAAATATTCAACACGTTATGAAATTTTAGTTCTATTCAGTTCATCGAAAAGTAATTTAACGCTGCTTTGTGTTTTGAAAATCCAATTATAGTGGCGATCCAATAATAGTGGTTAGCTACAAAAAGCGATCTTAATTTAAAATAACTACTAAACTATAAATTGTTGTGCTGAAGGCATATTCATGGTTACTCTTGTTCGTTAAATATTTTAAATACAACGGTCTTTAATAAGAGTAATAGATGTGTAAGTATACACACTTTTTGGCGAACTTTTTAGCTCGTCTATCCCCGGCACCGTAAGATCGAAGACTTTCAGAAGGGAATAAAATGTCGAGCCACACGTACACATACTTGCTCGTATGGATCATCGGCTTAGATTTGAAATTTTACTATTGTTTTTAGGTTTCCGATTCATTAAGGTGTAAAGGAAAGCCTATGGTCTTCATAGTAAAGTTTACCAGTCTGTGTATCACATCTGGTTATCCCAGGACTTACTGAAGATAGTGAAATAAATTTGATACTCGTGTAGAAATCTTGTACGCTACCGACAGTTAGGCTTTTGCCAAAAAAATTCAAACAGAAAAACAACAAAATTAAAATTTTAAATGTCCCATCGCTTAAAAACAATACCACCCGGCATAAAAATATTACACATTTTATTACATAAAATTTTGTATCGATCAATAAAAAATCTCATTGGAGTTCGATGTTTCTTTTTAATCTGGCCATCTTAAATTATGCCCAAAAAATTCCCGCGGGATTCCCAATATTTAAAGTTGTGCAAATTTTAAGTCTAAGAATTTGATGTCGATTAGCGAAGACCGCATCGAAATCGGCTTTGTAGTTTTTACATAAATCCCAAACAAACAAACAAGAAATCTTAAAAAAGTTTCATCGTGACCTCCATGGTTTATATAGTGTACTAGGATATGCCCGCGACTTCAGCTACGCTTGACTTGAAATTCCCTGGGATGCTCGACACACATAATACCGCAGTATTTGAAAAAGAATGTAAGCTATCGTTTTAATGAAAACTGTATCGGGATAAGCTAATTTAAACGCATCCGAACAACTACAAACCACTCTCGGAAAATACCCGCGGAATTCCCAGGATAAAAAATCACACATTTATTACATTACATTTCCTATCGATCAGTGAAAAAATCACATTGGGATTCGGGTTTTTTAAATCTGGTAATTTATATCATGTGCAGAAAAATTCCTGCAGGATTCTCAGAACAAAAAATAAACCGACAAACAGACAAGAAATCTAAAAAAATTGAAATATGTTCTCCATCAATTATATAGTCTATTCCAGATGATTTTTTTAAAATAGCTTCAAACATTCAAATATAATATTTTTTACAGATATGCAGGAGGAATATTCGTTAAAAAACCTCGGATATTCCATGCAAATGAAACCGCTAAAGATAGTAGTATAATTTTGTTGTTTTCTGTTGTATAAATCTTTGTCATATAATAATAGATAAGTGGAAATAGATAGGCTTAGGCTGGTGTGCACCGACTTTTAACCGATGGTTAAAATAAGATAATCGCTAAAATGTATGGAAAAACAGTGATTATTTTTGTTTAACCGTCGGTTAAATTTCGTTGCACACCAGCCTTAGTCCAACTTATGTCCATGCACTATGTCCGCCTTTGGCTTCAGAAGTATATATCTTGCACAAATCTTGAAACCAGCTCAATCAATCACTCAAGCAATAACAATAACTTTTCAGGGTGGCTTCCATTTAGTTTGTTTCAACAACTCGACTGCACTTGACAAAACTCTTATTATTCCTTACATGTCTATCTATTTAACACCTCCAAACGAATCCGACGACACTATGGTGGCATCTTCATGAAGTAATTAATAATTGGGGAATTGGAGGGGGGGACATATACATACATATCAATGTACAAAAAGAGAGGGAAATATGTGCGTATCAAGTATGTGTATTGAAGTGAGAACTAGAGATGGGGTTACCATGCAGCTTTAAATAACAAACATATAGTATAGATTACAAAAAAGAAGCGACCTCTCTCTTCTTTCTTTGTCTGTTTGCCAAACAATCCCAAAATTTCATATTTGAGTTATAAATAATAAATTACTGTAATGTTACTGCTCCAGTCGGCATAATGTTATAGTTAATGACCGTTTCATACAAAGGTAGCGATTGGTTTAATGCGCTTTTTGTGATACGGTATTGTTATTAATTGTTAACGACCTTAAATATTGAGAGATTACTTATGTTTTTGTGTACACACTAATGTATCTATTTGTTAACGGCGTTATTTTTAACGCTATAAATACGACGCTTTTAGTCACAGTCAATAACTATAATATTCCATCCCAGATGGAGCACGAACATAAAAAACAAGCACAATTCAGTACTAACTGGAGGTTACTCCGGGGCTCCGCGGGTCGACGCACTGGAAAGTAGCTTGATTTTACTTACATAATAACTTAGTTAGGTTTAATGTATAAACATATGATATATAATATTTTCACAGCATATCACAAATATTTAAATTTAAAATAATATAAACTAATAGAATAAAAGAAAACTTAACTTATATACACATATAAACTTTCAGTAAAAAATTATATTACTGATGATGAAAACTGCTTTAAAATTTCTTTTGTGGTTTAAAAAGAGTTATTGGATATTATTATACAGACGAATACGGAAAGCGACTTTGTTTTATACTATGTAAAGATAATAAAAATACATCATAAGTTTTACTATGTAGACGGAGAATATACACAGCATCCTTGTAGTAAAACTCAAAGGAATGTAACCGTTAACCGGCAGCAAGCCAATTCCCTAGTGATCACGGAGACATGTTTCGTTCACTCAGCAATAGAGCCTCTCGTATCCTCTAAGACGATTCCACTGTTCCCTCCCACAGCTCAAAAGCTCGCGATATAGCTCACATAATACTTAATTTCATCTCAATATCCCGATTGTCTTAACATTTTTCAATTTTCCTTTTGTGATTTTGTTGGTAAATTTAGAATTAAAACCATTGTTACGAGTTAGCAGGACTCGAGGAATTAAAAAGCCGTTAGAATGATTATAGAGTTTATTAGAACTTTAAAACACGTATAGCACAGGTACAAATATAACCGAACACAACAAATCCAAACGTAATGCAAAAGGTCGTAATTCAATAAAACACTCAAAGTCCGTCACCATTAGATTCCCGAATGTACACACGTATCGTAGTTGTAGCTCAACTCACCCACCTGTCAATCAGGCCGTCGTTTTATAGTTCACAAATGCAAAAGAATCCGCAACACCTGGCTAATGATGCTAATGAGCGAGTACAATAGGACAATAGACTATTCTCCACAATAATTAGAAACGTATACCAATAAATAAGCGTACAAAAGTAGACTATCATAAAAGGATTCCAATTAGTTCAATGCCGTCAGTTAATAAAATGTGTTTCTACAGTTCTGTATGTGGAATTTGTCTTTGGCAGCGCTTAGTTTGTAATACTATGATGAGTTTTGTATGAAATATTCGAAGAATACAAAAATGATACTTTTTTAAAAATTACATTAACACTGCATTTATACCTAGCTAACAGTGACTCTAGAATAATACTCATGTGTGCAACTAACTCTATATTTCAGTTAATGAAGCTGTGCAAAGCAGAACTAACAAACAATTTTGAGATACTGAAGAAATTCATGAAAAATTGTATGAGAAAACCAAAGGAAACTAGCTCGTTAAAAATATACTAGAACACTAAAATTTAACAGCATGGTTCTTCTTAATATTTGCTTAAGTTTTCGCGACTAGTATACATAATATATCCATGGTTTTAAGCTTGCTTAAAACAATTAGAACCTAGTTTTGTTAAATATTGTTCTTTTTACCATGTATGTATAAAACACGATATTTAGAAGCGTTCTGCGTACTTAATTAACTCAATTTTGTCAACGTTGTGTGTTGGTTCGGTTTTATTTCGTTACAGCTTAAACTTGTTTCCTTAAACAGCAACGAAAAAACAGATGCTAGCGCGTTCACCACATTACTTTAGATACAATGGTTTGAGATGGATACATTCCAGAAAGCGTTTAATAGTAGAAACACGAGTTTTGAAATACAATACTGCATTATTTATAAGTAAAAACTACATGTAATAGTAAAACCTTTGTGTATTTATATATCATAAATAAATTATACGTATTGTTACGACCTGACGCCGACAAAAGACATTCACACCTGCATACCTGTAAAACACATTTTATTACCTTTCGGCATTAGGACTTCTTTTGTTTACTTATTTATTGGCATGCGTTTACTAACTATTCTAGAGAACAGTCCATTGTTGTATTGTAATCTTTTATGGCAGTCATTAGCCAGGTGTCTCGGATTTAAAGTGCAAACTGATTCTAGGAAATTCGTTCCACGCAGCCTGGCAGACATATTGCATCTGTGAAGTATAAAGCAATGCCCTAATTGAGAGACGGGCAGTTGACCGATAACCACGAGCGAAGCAAGACTTGTGTACATTCGGTAAACTATTTAGCGACGGACTTTGCGCGTGTTGTGAATTACGACCTTCTGAATTACGTTTGGACTTGTTGCGCTCGGTTATATTTTTACCTGTGTTATACGTGTTTGTATAGTTCTAATAAACTCTATAGTAATTCTAAGGGCATTTTAATTCGAGTCTCGCGACTCGTAACACAATTTTTAATTTAATTTCATAAGTTAGGCTAAATTCTTAATTCTTAAAATTGTCTGTGCTGTCATTAATTGACTCAATAATAGCAGCTGCTTTACGTTATAGAGACAATAAGTTAATATAATTAAATAATAAAATTAAAATAATATAGCTTTTGACATGATATGTAACTTATGATACATGTAATAATGTAATAATATTAACTAGTTTTCATAAACTAAATATAATATATTACGTTTTTACTTTTATGTTTAAAATACAATTTATTTAATCCTTTTTGTTCTGAAATAAAGTCGCATCGAAGCCGCAGTTTGAAATCGTATATCTAAAACTCTTTCAAGATTACCAAGTTGTGTCTTCTCCAGATTTTTACAGGAAAAGTGGATTAAGATTTCTTATTCCTACCTAATATTTCAACATTACGGTAAGTTCGTATGATTTATAGCCTAACTTTTAAAAGTTCCGCATGTCATCCACTGCCTCTTTGCGGGCTTTTCAAAGGAACTTTAAACTTTTTACATTAGCTGAATGATGGTCGGGAACCTATGTTTCATTTTAATGTTCAAGTGAGAAATATATTTTATCTACTATATGATGCTATAATTTTTTTGATATGTATATTATATGTTTTGTTTATGATTTATCATATTTTACATTTTATACGTATTAAATACTAATATTATAAAGAGGAAAGACTTCTATTTGTATTTTTGGAACGAATAAACTCAAAAACTACTGAACCGATTTCAAAAATGCTTTCACTGTTATGTTTTGAGGTCCTTGGTGGATCAATGAAAGAATTAACTCAATTATTACTATTTATTACTTAAATACTTATATGAACACAGTTTTGTAGAGAAAGCCATTTGTGCAAGAGAACTAGTGATGTCGACACACATTAGTGATGTGCATTGTAACATAAAATATCGACTGGATTCGATTTCCAACACTCACCCTCAATGCACATCTTTCCATTTACAACATTTAAATCAATAATAAATTATATAGACATTTAACCATCTTTCTCTTTACATAAACAAAAAAACTTTTTCTAAACTTACATTGCAACATCAGTATTCTAGTATGAACAAAAATAAACTAAACATGTAACCTTACTCATAACAAAACAAAAAATCTTCAAGTTGTAGTTCATACAAGAAACATAAATCAAAGTAAATAAACTCAAACATAACTCATATCAATACAAGAATCATCATATTTATAATTAACATCCATCGGTGTATCATTACCTTTACAATTTTCCATCTGATATTTTTTCAGAATACTTTCTAAATATTTAGTTTGATTTATTAATATTTTTTCTGTATCTATTTTAATTGAAATCCCTAAATAATTTAAATCATTTGAGCCCATATCTTTCATTCTAAATTTAGTTACAAGAAAATCTTTCAACTTATTTATGTCATTTAAATTACTCCCCATAATCAACAAATCATCTACATACAATGTTATATAGGTATCACTCATAGTGTATAGACAATTTGTTTCGTTTTGTGATCTTTTAAAACCATATTCAGTTATAGTTTCATTAAACTTTTCATATCAATATTTTGGTGATTTATTCAAACCATATAATGATTTTGTTAATTTTAAAACTTTTTCTTTTGGTAAATTCATCCCTTCTGGTGTTTTCAAGTATACATTTTCCTTAATATTTCCATATAAAAATGCTCCTTTAACATCCATTTGATGTATATAATATCCTCTACATGCAGCAACTGACAACATTACTCTTAATGTCTGCATCTTTAACACAGGTGAATAGACATCCTCTATATAGTCTGTCTGTTGATAACCACGTACTACAAGTCGATGCTTTACATATAATATCTTCTCCAATATTCTTCTTCGTAAAAACCCATTTGGTATCTAATATTTTTCCTTTATCTGGTTTTGTTACAACTTTCCAAGTATTATTCTCTTCTAAAACTTGAAATTCATCTTTAATTGCCTTTTTCCATTCATGTTTGTCATCTCTTTCTTCTATTTCTTGAAAGTCTTTTGGTACATCTTCTTGATACATTGATAATAAAGCAATTAAAGCTTCATCCTCATCATCTTCTTCATAATTAATATAATCTTTTTGCCATTTTGGTTTTGTTATTTTTCTTTTCTCTCTCCCTTTTTCTTGCTCTGGTCTTACATTGGCTTTTCTTGGAGTAAATTCTAGATTAAACTTTTTCTTTATAGTTTCACTTTCTTTATTTTTTTGTTTCCTTAAGAATAAAGGTTCTTCCTTATTATATCTCTGTCTTTTATCATAATATTCTACTTCTTCATAATCTTGTTCTTTTTCTTCAAAATCTTGTATTACTTCTACATAATCTTCTCTTTCTATATGATCTTGTGTTTTATCTTCATGAATATCTTCATTCTCTTCATAAACTTCTTCTGAAATTCTATTTTCTTCAAACGTAAAATCTTCCCGTTCACTTGGTAAATATATTGTTTTATCTTCTCTAATTCTTTCATCAAATATTACATTTCTTGCAATGACTACTCTATCTTCTTCCTTGTCATATAGTTTATATCCTGAAATAGCATATCCTATCATTATCATTTTCTTACCTGTATTATCAAATTTTGTTCGTTGTTGCCTTGGTATATGATTGTATGCTATGCATCCAAATACTCTCATATTTGAAACATCTGGAAATCTTCCAGTCCACATTTCACTTGCTGTGCTGTCTCTCCCTGCAGATGGGCTTCTGTTTGTAACATATGCTGAATATAAGACTGCATCTCCCCAAAACTGTCTTGGTAAATTTGATTCCAATAATATAGTCCTAGCTTTTTCAACAAGAGTTCTATTCATCCGTTCTGCAACACCGTTCATCTCTGGATTATAAGGTACAGTATTTTGCATTTTTATACCTTTTTGGGAACAAAAGTTCTGAAAATCACTTGAAATATATTCTCCTCCATTATCTGAACGTAGTGATAACAAATTTGTATTAAAATAATTAGTTGCATAGAAATAATACTCTTTAAACTTTTCAAAAACCTCTGACTTACTTTTAATTAGATACAAGATCACAAAATGAGTATAGTCATCAATAAATGTTACAAAATATTTATTACCTTGTCTATCCATAGGTTTAATTGGCCCACAAACATCTGTATGTACAAGCTCTAGTGGTTTTGTTGCCCTATAACCTGATTTATTAAAAGGTTGTCTTGTAGCTTTTGCTAAGATACAAGGTTCACATAAATTATGCTCAATTTTATTTTCCTTCCAATCAGATAAACCCTGCACTAAACCTTTTTGTGCCAAAATGTTAATATTTTTTATACTTAAATGACCAAACCGCCTATGCCATAAGTTTACATTACTATTATTATTGTCACTTACAGAATAACAACTTTGTTTATTTATTTCTATTTCAACTGTATATAAGTTTCCTTCTAAGTTACCTATCATTGTTAAATCTTTGTATTTATTATATATTCTCACTTTATTTTTAAAAAATGACACTTCCATACCTTTACGTTGCATTTGAGAAACAGATAAAAGGTTTTTTCTTAATTCTGGAACATAATAAACATTATTAATTGTACAATGTCGAATTTTCTTACCCACATAATTTATAGCTTCAATATTTCCTATCCCTATAGCTTGTAACATAATACCACTCTTTGCAGCAGCAATATTTTTAGGATTCTTTAATTGTATATAGTCCTTAAATATGTCTTTGTTGTTAACTAAATGATCTGAACATCCAGAGTCTACACACCATATTACACACTCTTTATTTTGTTTATTTACCATATTTATTTCACTATTACACTGATATGCATCACTCATATTTACCGCATTATTCTGATATACCTGACGTTGATTCCGTGTAGATCCTCTGTTAAATTCCTGATTGAAACCTCTGCCTCGTCCTGGATTATAACCTCTTTGCATATTACCTCTGTGTCCACATCCTCTTTGTTCCATATTATAACCTCTTTGTCCACGTCCTATGCCCACTTTACATTGTGACTTTCTGTGTCCAGCTCTACCACACCGAAAACATAAGAATGAATCTGTATATGTATGTTGGATATTTGTATTATTGTTTTTATTTAAACTTTTCTTTCGTTTTTCTTCTTCGGCTAACATTCTTGTTTTAACAAAATTTAATGATAAATCTGACACTGTCTCTAATGCTGTAATAATAGCTTCATATGATTGGGGCATTGATAACAATAAATAGTTTACTTTTTCGACTTCACTTAATACATCCTCAGCTTCCTTCAGTTCGGTGGACATTTCTTCTAACCTTACAAAATGATCTGACATCGACTTATTTTCATTATATTTAATTTGTGACAAATTTCTTCTTATAAATAATCTACTTTGCACACTCTTTTTCTTAAAACAGTTTTCGAGATTTTTAAACATATTATAGGCAGTTTCTTGTTTTACATATTCGAGATGGCTGTCAGCCATACTTGCTATTATAATAGCTTGTGCTTTAGCTTCATGTTTTATATTTGTACTTTTCTTGCTAAAGTCTTCTTCTATGATTGCTTGTAGAACATCGCATTCCTTTAATATGCTCTTGATGCGAAATGCCCATGTATTGAATCCTTCACCGGCGAATTGCGTAATTGGATAACGTTCGGACCGCGTGGCGTCCATTCTCTTGTCTTACGATTTTTCACTTTTAATTGTAATTCTTCCATAAAATAACCACGCTCTGCTACCACTGTTATGTTTTGAGGTCCTTGGTGGATCAATGAAAGAATTAACTCAATTATTACTATTTATTACTTAAATACTTATATGAACACAGTTTTGTAGAGGAAGCCATTTGTGCAAGAGAACTAGTGAAGTCGACACACATTAGTGATGTGCATTGTAACATAAAATATCGACTGGATTCGATTTCCAACATTCACAACTAGAATGCTACATTATCATTGAGTAACATAGGCTATATTTATATGTTAATCCCAAAATGTTAAAAAAAAATATCTACCCGTGCAATAGCGGGGACAGACCGTTAGTGTTTTATAAAGGAAGAAGATTACTAGAAATGGAAATCGTTCAGTAAAAAAATAACAAGATGGCCCTACAGATCTTGTTTTCTCAGTTTTACGTTTTGTTATTCAAAACACTCTTTTGTAATTCTAAATTAAACAAAAATTGAAAACTGTATTTTTTTTTACTGCCGGATATCAGCATGATGCTCCGAGTGGAAAGTGGTTACCATCGCCTCAGGATATTTGCAACACTGACTACTAATGTGTCGAGACGTAAGTAGATAGGTTACTTGTTCACAGATCTATCACCCACTTAACATATAAATGAATATATTAAATATGAATTGATTTGAATACTTGTATTTTTATTTATTTGCAGTTCCTGATATGAACCGATTTTATCTAATGTCGTATTCTTGATACGAAACAAAAATTTATGTGAACGCACCACATAATAATGTAGAATGCTCTGCTAGTTTAATCTTAAGATAGCTTCTAGAATATTCAATGTCGAGGATACCATTAAAGCATGTTAAGACAAGACCTATTAAAGTATTTAATAAATTGAAATTTACACGTCGTGGCTTCTAGGTTTTCGTGACCTGAACAAATAAGTAGGAGCCGCCTACATCGCCGCATCGGTGCTTACATTTCGGAAAGGCGTTTGAGCAATCCTTTGCGGTATTTTCTAAGGAGAAGAAGCGTACTAATGATATTCGCTTGGTGCTGGTGATTAATGGTAACCGAGTCGTGGATTGTTCGAGCGAGATGAGTTCTCAAGAAGCATTCACAACCCGTGAAATTAACTTTCGTCGCCACCCCAGGCCCCGTCAGTTTGTTTTCAGAAGAACGTTTCGCTTTTTGTGTCCCGATGCTCTGAAGGTTATTGGAAATGTTTGATTATTGCTTTCTATTACACGCTACGAGATTTGGTTCACGCAGCTTCACGCTCGATGCTCGATAAATAAACTTTCGTATCATCCGTATTATACATAAATTCGAAATCAAGTTTGTTTCGATTTTTGTATTGCATTACTGGAGTACAGGAGAAACATTGTCGGCGCAGTTGATGCAAAGTTCTTATAGTCGTATGCGTCACCTATGGACATCTGGAGCATCAAAGGTATTACGAAAGTGCTGCTGGAATCGAAAAAATTTAATGACACTTTCTGTCTTCATCTTCTTCTTCGTCATATTGCTCAGCTAAAACCTCTGCTAGGAAGATTTGCAATATTTCTAACGTGCGCAAGAGAAACGTTTGTATTCTTATATTCTATCACTTTTGTTTTCTTTTACTCTAATTAATTTCTTCATACATGGGCGTTTATTTGAGGTGCTTATTACTTTTTCTTTATTAGAAATAGTAAAATGTTAACAAATATAGTCTAATGTAAGACAATGATTCACGTAAACACAGTCTCCCATGCGTTACCACCGTGACTTTGTGTTATGTAATTTAACCGAACAGGGAATTTTGCGGCAGCTAACAATTATGTATAACGCGCTCTCGCGGCATTCATGTTAATACGTTCCCGCTTTTATGTGTAAAATGTGGATGGTATTAGTATTTGGTGATTCTAAAATCTAATATAAATTCGTTTTAAGCCAAGGTGTGAATAAGCACTGATTTCCCTTAAATGAAAATTAAACAAGATTTATGTGGGGATTATGGAGGGTAGAGGTAAGGCAAACCATCTCAGTATATTAAAAAGTGTCCACTGAAGGGCAGTAAATTAAGATGGCACCATAATAGCAAGTGGAAAGTATTTAAAAATAGCGCCACAAATAATTAGAGTAGGATACTAGATTAAAGATGGAAAGAAAGACTTCCTCTTTGTCACCGCGCATTTTACGAAAATGTAACTATTGCATTTTTTTATTGCAGGAGTTCAGCAGACAGGCAGACGGCCCACTTGATGGAAAGCGGTTACCATCGCCTATAGACATTTGCAACACCAAAGGTGCTACAAATGCGCTGCTGCTCTTTTAAGGGAGACTGGAACCTGGTCACTAATGCCGGAACACAACTCAAGATTGCTATGGCGACATATTTTATACCAGGGGTGGTAGCCATCCAGTCGGGCAAATGCCCTACCACCTGGCAATGCATGCCCTGCATGTCTGCTCAGGGTGGAATTTTCAGATAATTTAGTTAGTTATCTTAATTAGTGAAATAGGTTTCAAAAATTCAATTGGTCAAAAATGTATATACATACACTCAATACGAGAAAGTCTCAATACTTTTCCAAATTATAATTTTTAAAATTTTCAACCCAGCACACTTAACTTCGTTTATAAGTGCTAAATTCATATCATTTCCTTTTCCTACACTAGCGCTATTTTGACGAGTTTTTGAACCATAATTTGCTGTTTACAGGTGGACACTTTTTCAACTGATCCCCCATACTAGATGTTCCTCCTTACCTCTACCCTCCATAGTGGGGATTAGTATTTACCATTACCGCTTCTGTCAAATTGTGACAGAAAAAGCATGTCATATCACGGCCTAAAGATTAGATTATTATGAATTATAGTATCTACTTCTTAGCAAAATTAAGAATACGCGATCACTCTTTATGCGAATGCGGCTTAGAAGAAGGAACAGTGGAACATATATTCTACATCTATTTTTCTGCTCCACCTACATCGCCAGATTAGTTAAGAATTTCTTTTAAGCTAGGTTGCCTGGAAGAGATCGCTTTTAGCGATAAGGCCGCCTATTGTTTTGCCAAGAAGTATTGTAATTATGCATTTTGTTTTTGTACTTGTTTTTTGGTGAGCAATAAAGTGTTATCTATCTATCTATCTATCTATATTCTTTCATTGCCCTAAAATTTCCACCCATATATATGATATATTACCTCCAGAATGTGAGCGTCCTGTGATTGTCAATTACTTGTTAACTCTTGTTCATACTAAATTTGTATATATTTTGTGTAAATTTCTATATATTAATAATATTTATTTATAACGTAGTTAGTTTAATACAATTTATGTTTTGTGTTGTCCTCAGGTTATCAGAAAACGTTCGTCACCGCTCAAAGCTATTATTATAATTTTATATCTGATCGCCTTACACCTGTCATTTTTATACAGTTAGCCCGACATTGGCAAAATCAACGCCGCATAAAGCGTTGGAGCCGACCAAGGATAGAATAGAATAGTATCTACATATACAATTTTGATGACAGATAAATATAAGATATTTTTATTTCATAAAATCAAGGAAAAACTTATGTAATTACCTATTAACTGACTAACCTTTGCAAGCTGAAAAAATGCCAAAATGTAATTCTTCAGCTTGCAAAGGTTGGTCATTATTAACCTCAAGAATGAAGATTTTCAAATAATTGAAATTACTCAAATGCTATTTTATTCAGTCCTGTTGTATTAGTATATAATAAATACATTTTAAAAACCGTTTCAACAAAGACCTCTTTTTATAAACATCTGAGGTACCTCAGGGCTTGCGCTTGCGTGACTGGTATTAAATTAATGCGATAAGATAAGATAAATTTAATTTTAAATGACGTTGTATTTTCTCTCAACTACTATCTATGAAAAGATACAAAATCAGTGGGCTGCAATTTATAGCTTGCTATTGTATACGCTGGAATAAGAAATACAGATATTTATTTGCCTTTAAAATCGGTCAAATGTATCATTTTTGAATCCATTAATGTTTTAAAATCTAGACATAAGGCCTCGCTTATCGTTGAATATGTTAATATGATTATGTTCTTTCCGTAATGAGGGTGAGCTATCTGTTTTCCGGAGTAAATATGATACCTTTCTCCCGGTAAATGAAAACGTTTACACAGCATTCAGTTCACCGATCTTATTCATAGAGAGTTAGAGTAAGTTTGAACGCTTCTTATAGTTCTTAAATAAACGTTCAAACTTACTTTAATTCTCTATGAATAAGAGTGTATAAGGTTATGTGAGCGAAGCCTAGGGAAAATCTCTAGTAGGTATAAAAAATATATTTAACTCTAATTTGAAAACGACTTAGGAAATGTATTAATTCAAGTTTGCTACTCATATCACAGTTATTTATTATGTTTATTACACGTAGTTACAAAACTATACTTAAGGTGTTTCAGTTGAAATTTTGAACTACTAACTATTGTATATAACTGATAAACTAATTTGTTGTTTAGTTCATGGTTGAACTAACATATTATATCGATGTACATGTAACGTACTTATTTAAGACAATTTATCGACTACTGCTTACCAGTCAAATTCATGAGACATTTTGCCGAAAACTCATCTTAAAAGTAGGCGCACCTGATATTATTTAGTTTCAAACACGAACACATAATAGTATTAGCCCTAAAAACGTTCCATTGATGTTTTCGGGCTTTCGTACTTAAGTGGAACTAAAAACGCGACGCCACATTTGTTCAGGGTTGACTTCACACATCAGTAATCTTGATGTATCTTAAGGATGTTTTTCTTCACCATCTATACATAATAATAGTTACAAAATAAGCCACTTAAATTCGTAGTGTAAATGCGTCTATATTACTTATTCAAGGAATATTCGGCTTTATACTAGTATGTTTTGCTCGCCAAGACGCTACTTATAAGGCTAAGCACCGATACAATTTTTAATACCAGATTGACCACTTCACAACTGAGTCCAGTATTGATAAATTTTAGTGCGTGCTTAGTCTTAGAGGCTTACGTTAGCAAAAATTAGGTAGTTAAATTTAGTGTTAGGGAGGACTTGCGTTGCCTAAAAAAGACATACGACACATAACAGTATACGACATGACCACTATTTTTTTACAAAGAAAAGGAGGCGTATTCGTTTTTATACATTCCTGGATTGTAAAAAGATTAAGGTTTCTTTTTGTTATAATCCAAATTTTTATAGTTGTGGTGGGTTCAATTATTTAAATAGATTTCTGTCGTGTATACTTTTCATATTGTTTTTAAAGTCAAAGACCTTGTTACCGTATTAATAATAATAAAAACATGTTATCATTGTCAGTGACATTTGTGTATTAGCCCCGCGCTGAAGGGTGTTTCCATTTTCAACCCATTCCAAAATTCAATTCCGGTTTCTACCCAGTGAACTAAGTACAGGCAGCAGAAAAAGTTAATTCGATTAAAAATATTTATTTAAAAAATAGTAATGTCAAAAAGATTCTTATACATACTTTACAAACAACTAAAACTCACATTTAGATTATAACACATATAGTACATAACATTTTCAAAATTCACGACCTCGTCTAAATATCAAATAACACAAAGTAAAATATCAAATAGACTTTGAGGAATTATAAATTAGTTTAATAAAGAAAATGTTTGTTATTATTGTTCAATACACTGGATGCATTTATTGCTTTTGAAATCATAATATTAAAAACATAACTAAAACTTGAGTAAAATTTGAATAATTGGATAGATTGGGTAATACTAATAATCGACGTTAAAAGTATGAAGTATTGACATAAATTATGTAATAGTTTTTTTTTAAATTTAATATATAAACGAGCTAACTTTTGCTAACAGTGGCCTATGCCTAGCCAAGTCATTAAGCGCAGATTCTATTTATTGTCTCTCTCTAACACATCATGTTTTTCGATTCCTTGATATTACAATATCTTTTCCTTTGAACCGTGTATTTGGTTTTTTAACGTTATTATTAATATTTGAAAGGAACTGAAGCATGTTTAGTGACCTTTTCTTTGCCACAACGCGGTTTACAGTCACATGCTAGCTTTCAAGAGCGTTAGTTGTTCTGTGTCGACGTCCGCATGAAGACCATAATTCTAGGGAATATTTTCCGCCAAATATATATGTTTTGACAATATAATCATTAAATCTCACTGCATCTTTATGCGTGGGACTCTATTCCATAATATAGAGCAAGGCATCATCCACCATTTCTTTCGGTATTAAACCTTAGGCAAGCATCAAAGATAAATACATACATGTTTTTTAAAATGCCTTTTTTTGGTCATATTGAACTGTTTGCCTTTTTTATATATCGCTTGGCAAAAGTGAAAGTAGCAGGCTCTAGTTTTAGTTTCAGGTGAAATAATTTTGAAAAAACTTGTTTTTTCATTTGTGTGCTGGGTTATTATTATCCAGTGTCGTCATACACACTTGCAGCTAAGAAGTCGTTCGTGAACTAATATTGAATAGATTTAAACATTTTAATATTGTGAGCTGTTTATCTTGCAATGAACAAATATTTAAAAGCAAATAATGTTTCTGACCGTACTTCAAACAATGAAAATTAGTAATGGGTTGAAAACGGAAAGCTTTTTGGGTAGAAGACGGAAAAAATATTATATTTATTTTTGTTGGTTCCAAACGGAATAGATTTTGGGTTGAAAGCGGAAAAAATATTTTTGGGTAGAAAAAGTGGGTAGAAAACGGAAACACCCGCGCTAAAATTCACCTCGCGCCCCGCACTCTGTTCTCGCAAGTTTTCCCTTTTCGAATACCAATATAATTCATATTTAACATATAAGATGGCTTATTCTGCATTACCAACACCACAAACACAATATAAAAGTGTCACATCACGAAAGAAGCTGCTAGGCGGGCCATCCTAAAGATCGCCGAAGAACAACAAGTGAGTTACACACTAATCAGACAAAGTATCTCAATATTTGAATCCCCTTTTCTACCCATTATTAATTGTTGAAATTCATTCATATAGATAAATCGTTTATAGTAATCGATAAATTATTAAATTTGTGACCTTATTTTTTATATTTCTCGTCTTCCAGATAATTTACGGCTTATGTTTTCCATTTGTAATAGAAAATATAACGCTTTTTTAACCCGTATCTCAACTTATTATCTACATATCTATGGCTAAAAATACCAAGTATACTTTGTAACTTATGTGTTTTCGTAGTTGTCTATCTTAATAAAGTGTAAACAGCCTATTCTTTAAAACAGTAACCCATGACATTGAAAATACAGGCGTGTGCCTTAACTACTGCCATTAATATGATTGGTTATGTTAGCAAAATTACGTCTGAAAATGTCACAATGAATTCCAAGAAACAGTTTAATTAGTAATGGTGTATAATGACACCGCGTATCACTGGGGACGAATAATCGAACCACTAATGGGTTATTGGTTTTAAATCGATAGATAATGGAAAGGTAAACATATTCATAAGTGTATCCATTAAAGTGGAGGTAGACATGGGTGGAAAAGAGAACGCAATATGTCATGTACCTATATTAAAACATTGTGTACTATATGAGTTATTATTTATTTTTCATTTTTATTTTTTTATATTTAAAATTCTTAACAGTACGATGGCTATGACTAAATTTTATAATTGTTTTTATAAAGTCAGTGCTGTGGCGGAATATCTTCCGACACAATCCATTATATCCTTTATATCATCTTTATATCCATTATATCATTTATCCTTTGAAAAGTAATTCAAATTATTTCTATATAGATATTTTAAAAGTTAGGTTATAAAATGTTATTTTAACGTCTGTTCTTTTATATGTAAAAATATTAGAATTTATTGTAACGTGTCTGCTCTCCTATTTTTCCATAAAGTAGTACTGTTGCACATGCAAGCAAAAACCTACGCTCGATACATATAGCTCCGTTCTAGCCAACACATACCTGTACAGTAAATTCAGCGACGTCATAGCATTTTACAGTGCCTTCGCCATTTACCAACACAAAGGAACTAAACAGATAGACTATCAACAGAGTGAGTCACGGTATATGTCAATAAACGTTCTGAGTTTTAATATTTCCTTTTTTGAAGTAGTCTAATTACAATTATTGATGGCAATAAAGCTTATATCCTTGCAACGATTCTCAAATAGCCTTTGATTATTCACAGGTGTTAATTTAAAATAAATAATAAGTGATATAAAAATCAGTCTTTTGCGATTATTACTGTGCAATGTTCAGGGCTGACTTTACCCGGGGGTTCCAGAGGATGCATGGCACCAGAGCACAGAGTTCTAAGAGATAAGCCTATCACCATTTTTTACCTTCTTATACATACCATGTGTACGATTTAGAATGCGGAATTTGGAAAACGACAAATACACCAAACAATAAGAAAACACCACTTACCTTGTTTGCTGTACTGCGGCAACCCTTCGACTTTAGATTATGAATTACAATCACAGGCATGATTTCTTGATTGGCTAGAGGATTAGCTAATTGTATATTTTAGAAAACACTTGAAATGGACAAAAAAACAGGAAGGTCGATGCGGCGCATGTGGTGTAGAAAATTGCACTGACTGTGCTCGTGAGGGCAGCATCGGCGTCGATAGCTCACATGGAGTGGCGATGCAATTGTTTTTGAATTTACAAAAACTGGAAGTTATGAAATTATGCTGAAAAATTGATTGTACTAATATTTCAGAAAACCATGCATAATCAGCTAGTTTTGAAAATACTGAACATTATCTCAACTCGATCAATAAATCAAATAATAGTTAACTGCCTATTAAAATTCACGAACTACATCATTATACTAATTTTATTTTTATTACCAACATGGGGGGCGCAAGCTGATTCGGCACTACGGCGCCCAATATGATTAAGATATATGTACACAAGCCGTTCAAACTTTCAAAATTATTTCTAAGGATTTATACCAGTTCAATGTATTATCTGTAATGTAGACATGAGGACGCATCCCCCATAGAAATCAATCAAAAAGCTGTTATCAAAAATTGCCAAAGTAAGATAATATATCTAAAATTACTACATCAGTTGCTGAATAATTCGGTTGAGTCGACTAATGCTATTCAGATTTAATATACTTAGAATAATCGGTAAATAATGAACAATTAAATAAGCATACACACTATTTGAACAAACAAGTGTTCTCATTCATTCATATCAGTATACGCAAAACATAACAAAAGGCATTTAAAGCGAATTCGCTTTTATCTGCCTTTTGTTAAACTTTTTATTTTAAGCAATTACTCCTGAAAAAATATGCTTTTTACCTTTTATTCAGACAGCCAGTGATTTTGAGATCAATATGTAAATGCATTCGTAAGTGCACAGGCCGAAGGAAGGCGTGAAAGTGCATTTTGTCGTAGAGAAGGCAGTCAGCCGTGACGCCACGACCTGCTCTTTCTGCATTTGTACGAACAAGCTCTTATTTGAATTTAAAATGGAAAAAAATCTATTCGGAACAATCCCTACTTCTGGTAACTTAGTATTTTTCTTCAGATGAATTAAAATCATACACAGTTTTTTAACCTGAGCTTTCTTCTTATTTTGTACGTTGTTTCTCTGTCCGAAGGTCGACGTTTCGAAGGCCACGACTCATTTTGGGTCGCTGAGCCGCAGCAGTTAGTTAGAAGTTTTAATAATGTTTTAAACATTCATATTAAGGCACTACATTTACGAATCGGGAATTGATTTTATAATCAGTATTTTCTATCATATATATTAACACCATTTAATTATTTTTAACCATGTAGAAAAAATATATAATCTATAATGTATTATTTTTCGAACAAAAGGAAAAAGTTATTATTTTAACGTTGTTTCAAAGAGGTGTGTATTTTGAGTTAAAAATCAAAAGAATAATCAGTTTGATAGAACACATAGCTGTAAAAACAGTTTTATTTTTTTTGACACTGACCACTTTAAAAATATTTATTATGAGTAGAAAAAATTGTAAAACACACATTAAAAAAAATTTAAGATAAAAAATATTTTAGATTGATGTTACTTTTAAAAAATCGGCTTTTCACCAGGAAATTACAACAAAAATATTTTTTATGCCTTTTACTCCCAAATATTGGTAACAATTTCACCATGAGTTAATTTGTAATTTTCGAGATACACGGAAAACTATGGAACCAATTTCGATGTGGTTTCCGCTGGTCGATAAAAAATTTTGTTTAATAAAATCTGTGATACTTTTTATCCTGAGAATCCTGCAGGAATTTTCCCGCGAGCGGTTTGAAGTTGTTGGGGTGCATAAAAATTAGCCTATTCCAATAGTTTTCACTAAAACGATAGCTTACATTATTTTTTAAATGCTGCGTAACATTGTGTCCCGGGAATACCGCGGGAATTTTCCCGGGAGTGTTTAAACTGGTTAGGCTGCATAAAATTGGCTGATTTGCAGTAGAACGATAGCTAACGTTTCTTTATAAATGTTATATTACGTTATATCCTGAGAAACCCAGATTCTTTACTAAGAATCGATCACACTTAGGCTTAGTAGAATTTGTATGCTTAACTAACCCGGAACTTTTTATGTTTCTCGGTATTTCCTAACTTCGAAATCTCGCGTTTTTTGGGACCTGCTTGATGTGACACTTTTTGTATTTATAAGACATCTTCAATTGTAGTTCTGTACGCCTTTAATAACAATAGTTATTCTGGGTTTTTATAGGAATTAACGTCATTCGTGTATTTCCATACTAAAAAATTCATTACCCTGCTGGAAATGACCATTGAGAATTTTTATAATAGCAAAGTAACTGTAATCTTTGTTACCTGTCCAACGTGGACGAAGACGCAGGCAAAGTATACAATACCATCAATGTAATATAGAGAAAAAAAAGGATAATGACAACCGTTTTTAGCTAGTAAAATTATAGCATTGCTGGCAAAGGGATGTAGCCAATGTTACATCTCACAGCTGTTAAACGTGAGTCGTTAAACCGTCCAAAGAATCTAGATTCGATACCAAGAGACAAGTTCTGTTCAGAGAAGGCAAGGTTCTGGGAGAAAACGTTGCACACAACCACGAGACGATTTCATTTAACTGACTCAGGCGCTGAGGATCAGCAAATGCAGTTACATAGACCTCAAAAAACCCCCTAAAGAGGTACGAGGAGCAGAAGTTAGCCTATGAACTGTGAGGCTTTTAGTAGCTGATATACGCAGTCGACGACCAGCGCGGGCCCTCAAGTTACTTCGTGAACACCGGATCGCTTGATTGAGGTTCGCTAGAAATTGTCTATCTTGATCAATAGGTAACTCGATTAACGTACACTTCTCCGATGAGGCTCTAATTTGTCTGCACGGTGAGGGCCAACACGGTGAGTTAACACGAAAACCAGGAGAACCCTATGCCGACGTGTGTTTTAAAGAAATCACCCCTTAAGATGGAGGGTCCGTTATGTTCTGGCGTAGGTTTCAGCTATCGTACCGAGATAGTACTAATTGATAGTAGCTCACTAAATGCGCAAAGGTACATAACAGAAATCCTTTGTCAACATGCACAACCCGTACTGACTGTAATTAGTGAAGATGCCATTTACATGGACGATATTGCCCACCATTCTGGCGACGTAGATGCTTATATTCGTCGTTAGGATTGGCCAGCGTGGAGTCCCAACCTTTACCCCATTGAGCACATCTAGAACCTCCTTAAAAGGCGAGTATGCTCTGTGTAACCACCTACCTCCACAAAACATCAGGGAGCTTAAACATGTGATCTCGGCTGAGTGGAAAATCATTTCACATGACACCATCAAAAGCCAGGGAGAAAGCACGCCAAGACGATTACATGCCGTAATCGCTGCAAGGCGAGTTCATACTCGTTATTAATTTTTAATGTCTTTTTTATTAAAATACCATAAACATACTCCTATGAGTATAGTATAGTCTTACTTTCATTATACCCATAAAAATGTCCATTTTAACACAATTCTCTGATTACATTATTTGAAACATCGGTTTTAAGATTTAAGTGTTAAAAAATGTAATCTCATTGATAAGAAATTTAAGGAGAGTTTTACAAAATTCCAAAAATGTTTAATTACAGATATTAAAAAAGCAACTGGTGTAGACTATAATAAACGATGGAAAACATGATGCATTTTTTTTTTGGCTGTTCGGGATTCACGTAAAAACTACAGGGGCGATTTCGGTGCGGTTTTCGCTAATCGACATCTGGAGTTAAAATTTACTTTTCACTCTGAAAATGTCGCGGGAATTTTGCAGGAGACCTTTGTAGTTAAAGGGTGCATAAAAATTAGATTTTTCCGGCACAACATTCTTTTTAAAATACCGTAGTACCTCGTGCCCCGAATGAAGTCACCGGCATATCCTAGTTTTTTAATAAATTTTTGCGTTGCTACTTATGTCGTCATCAATATGTACAAGAAAAAGGAGACAAATAGCACATTAATTACACAGCCTCACAAAAAAGTAATTTGTGGTCAGTTTGGTCCATATACCCTCAAAATTTTGAGGACGTGTGGACCAAACTGACCCCAGATGCGGATTCAGTTCATCGAAATATGAAGAGATTGGTCTGGTTGAGCACAGACTAATTTTTTGTGGGCCAGTGTTACTAATGTTTGATAAGATATTAAAATTATTTTTATGATGATATTTTAAAAGTTAGACGATAAATGTTATTTTATTTTTCATTCTGTGCGCTAATTTATGTTTGCCTTTTAGGCATTGATAATTATGTAAAAAATGCAATTTAATATTATAATTTATTATTATTAATTACAGACCAAAATAAATAAATACCATTGTCCTAGAATACCTTATGTTATATTAATAGAAATAAGATTTGTACACTAAATCAATCTCATTTCTTGCAAAATGATTAGTTCCATTTTCCTCCGAGAATATAACTAATTAGACTCCCACGATTTGGGTCGAAGTTTTTCTGAACCTGATTGATAAACCTTTCGGCACAAGTAGTTGGGGATGTCACACTATTACTCTTTGCCTTAAATGAACTAAATATAAATTTAATGTTTTCTAATTAAAACCTGGAATGTCAGCTATACAACCAATTGTATCGTAAACTTTCTAGCTACCTTCCTGTTGTGTGCCCACTGTTGGGTAATGGTAAAATCCCGAATTTCACCACTGGTTAGGTTTTCTGTGAAATATAATGAAGATTTTTTGTTATTATTTTTTATAAAAAATATTTTATTTATTTCATTTAACGAAAGATGTCCGATATTCCAGATGTAAACACTAACTGTATTGAATTTCCACATGGATTCGCTTGTAAGCCAAATTTTACATATATTGTTGTATATATACATTTTTTTACATGCCTTTGAATGCACATATTCATTTATTTAATTTAGATCACAATTATAAAACCGAAAATGAAAGGGTAAACACTTAAGCTGGTGTGTACCTACTCATCTTTTTGGCTATTTGCCTTTGGTCCTTTCCCTTTTTCGTGGATACCATTCCTTTACAGTAGTTGTAGTTGTTAGTCAATTTGGAATTTGGATTTTTTATCATATAACCTGTCCATCTCCATTTGATTTGATGATTTATCCGTGCAGGAAGGGAGGAAGAATACAGTTTCCTGCGTCTGGGCGGCCTGTCGTAAGAGGCGACAAAACAACCCACAAGGTATTTCCCCGACTAGATGGCTACCACCCCTGGTCTAACGTATGCCGTCAAAACTTTGAGCTGTGTTCCGGCATCAGGGGCTAGGTTCCATTCGCCTTTAAGAGAGCAGCAGCGCATTTGTAGCTTCTTTGGTGTTACAAATGTCTATAGGCGATGGTAACCGTTTTCCATCTGGGCCGTCTGCCTGCCTGCTGAACTTTGAAATAATAAAAAATGAGTTTTTTAACGGTTTTTGTCAATACATTTTTCTACATCGTTTTATGTTAATTATTAGTTCATTGATATAGTTATGTGTTAAAGATCAGGTTTAACATTCATATGTGAGACAAGGGGAGCAAGCAGCTCTCGATTCTTTTTTCTCTCTGATTAGAATGTTCTTGTTTTTCACAATATCACTTAGGGGCTAGTATCTTTTCCAAGTATTCGTTATTCTTCTTAGTATTTCCTTACTTTACCTACTTTAGGGAATCTCTAAAATATATATTTGTGCTATTTCTGAAAAGCCCTAATTGTACCGCTCAGTGTGCAAATTACAATAAAAACACTGTATTCCCGTTGATTGAATAGTTGCATGTTAAGCGGTATTAAAGCAAGGCTCTGCCCGACATCATAAGTTTGCGGTAAATTACTCTGAAACATCATGTTCGACTTGTAATAAATATTAAGCCAGCTCCAATTTCTTAAAAACTTTAAAATGTTCATAAAGTCTTAAATAGGGACATTAGCATTTTCGTTTTTTTTTTTCAGCTTAATTTTTGGTAGTAGCAAAAGCATAAAAGTACTCGTATGTGGTAAATGGAATTCTTTTTAACCGACTTCGAAAAAAGGAGGAGGTTCTCAATTCGTCGGGATCTTTTTTTTTTTTTATGTATGTTCGCCGATTATTCCGTCATTTATGATCCGATTTACGTGATTCTTTTTTTGTTCGACGCAGAATAGCTGCCATGTGGTCCCCTAAAAATTTGACATAGTTTCGCCCAGTAGTTTTCATTTTATGAACATTTTTCATGAAAATAATTTTCACTCCGTTCCATATGTACACCGATTACTCTGAGATTTATGATTCGATTTACGTGATTCTTTTTTTGTTCGACGCGGAATAGCTGCCATGTGGTCCCCTAAAAATTTGACATAGTTTGGCCCAGTAGTTTTCATTTTACGAACATTTTTTTGTTCCCGGTTCTTGGGACCTATATTTTTTAAGAAGCGCGGCACCATTCGTAGGTCCACCCATACATAGCTAGACACTAAAAAGTAACAAATAAAATTTAAAAACTGCGTTTAAAAAAACCGACTTCAAAAACTAAAAAACTAAAATGTATAAAATAACTTATTTCTTAAGCTATTATTATTAATATATATTATCTAAAACATCTTGAAGTCGGTGCAAAGCAAAACATAAAAATTACTATATTTTGAAAATTACTAAGCACCGACTTTAAGATGTTTTAGATAATATATATTAATAATAATAGCTTAAGAAATAAGTTATTTTATACATTTTAGTTTTTTAGTTTTTTAAGTCGGTTTTTTTAAACGAAGTTTTTAAATTTTTACAGTATTATTTTCTACTAGAGAGCCTCTACGTCGCGCAAAAAACCCTAGGGAGTAGCTCTATGTTACGTATGTATAAATTTAATAAGTGTTTTAGCAAAAACTTTACTGTTTCTTGTTACTAAGTTCACTACAATTACAAAGAAACTAAGTCCATAAGTCTAAACGGCGCAGCGTTATATAGCGGCGAGTCGCAGCCAACCTGATTTGAAGTAATACAATGAATAAGATGTTGTTTATGATAGATAACATAGGTATTTGTTAGTGAATTTAAAAAAATGATAGCAGCGCCATTGCTATCTATTTTGCTAATCAGTTTATTCCATGGAAACGACAATATTTATCTGGATAAAAATCGTCTTAAGTGTTAACTCGGGTTATAAGCTAGGACTATGTCGAGTTTTATTTATATAGGTTCAGTACTTTCTAAAAAGATGCGTTTGCAACGCCAGCTTTTTCGCTATTTTCGTTCATTCCCCAGAAACAACGTCATTTATCGGGATAAAAAGTATCGTAAGTTAAGACCCGGGATGTAAGCTAGCTCTGTATCGAGTTTAATTTAAATCAGTTCAGTAGTTTTCACGTGATGTTCTAACAGACAGACAAAATATCTAACAATTATTTTCACATTGTTTAACACAGTGCACAAACTCGAACCATTCACAGATATAGTATAGTTAGATATATCAGAGGAATATGGTAAAAATGTTAAATTATTATTCTCGTATTCAGATTATGCATTGCTGTTAAATTTAAAACGAATCGTAAATCCTACTAATAACATATAAAATTAAATTAACGTTGCTTTGATTACATATATAACCTCAACGTTGATTCATCGAACTTTTTATGTCCTTTGTTCACAAGTAGATAAGTTAATAGACTTAATAAGGAATAAGACTTTATTTACAAACAATTTATATCATTTAACAATTAGTTCACGCAATTATTAATTACTTGCTTCACATACCTTTATAACTTTATTTTTGTCATTTTTTCTATTGAGGCGCAGGATGTACAAAGTATGCACAATAGTCAGCGTTTTACAAATAAACAACTGCGGCCTAACGGTTAACAACTCATTTATATTAATATATTTTCAGCAATTAAATCAGTGTCATTACAGCGCTCGTTGAGTTTGGTATTTCGTACATTTTACCTTCCCTCCTATACTAAAACGGTATACACACTACAGGTGTACAAATTAATAACAGTTTCGTTTTCATTGAGCAGTTTGCATTAATTTGACATAAGACCATTGAAAATATTCTTATATTAAGTTTTGCTTTTATATTCGTATACAATATTCTATATTTTATCGTATCATGGTCAGCCAATCGCAGTCCAAGGCTGGATGTAGCCCTCTCCTATCCACTACACACAATATAACTTACTTTGCTGATTATTGTCCACACTGTGCTGTTCTTAATTTTTTTGTTTATTTATTTTTTATTTAATTATATCTATAAGTAAGTTTTAAAAATATCCTTTAAGTCAGATTGCCTGGAAGAGATGGCTTTAAGCGATAAGGTCGCCTTTTGATTTGACGTAAAATTATTGTAATTGTTTATTTTGGTGAACAATGAAGGGTTTTTATTCTATTGTTATCTTTAATATATCGAAATATAATTCATATTCTTCGTTTAAAAAAAGAATGGATCGCGTAATGGATTATACCTATATTATTATCTTTAGTTGTTTTCAACTTTAAGTAGCAGGCACTCGTATCCGATGTCTGCGGCGCGGTGTTCCGACGATACCTCAACAAAAGTTTAATTACGTTCCCCCTTCGTTGCCCTGCGATTCGTAAGTCAGATAAGCGAACAATAAAACTCATTTCAAACTATACAGATAAACTTAAAGTAAATTAAAGTCTAACCGTAACTCTCGACTTGCGAACAGTTCGCAAATTATACTTAAGTACACGGTGTCAAAATTTGTTGGTATGCGGCTGCAACACAAGCTGTGCTTCCAAAGTTAAATACGGCTTAGTCCAAGTTTTGCAACATACTCAACCAGACTAAGACGTTAGTTTTGGTTGCGAAACTATGTGATCGACTTTGTTACAACTGTAATAAGTGCCCTAGTGTAATGTCCTTATTAGAGAGAGTCTCAGAATGGGGCAGACAAAACCTTGTCCATTTCAACCCCAAGAAGACACAGGTCTGCGTATTCTCTGCCAAAAAAACTCCATTCGAGCAAGCGCTACAGTTCCAAGGAACTCCCCTTACCACCTCCAAGAGTATAGGGATCCTTGGTGTTGACATCGCGAACGATGTACAGTTCAGGGGCCATCTTGAAGGCAAGGCAAAACTTGCCTCTAAGAAGTTGGGAGTGCTAAACCGGTCCAAGCAGTACTTCTCACCGCGGCCAACCAACTCAATCCCCTAGACTCTATTCAACGTCGAGCCGTTCGCGTTGTTGATGATCCCATACTCACAGATGGCTTAGATACGCTTAGCCTTAGGAGAGACTTTGCTTCTCTCTGCGTATTCTACCGACTGTATAACGGGGAGTGTTCCGAAGAACTGTTTAGAATGGTACCTTCGTCCTCTTTCTATCATCGCACCGCTCGCCATCGGTTGGGATTTCACCCCCACTTCCTTGAGCCACTTCGCTCATGTACGCAACGGTTCTGTAGAACGTTTCTCTTGCGTACCGTAGGAATCTGGAATGAGCTCCCGGCCGAGGTTTTCCCACAGCGCTACGATATGGAATTTTTCAAAAAGGGTGTCATAAAATTTCTTCGAGGCCGGCAGCGCGTTGGTGACATCTCTGATGTTGCAAACGTCCATAGGCGACGGTAACCGCTTTCCACCAGGTGGGCCGTCAGCCTGTTTGCTGTACTCCAGCTATAAAATAAAAAATAAAGAGAAAAATAATTATCGATAACTAACATATTATTTAATTTTAATCGTGTTTATGGAACATAATGACACTTTTTATGTAAATACCTACGACATACGTATGGACGTAGTAAATGCACACGTACATGTCATTTGTACTATCACACGTGTGAAATGATAAAGTTTATAAGATAAATGAAATACGAACTGCCTGGATTGTTTTATTCTTTTCGGCTATTTTTCTTCTAACGCTGACCGTCGGCGCTGATAGGTCAGTATATATGTATTAATATTAATCATTGCTTATTAACGTCGACTAGTCGGCGCTAAGCGGTACGCGGACTACAACCGTTTAGTACCTATTTCAGTCGTTTCCATTTCAATCATGAGTAGTCTCTCGATAATCTTCTTCCTCTTCTTTGCTCTTTAGAGGCAGCGAGGAAGTTGGGACCACGAGGAAAACCTTTTTACCCCCGGTCTACTTGGCGGGCGTCTACCGTCAGTGGCAGGATTTGGATCTATTGAAGCCTCCCCGCATAACAATCGTTCCTCTACGGTTCTCCATAAGTAGTCGCGAGATTGACATAAGCTATGAGCCAATGGTCAACGCCGAGTGTCAATCTAAGAAAAAAGCACTCTTAGATGACCTTGTTCGGGGACAGAAAAATTAGTCACTCAAGAGGAGCACACTTAACCCTTAGTAAGAGGTCCCTTAAAAGTGGAGAAGCCCGTTCCCAACAGTGAGATGTTTATGGATTGTATTATAAAAAGCTTTTGAGAAACACCTGATCACAAAAGTCATCAAAAAGCTTCATCATAATATCTTGTAAAACACCAGTTTGACAATGCAAGAAGGCAACGTTACAAGTATTCAGAGTATCTTAAAGCTAACAAGTGCTTAGTACTTTACTTGATATATGTAGACATAATTATATCATACTGGACCTAATTGTAGTCTGAACAAACTACGGGACTGTAGGTACTGTTTAATTAGTCTAATTTTATATATTTTTCTTCTTCTATATTTTTCTACATGTGTAAGTTGATATTATTATACGTTCCCATTTTCTTGTTTAAGTGATAAATTCAATTCCACGATTGATTATCTTCAAAATCTATTTTATCTATACCAGTTTTCCAATCACTTAAGTTATTATATTCACAAGGTTTTATATGTAGCTATTACATTAATGTATTCTGATGTAGCTTTACTCATCAAATAAATAAATTACGTATTTTGTATACGACAGCTTAAAGATTTATTTTTCTTATGTTCCAAAGCGAAGTCTTTTGAATTCAAGATTTCTAATTTCTATGTTGGTATTTTGTATTGCTTTTAAAATTTTTATGAACATAATAAGGTTAAGAATCAAATAACGAAATATGTTTGCACACCCGAAATTAAGACGTATTTAGAAGACCGAGAGTATTATAATGTTGAGAGTATTATAGATGAAATTGAAAAGATTGTATGTTACATACTTAACCAAAATATTCAAATGAGTTTTATGTACGTAGACAATTATGAATAACTTTTTCATATTTGATTATATTTAATTGATGATCAATCTTTAAATTTCTCTACAGTTTATCTAGAATAAACGATTTCGTTTATGTACAGATTATTTTCTACCATAATTTTTAATAACATTTAAAATGCTGGCATAATCAATTATAGGTATATGACTTTATTGTTTAATTTTTTAAATAGTCATATTCAAAAATGTTATTTTACTTCATATCGATGATTTGTCTTAATCATTTTTTGTTTTAAACATACTTCAGTTTCTAAATTCAGTCTTCAGCATCGGTGCTTTTTCGTTTAATTTTCGTAAATACGATATAATAAGTTTTTATTAAGGAAAATCTTCATCTTCATTCAAAAATGAAAACAAAATAATTTGCATGTCTCAAAAATAAGATTATACAGAATAAGGAAGAGCCAGTACATATTATCATCTTGAGCTCGCTCGAGGCAAGCTGGAACATGTGAAGACTATTGAGACCAAAGGAAATAAGATAAGCGTAATGGTCGACGTAGAAACGTAAATTTACAAGAAGCGGATGTACAGTAGTATAGTATAGTACTTAAGATAGAAACACATTTGAGTACTTTTCATTTTGTCTCAGTTTCGGATATGGCAATCAATAGCCCATTTAAAAGTTTACCTATATATGATAAAATAATAATTTTAGTTCAAGTTCATAATAAGCAGGGGCGTAGCTACCGCTGTAACAGCCGTGTCAATGATACGGGGGCCCCCGGCTACAGGGACCACGAAAATTCTTGAAATGTTATTCTACAATATTTTAAAGATCAATAAAAATTTGAGTACAACTGCTCGGCCAAGGAACGGCTATCAGATTTATAATTATTGTCGATGGAGGCAGAAACTAGAAAAACTGAAATCATCTTCAGCTATGGTTAATTTGATAAATAAGTTTTCCGATAAAAGGCGATAAAAAAGCATATTTCTTTTGAATTGTTTGTCTTACTTAACTCCTGAGAGCGTTAGGTATTGATAATAAAAAACATGCGTGCATCTACTAGTGTACACACGTAAGAAGTGAAACTTCTTTATGACCTTATTTAAAAAAAAATGATCTACTATATGCAACTTTAGCAGAAATTGGTTAAATAAAGTAAAATTATGATTTTGCTGATCACTATATATATATATATATATATATATATATATATATATATATATATATATATATATATATATATATGTGTGTGTGTGTGTGTGTGTGTGTGTGTGTGTGTGTGTGTGTATATATAGAATACTAAATTAATGGTTTATAAATCATCAAACTCGTATATTAATTAAAACACAATAAAGTAAAGAAATATTAAACTGCTCGTCTCACAATCCATCTATCAACAACTCGTTGCGTGGGTTGTGGAAAAATGTGACGTGACGCGTAACCGAAAAATGTGACTGTATTTTTTTTTCCAACGCCGATAAAGAAGTTTCACTTCAATAACTTATGATCAATATTATAATTATTTTAATTCCATTCTAGTATATTATTTCTTTCTTTGGGGCCCCTCAACACATTTTGATACAGGTCCCGTCTAAGGCAAGCTACACCACTGGCAATAAGATAAAATAGTACAGTACACAGTAAATAAAGGACTATTGATTAATGCTTTTTATTGCCTTTTTAATGACATCAACCAGTGATGTAAACAAACATTGGTACGAGTATGAAAAGTTTGTAATTAAATGTAATTAATTTATTTCGTATTTATCGTTTGTTACGTCTCGTGTATCATCTTACACTATCTATTGCAAATTAGTTTTCATAATTTGTTAATGTCATTTGTATTAAAATTTTCATAGTTTATCATCATTTAAAAATGATAAATGAGGTTAATCGCATTCTTTTATGTTACCCACAAACAGCACGGTAAACTTCCATTTAATTGATGCTAATGCCTTACTATGCCTCATAATGCGAAGTCAATTAACGAATTATGGTTTCCATTTTATTGTCAAAGTTGCCCATTTATGGTAACTTACTACTCTCTGTTCTTGCCTTCAAAATGTAATACTAATTAAACAGCACTATTATGTAAATCTTATATATTATATACTTGTCATATTATATTATTACATAGTTTAAGAACACCCCTATTCTGGTTTTGAAGCCCGATTTTTAGGTGTTTTTTCGGTCGCGATAAAAAAACAAACATTTCTACTATACATTTTTTAATAAGTTTTTTATTGATATTTAAACAGTACAAAACATTCAAAAACAAAAAAATCAAATTTCAAAAAATTGTAGTCCGGCAAAGTGGGGACTGACGAAAAATGGCACATCCTGGTGTGCAGGATATCAATCATCCAGTGACCTGAATCGAAAACAATAAATAGTCCTTAAAGAGGAAGGATTTATCGTTCCTCTTTAAGGATTGCAGGAGGTCAGCAGACAGGCAAACGGCTCCCTTGATGGAAAGCGGTTACCATCGCCTATGGACAGTTGCAAACACCAAAGGTGCTACAAATGCGCTGCTGCTCTCTTAAGGAAGATTGAAACCTGGTCACCAATGCCGGAACACAAATCAAGGTTGTTATGGCGACATACTTTAGACCAGGGGTGGTAGCCATCCAGCCGGGCAAATGCCCTACCACCTGGCAAAATACGGCATGTTTAGAATTTTATAATGGTATATATATATATATATATATATATATATTACATGTGCTGCTATTATCTGTAACTATATCTTCTTTTACAACAAAAGAAGGTATTTCTAGCACGCTGAGAGAGAATCGCAGTAAATTGTAATGGCATGTTGGCCTCTCGCAATCGGTCGAGTCACCAGGTTGGAATTAAACGATTTATCGTAGTCACGGACTCCGATTTCCACAGATCCTTGTCACGGAGCCGGACTATTTTGTCGTACCGCCACGCACCCTAAATATATGAATAATATCTTATTTACGTTTCTACAGCCTTAATAGTCGTGCATATAAACGAAGTAAACATTTTGTGAGCAAAAAAATAGAGAATAAATAATATACAGGTTATTATTAGAATGTTGTACTAACATTTATGAGTTACATTTTTGAGTAGATAATATTAGAGGGTAGTTTGTATCAATTAGCCCACTAATCGGTTCGTTCCATCATCACTCGAATATAAAAGCGTGTAAATTGACCGGTGAAACAGTCTGACATCAACTTCGGTCAGATACAGATTCTCACTTCGGTTCTGGGCCGATGCACAAGTTGTAATAGCGCTTTAGAATGACTTATTATTGACAAAATCTTAATATAATAATTAAATGGACATAATTATTAGATCGGCATTCTTGTAAAAGAAGTACGCTCGGAATAAATACGAATTTTAAAATAGAATCCTTGTTTATTCTCTGATGATAGCAGCTTTGCCGACGTGTGTTCGGCTGATATAAGAATGATCAGTTAAATATATGATGAGTGTTATACAAATGTATTATAATTTGAAATATAGGACGACCATACAATGCAAATGAGGACCGAGTAACTGTTTTTACAACTAGGACAACGTATAAAAGCAAGGCCGTAAAATAAAAACTTGGGATAAGAATAAACGACGATCTACAACAGTTACTCTATAGTGTAATCAGTACAAGCCGTAAAACGTCTACCATCTCTTTCAAACCCAAGACTTGTTGCTAGTAAACTTCACAAAATGTTTCTTAAGGGTAAAAATATCATAAAACTGTATATACAACCTTCTAAAACTGACACAATAATTTAAAATAATTCTATCATAATATTTAGCTATTCTAACACAGTCTAGTAGGTATAAATTTGAAATTAAGTCTACTTACACGATAGGAATATTTTATTAGTATATATATATATATTCCTATCGTGTATATAGTTACTATTAGTATACTCGTGAATATAGTTACTATAATAGTTTTTATTAGTAGCTGTAACCGGATGACGTTGTCCTGCCCTTTCAAATAAAAATCTAGAATCCAATTGCAGCGCCATATACCGGGTCCAATTGTGAATGTAAACCACCCCGACACCCATTCAAACGCAGACAAAAAATATCTTCAAAGCCGGCGCTGCGGTATAGTACGACTGTAAAGTTGGGAGTGTTCCGAGGATCTGTTCAAAATGGTGCCTTCGTCTTTTTTTTACTACTTCACCGCACAGCATCGGCTGGGCGTGCATCCCCACTTCCTTGAGCCGCTTCGCTTTTGTACGCAACGGTTCTCTAGAACGTTTTCCGTGGGTGCCGTGGGGATTTGGAATGAGCCATGGTTTTGCCAAAAGCGCTACAATATGTTTTTTTAAAGGGTGTCATAAAATTCCTTCAAGGCCGGTAGTGCTTTGGTGACATCTATGGTGTTGCAAACTTCCATAGGCAACGGTAACCGCTCCATCTCTACAGGTGGACCGTCTGTCTGTCTGCTGTACTCCAGCTACAAAAATAGGGGCAGTTCAGTTATATACATACGTACAGATTTTTAGGCCAGAATCCCTCGCGGGCGTCCACGGGACACCCTGCCAAACATCAAAATCTGATCAATGGTTTAGAAGAATAGAAGCGCATCGAAGACAAACACGCAAACATTGATTGTTATTTAACACTTATTATATATACTTCTTATTCATTTATTTACATGCATGTAGTATATTGTCTATCAAGAAATTTAGTAATTTGTAATGTAATACAATTTAGTAATCTGTAATATTTAAAAAATAGTCTTTTATTGTTTGCCTAGGTAACGTAAATTACAGAGTCCATAAAAACCCATAAATACAATTGTCGCTACTTAAGATTAATGAACCATTATCTGACTCTGGGTATCAATAGCCAAACATTTGAGTAAATTCTTAAATTTAATGGCTTTAAATGTCACGTCTTTACTTGACTAATGACTTCAATAACTGCTATAGGACGGTTAGACATTAGCTGAATAAGCCTCAAAAGTCTCTAATTTGTTTTATCGCTGTAATATTTCCAAATATTCGTCTAGTCTTCATGTGTACCTACGGTTCAACGTATAGCATTTCGTTGACGCTGCGGCCTACTTGGGCTATTTTAATATTAATAACATTCACAACTATTTTGTGGGTTAATTGCTACTAAGTTGCCGTGAGTTGTTATTGAGTTGCTACAAACAGCCACGAATTGCTACTGAGTTGCCACATATACCCATGGGTTCCTACACAGTTGCTACCATAGTAAAATAGTACCATAATTGCAACTGCAGGGATCAGCATGCAAGCACAATGACTGCAAGGATAAATAAATTCCTGTAATTCAATGCAAAATAAGGGATATTTCTTCGACTGTCTATTTATTACAAAAAAAATAACGAGCGCTCGAACAGCTACTGGCCGCATCCACCACTACCAGCTGAATATTCTAATAATAAATCTTTATTAGTCTTTGGTGTTTTACAATTAACAAAAAAGAAAAATGTGCTAGTTCAGATTACGGCTATAAAAAATTAAGACAATTAGGTATACTTTCAACTCTCAAACTAGGAACAAAGCCTGTGTTTATAGTCAATCAAAGGTATCCCACACCTATATGATATTCTATAATAACAATAGGTACTTATAATGTTATTTGTGTCGACGTGTATGATTGTTATCTACTTATATAATTTGTTAAATTAATATTCTTCTTATCTAAAGCAACAAGCTTCAGGACGGTAATATTTCAACTTAGCTCATATCGTGTGGGTTACTTCCACCGGGACAATATATCAACCTCAATTTATTTTCTTTTCCGACCTTTCATAACCTACACCTTTTTATTCCAAGTCCTTTACCTCACTTAAAGTAATAATAACTGTTAACTTTTTTGGAGTTTGTAATCACAAACAAACAATGAATAATATTGATTAAATATTGCATTATTACAATGAATCCTCATATTCCCGAAAAAATTAAATGCCAAATAAAAAGCCCATTAAAAAACAATGGTTTCCCAATACAACTCCAGGTTGTAGTTGTAGCCTCAAAGTATTATCTGCATTATGTTTAGAAAGTTTCGTCATTAAAATTTATGGAATTTAAAAAAAAACAAAGCCCTAGTAAATAATTGAATAAAATATGTATATACTTTTTTGAATAAAATTTAAGGTAGTGAGATTTTTAGATAGATAGATAGATAGATAACTCTTTATTGTACACCAATACAAACATGAACTTAAGACTAAATTATATCTAGTTATGTACAAAGGGCGGTCTTATCGCTAAAAAGCGATCTCTTCCAGACAACCCCAGATTTTTCTTATTTATTTCAAAATTAAACTTTAAAATCTCTTGTATAGACCTTTGCGCACCTATTGTTCTACGTATGCATTAAGATTTTATTTCAGTATTCAAACGGAAAATTTTCTCGGTGTCGCATTTACAAGATATCGTCGTTGTATTCTCAACACGTCCCTCGCTGCGGGGAGACGAGATACAAATCCCGGAAGACAAGAATCTGTATACCTTTATGTTCACCTTAGTCTTATTTATACACGATTGTAAGGAAAATACGTGCATGATCGTGTGCCATACAAAGGTGTGGTTTTATTTTTAGTCCCCAAGAAATTCATTCAAAATACTTCATGCAAAACTTACCAATTACGGCTGCATGCAATATGTCATCTTAACTAATATCACAAATGCAAATTTGAGTTTTTTTATTTGTGAGATTTTCACGCTGTAATTATGTAACATATCATAAAATTTTACATACACGTTATCAGGGGTATTCTTGGGGGATAGACGAATATAGCCGAAAAGATGGTGCTCCAACCGCGTTTCATTGGCGCCTACCCATTGACTAAAAAATACATTGTCATGGCAGCAACAATTTTAATGTGTTGCTCTCATGGTTAATTCCACTTTCACTTCGCTAGATGGCATTAGGACTGTTTATCATTACCATGGAAAAAGACTTCTTCCATGTTATTACGTAGGCTCAACATTTCTAAGAATTATAACATACTGAGTTCATAACAATTAGTCTTTAACGCGTGCGAAGTCGCAGGCAGAAGCTAGTAATATATATGAAAATTAATGTATTTATTTAAATATAGGAGCTTACTGATTACTTATTGAATCATGAATCTACCACCGCTTTTAAAGCAATTTTAGTTACTGTTAAAGGAGAACAAGCGGCAGCGCATCAAACTCAAATTTTAAACTAAATTAATTATTAATAGTTAACTGTATTAGCTACTTAAGTATTTGTACAAATAATTATTATTTATACTAATTAAATCCGGAAGCTATTTTTAAAAAGGAAGCATAAGTAGAAAACTCTTTTAAACTACATTTAAGGAAACTATAAATCACACTCATTTTACAATACACTGAACTAAATGATTATCAGTCAATGTAAGGCGAACCAAGTGACAATTAAAACACGATTATACGTATTCATGCAACTTTAGACTTGTACTAGTGTGAACAAGAACTCCCTTTACACCTGAGAACTATTTTACCAGCACAAACGACCCGAACATTGAATAAAGTGATAAAACGTTCACGGCAAACACGCGATGTTTTTACGATTTCATTTATTAGCTTCTTTCGTATATCCGTATTTTTAACCTCAATAACCTTAAAACTTCAGGGAATAGGGCATTCATGCCATTGAGGGGCATAAAGCAGTTAAATTCTAATGAATTCGGATTGCTTCTTTGCTTATATATTTTTATATAATTTGATAACATTTATTTGTCAGCTTTTCCGCATCCATCGACAATATAAATAATACTAACTGTTACCCGCAGTCTCGTCCGTCTGTCCATTTTAATAAAGTAAAAACCCAATGTGTTTTATATTGCATACGTTAAACTCGAAAAATTGTAGGTTGCTTATATAACTCTTCGCCCAATATATCACCTCCCTGTTAGATTAGATAGTTTTTTTTGAATCTAGGTCCTTTATATTTAATAACATTGGTTGATTCAATTTTACATTTGTATTATTATGGATCACTATGGTGGAATTAATTCAATTTTACTTAATTCCATTTCGCACACACTAATACGTTTTAATACATTGAGTAAATATGTATTGATCATCTATAAAAGAAAGACGAGTTGGTGTATTATTTCTCCAAATAATACTCCCAAATGCCGTTTTCACTTTTTGGTTAATATCTATCTGTTGCTTATTTTCCTCATTCATAATGCCCTCGGGGATTCCGGTGGCTCACGTGATTTATGGCTTATGCAAAGAATGAGAGGATATTTCTACACCATAATTCAGGCTAGTTGAGATTAGAGGCGGGTCTGGGCTGAGGATGATATATCAATCTGTTCGCTTCGCGTGCCCTCTCCACCCTCCGTATATTACAAACTTTTGTCAAATAAAAGATTGTTAACATTTTTTGCTTCAGCACATATATGTCACAGGGATGAATTGTCGAGTGATTCTTTTTTTTATTATTACAGTCAGTTTTTTTATTACAAGAGCTCAGCACACAGGTGGACGGCCCACCTGACGGAAAATGGTTACCATCGCCTATGGACATTTGTAACACCAAAGGTGTTATCAATGTGCAGATGCTCTCTAAAGGGAGATAGGAACGTGGTCAATAATACCGGAACATAATTGAAGATTGTTATGGCGGCATACTGTAGACCAGGATGGTTGTCTCTTACGCCTAGCTGCAGGAAATTGTATTCTTTATCCGTTCCTGGACGAATAAAATATGACTACACTTAAAACGTTAAAATAATTACTAACTTATAGTCAACATTCTCCTCTGGATGATGGGATAGAAGGAGTCTATCCCATCATCTCTATGCCATGCCCCTATTCTGGTCCCCTGTCCCGTTCCACGATAACGATTGTAATCAAATGTGTCATGTGTTTTAGAAACTAAAGATGAATATAAGTCTGCTTTGTTTTCTTTATCAATATCCGCATCCGTATCGAAATATTTATGTAAATTTGTATGTTTATTCACGCACCACAAAAAAGTAAAACAATAAAAAATACATACCAGACACTCATATTGAAGCTAACGATGGAGTATTACGGAAATTACAAGTTTTAGACTACATTATCTCTGCAACTTGATTACTTACAGCCGTGCCATAACACCTGCTTCGTTTCGTTGTAATTTACTACAATCAATAATATATTTCTCCTGTATAATATCTATGTGGATCTTATTCAAACAGAGGAAAAGCCGTGAACAGGCTGTTGTTCATCAATCTAATCGGCTAATAGCTATTGGGTCTTTCCGTCCCAGTCTCGGCGCCCGGTGCCTCCATCGACCAGTTCTATAATTGTCTGTATCATTAAATTAAAAGCTTTCGTGTTTGTCGGCTGTTTGTAATTTTCGCAGCACCTGAAAGAACATCCGTACAAGGGCACTGCGTTGTTAAATTATAAACGAATAATCTTATTTATAAACGCCTCTTGAATTTTAATCAACCGCTTAGAGAATTATTAGTAAAAAGTTTACTTTTAAACGGTGATGAAATAATGCTTAAACACCTGTCAACTAGGCCTTACCTTAAGTAATAGCTAAGATGAAAATGGTATCTTGAATATTGAAATGAAAAAAAAAATCAATTTTCAAGATACCACACATTACTGAAGCAAAGAGGTAAAATACTGAACGTCGTATGTTAAAATTATGAGATACAAATTTAAATATCGTAGTTGTGACTGCAATATTTGCTCTTTTTTGTTTTTTAGTCTATTATTTTCTCCATTTTTCTGTATTCCTTTTAGTTAAGTAAAAACTAATTCATGTAGTATAGGCGAAAAAAGATATGCTTTGAATAAAAACTTAAGAATGGCTTAGTATAGAGGTGGTTAAACATTACTTAGCGCATTTTTTATAAGTAAAGCGTATAATTTATTCAATGTTGTCAAAAATTTTCTCGTAAGTATTTGAGAATACATTCATATCCTTTGTTTTAAAAGCATGAAATAAATATATTTGTTGTGAGATATATCTGTGATTGTCGTAAGGTATACAAAATCTAAAGAATTTTAAACATGATATCCATTACTTCTTTAGAATTAATTCAATTATAAAAGAAAAAGTTGCCATTATAAAAAGAAAAATAGTTTTTTTAATATAAATGATTTCTTGTCCCTAACGCCTGTTAAGATGAAAGCTATTGATATTGTTACGACCTAGATGCCGACAAAGACAAATTTACACCTGCATACCTGTAGAAACACATTTTATTACCTTTCGGCATTTGGACTTGCTTTGTAATTTAAACACAAAAAATTTGTGATTAAACAAACAAACCATTGTGTATTGTAATCTTTTACGGCCTATTGTTGTATTGTGATCATTGCCAGGTGTCTCGGATTTAAAATACAAACTGATTCTAGGAAATTCGGTCCACGCGGCCGGGCAGACATTTTGCATCTGTGCAGTATAAAGCAATGCCCCAATTGAGAGATGAGGCAGTCAAGTGGCGATAGCCACGAACAAAGCAAGACTTGTGTACATTCGGTAATCTATTTAGTGACAAACTTTGCACGTGCTATATTTGTTCCTGTGTTATACGTGTTTGTATAGTTCTAATAAACTCTATAATAATTCCAACGGCATTATAATTCGAGTCCTGCAACTCATAACAATATCATAATTTGAATTTAAAATTTGGAATGTATGTTACACTTACCTATAATGATGCACTGTTAACTATCTCTTTGTCTCTTTCAAAAGAATATTAAAATGTTCACTAAACTTTGAAACGAAGCAGGAATTAATTTGGAAATGATATGAAATAAAATTCGAAAAAGTTCTGTCTGCAGTCTCATCTTTATTTTTCATCTTGTATCATAATAATCTAAGATAGTTACATCAAAACACACATTGCGTAACAAATTGGACTGGAAGATAAGTCAGAACCAGATATACAATCACGCCCAGTTAGTTTGCAAAATTATTACTACATAAAATATGACACTTAAATAATATTTTTTTAAGTAAATTATCACAAAAGTAAATTGGACTGAAAGAACTTGAATTTCCTCATAATAATATTTTTTCAAACCATCTGTGTGTAATTGAAAAAACATTTCAATTATGCAACGACTAACATTCTTTCACTTTTCTATTCCCATTGCTCATGACTCATAATGATAAATATCTTAATATAAATACAACTATGGAATGAACATTACAAAAAATATTCACAATCAACGGCAAGAAAAACGATCTAAAAGTAGTGCTGGGGCAATGTTACTCGACTTCCATGTTTCATTATTATTTAAAAATGTTTCTTGTAATATCAATTTAATAAACATAATAAGATAGGCTTAAAGTGTATAGTCGGATTATAGACGTACCAGACAACTATTAGAAGGAAGAGTATGAGCAGAAACAGAATCTCTTATAAATTCTCTTGAAAAGCTTCTATTCTTACGGATGGTCAAAGACTCAATCATTAGAGTTCATTTTAATGACTTAAAAAATAATTAATGTATTTGTCATCGTAGAGTTGTAAGTATCGTTAGATTATAATCTATCTAGCGAAATAGTAAACTGTCGAAATATTATGTGTTTTATTTCTAACTCTATAGACACACAACGATCCTACCCTAAGACCGACCAATCGACGCGCGAGGTGCGTTACATCGCATGGCATATTACAATTTTACGATTTCACGTCAATAGATTATAATCTACCGAAAAATAATGCGTTAAATTGAAAGCCGTATGTTCAGTTTACAGTATTTCGACAGTTTACAATCTCGCGAGATAGACTATAATCTAACGGTATTTACATTTTAACGTAAACACATATACATTCATTTATTTAGAATAAATTTAACACAGACAATATATTTTATCCCATCTAGAACACATTGCGACGGTAATATTTAAATACAATTTATTTTAAATATAATATGGAAGTCTCTATATGGATTTATTTATTGGTTCCATTATCGCGGCTTTGAATAAGAACCGATTTAAGTAAAATTTGGTGTCTAGCTGCTTTGGAGAGCGAAGATGAAGCTATACTTATTTGTCCAGAGAATTGAAGAGACACTGAATTAAAGATTACCTACAAGGCAAAATCTGAGTGGAGGCCTTTAGTTAAAAATATTTTTAATTTACAATACATTTTGTTTAATAAACAATACATGCTCCGTTGCCTTTTTGAAATTAATCGAAAAAATCATAGTGTTATCATTTATTTTTTTATCCAATAACAAAGCCCCAGTTACATAGGTAATCTATATGTATGTATCTTTCGTTCAAACACGAAGCACTTCTAACACGTAAACGTAACACTAAATGCATTTGATATCATATTTTAATATTGTCATTGTTTTATTTTATAAATATTATTACTTTACAAATAGGTTTCTAAAGGAAAGTAGAAAACAAGTTAGCGATTATAGTTAGCGCCTTTGTCTTAGCGTATTAAAAAACCGAACGTAACACATCTAAGGTAGTTTGAACTAGACTATTCTTCTATACACAAATTAGTTTATAAATTTACAAGCTTAGCAGTAAAATCAAATTCGTTAATTTATTAATTGTAATTACAGATATAACTTATCTAAAACCGGTATGCCTAACATTATTTTCCTTTTAATTAAAACATGTTTCTGGTATGTTTGAAAGGAACAGCTCGATCCATCATCACTTACGATAAGAATACACTAAAATCGATTTCGAAATAATTACCCAATCGCAGCAGATTTTTCTTACCATGAAAAATCAGGTTATTTATTAGATATTGTCGTATTTAAAACTTTATATATTTATGAAATTAAATGATAAATAGATTTGCTTATTTTTAATAGCGGCAATTTTTTATGTGCAAAAGTAATTCGATAGTTTGCATCGCTTTACTAAATATTCCATGTCCGTTTATGTCCGTCAGCACCTTCAGCGTTGCAAATGTTTATAGGCGACGATAACCACTTTCCATCACAAGCCGCCAGCCTGTCTGCTGTACTCCAGCAATACAAACAATTACGATCTTGCCTGTAGAGACTAGTATTTAATTTTAACCTAATATACAAAAAAAAATCCGATGAAACCTTCTCCTTTTTTGAAGTCGGTTAAAAATAAGCTGCAAATCAATTTATTTTTACGTATGAATGTAATTCATATCAGTCTGAAACAATATTTAACAAATACGGTTTTTAATATTACAAGTTTTAAATACTGCACTATATTGTAGCCAAATAGCAAAAGTGAAAACCCTATGTTTTCATCAGGGTTGTCCATCAATCTTTCGGCGTATCCGTTTTATTCCTAAACAATTGGCACTATAAAGATGAACCTTGAAAGGTTGCGTTTCTTTGTGCCGCTAACCAGTGTCGGCTTATCGCAAAATTACTAAAATGGGGTTCTTAAGTTCATCGCCATTTAAGCTATATGTAACAATAATAAGACTACAAGAAAAACAACATGTAACCCAATTATTTTACGCTACTTATGGCATACAGTTGATTACCGATATTATGGACAAGCAATAAATAATAAATTATTTTTTGTTGATGATCCGTGTTATTCCCTTCAAATTTTCATTTACTAGTGATTGTTCAACAATACAATTTTTACATACGTTATATAAAGATTTGTATGTTGTTATTTTCCTAATACATAAAATTGTAAAGCTGTATAAAATGGACATTCCTTGGTATAAAAGCAATTTTCAATTAACATTATCAATACAAACATATCTGAACTGATAAACAGCAATAATATGGAAAATTCGTATATTTCTGAGTAATACAACACGTAAGAAACTAATCTATTCTAAGTCTGTACATATTTTACAAAATGTTCCAATTGTTTAGAAGTAGTTAATTAATTCAATTAAATAATCTCAAGGTAGTTATAAATTATTAATAGAATTAAGTATTCAGGTGCTGGTTTACAAAATTACTTGCTTAAAACTACGTAAAAGAAAATTTTGTAACAAAGGAATTTAAGTTGTAAAAATTACAAAACCGTTAATAAAACTTTTATATTTCGAAAATATTATTCGAACTACTAGAGGTTTGAATACAAAAATATTCAATTGACGTAGGTAATTCATTCATTTACAGAGTATTAAGTTCACTTGAAAGAATAATTACCATACATTTCTTAGATGAAATAATGTTTTATGAATAAAGAATTATAAAGGAAACACAAATAAATTACAGAAAGAACAAAATACTAACTAAAATAAAATTAATTATTTAATAATTTGCGACTAAAAATTGCAAACATTTAAGATCATCTACTTATTGTACAATTACTATGGCACTGTTTATTTATACTTAATATTAAAATTCCTTCGGTGAACAACAAACAATATTATTCGGAGTTACAAAATTGGAAAGTTTCAAAAGATCAAAAGCTGTTAAGCCGTGTTATTCAACAATAATATTTTACTAATTATATTATGTAGTGCAGTTATTTGCAAACAATTCATAAGTTTTGAACATTATTTACAGCAATTCTATATTAATAAAGACGAAAAAAAGGATTTAAAACTTCACCATAAACACATTTCACATAAATATTATCATTTTTTCATATAAATGCGCTTGATCAGCATAATACTGCTTGTACAAATATTAAATATTAATAACGGCAACTATGACCTATTAGTCACGTTGTTAATGATGATTTGTAATTCCGCTCCTAAATCGGCGTTTAAGCCCTAAATGCGGTAGATCTTGCGGTGCTCAACGAATTGTGAGCGGTCTGATGAATGGAATCGATTGAGTAAAATAAGATTGAAGAATATCAAGGCTAGTGTCAAAGTTCACTTGCATAATCTTATCCTAGTATAATCATGGACACATTTTAAATCAAAAACAGAACAAGGCATTACTTTCATTAATAAATTGGAATGTTATAATTAAAGCACATCAATCATGTCTCTACAAAGTTTCGTAAACTTTATTACACCCCTAACAATAGTTTAGCTTATTACATAAAGTTATACGACATACGTATTTAGGAATATTCTCAATACTTACTAGAATTATATTTCTGTTAGGAATAACAACTAAATATTTCAAGAGTCTTTTTATTAATTCAGTACATTCGAATAATTTATACTCTGAGTATAAAACATCTTTACACCTCTGATGTGTGATTCGAGCACCGATTTTGAAAAGATAAATTGATATAATTTCTCTATAATACCTAAAGCTAAAACATAAATACATAATATGGCAACATACTCTTTTGGTTAAAATAGATATGAATACTTTAAGTCCTTAAAACGGGGATATGTTAATATTTGGGGCCAATCAACAGCACCTAGAAATATTACTGGTTATCCCATTTATATGTATGGTACAAATTACTTATTATTTTAAATATAAAACAGCTGTTTAATTTAGTTACAGCTGGTATTCTTATATTTTGTATGTCCTCGCTAGTGAGGTAAAAAGAGTCACGCGCTACGCTCCAGGTTAAAATTTAGAATCACTCACTATGCTCATGACGCAATTATAAAATCTTTTGGTAGCTCGTGATTTAAATTGTCTTTCTTTTTATACTAATAACGTAAAGTAAAACAAAATAAATGTGTTCACTTGTAGAAATAGCATTTTTCCAGAAATTATGAGTTTGAAGAATAAAATCAGATTTTAATTTGGTGATGTTATATCATATCGAAATCGACGTAACATAACTAGTTTAATTACTGTCAACGTTTTACAATTAAAATTAATCTGTTTATAATATTTAATTGAATTCTAAAAGTGAATCGTTCCATGTCCAAACAGAACACAACAATTCTATATGTCAATGCATTTCGCAATCACTTTTCAGGCGTCCTTTCAGTTGCGACTTAAGAATCAAAAATATGTAATACACTTTCCTTCAAATAAAACGCAACCACGATGTACGAGGACCGTGGCTCTATCTAGTGACAAATAAATGTGTACTATCTAATGATGTAATATATTAAGCCTGATTTAGAAATGTTTAACTAGCAATATTTCGAGGTTAAGTTTGATTGTGGCACATACAATATACTATTTAGAAGTTACACACTTCAGTTAATATAAAATCGTTTTAAATTGTAATTCCGAACGCTTCATTGGAATGGATATGTATCTGTAGGTACACTATAAGACAGGTACTATAAAACTATTCAACACAATATCTATAAAATAATACTTTTACATATCTCACAATGTATGCGGCGATGCACTGCATATATTAGCAGAACTCGCGGATGTTTAATTGTTTAACTATTCATAATATTTTTTCACGTATACAAATATTCACTCACTGAATTATATTTGTAAATCAGCCATAGACCGTTTTTAGTCCGCATCAAACTTCAAACTAGGTATAAAGCTGCGCAATGCTTGATTTTGTATAAAAGAAAGCTTTTAGTAACCATCCATCTGTTGTCAAAATAGTGTAGTTATAAAGTTTGATGCGAACTGTTATTAACCTATTAATCATAGGGAATATGCATGTAATTTAAGTGTTTTACTTGAAAAATGTTTTACGCGAAAATTACATTTATAGTATCATTTTTTGTAGCTTGTTTTTTATTTATAGTAAATTTTAAATCGTCAAACGCTGTACGTTAATCGTGACGTCAAAGAACGCAAGATTGTCAACAAAAGCTTTACGTGTTTCATGTTTATACCATTCAAAATGAAAATGTTGTTGTGTGAAGTCAACATCGACGGTATGAAAGTGCGCGAAAATATTGATTTCAGTTCAAAATTATTATTAATAATGTAAATAATGAATTAAAAAATAAAATTATTATATGCATATTCCCATCTATACGGTGGCTTAGATAGATGGCTTCGTTGCATTCAACCGTAGTTATTCTTACTTATCCTTTCTGTTAAGATGGTAAATGCAGCTTTTAAAAATCCATTTGCTCAATATCCCGGGCACTTTATGATAATGCCTAACTACAACACACGAAGTAAACCATCTACATAATATATTTGCAAGTAAAGACACACGGTCTTTTTCATATTGAGTTAAGAGTAAATGTGTAGGTTACTTTAAAGTTCTTAAAGAAGTCTATACAAACTTACTCTAACTCAATATGAATAAGGTCGATACACGTTACATTTAGGGAATCGTGTAGATGGTATTAACTTCATTATTGGTATCCAATGATCTGTTCCTAGCTGCAGTGCCTTAAGGGGGTGACAGGGCGAATAGGCGCGTTAAGGTCCACATGCCGTCCATTAGCTTTTACGCTCGCCACACATCCATGTAAACCTATATATAAAGCGGCCGGCAAACCAAGTGGTAGTGATGGAGATCCCCCTGTTGAAAATAAGATAGAAACTAACAATTAAATTACTACCCAACACAATTTAAAATTATATTTATTAATAGAAAATGGCCGCGACTTCATTCACGCTTGATTTGAAATCATCTCTAAAGATAAGTTTTTACATTAAGACAAAATGTTTTTATTGTGAATTTTGATGTGTAGCTTCACTACACAATAAAATAATAAATATTTTGTTATTTTAACTACATCTAAATGATGTGCAACATTATTCATAGAAATAAAATTTTATTTATTTATTTATTACATATCCAACAGCTTCAAACAATCAACTCTGTTTAATATGAATGTTGCCAATTTCTGGATACTCTACGTGTTACAGTGTATTTGTGTAAAACCGAGACCGCAATAAAGAGTTTCTTTATGCTAAGCTCTGATATAAATATAGTATATTTAATAAAATAAAATAATGCCTGCTGAAGTGTCCCCCCTCCCTATATAGTATATGTTATATTTAGTATATAAGTAACTAAAAACATATAATCAATATACAGATATTCATATTATATATTTATAATATTCATATATATTATGTACAACATATTATACAAACCAAAAAAAGATTTAGAAACTACATTTAAAAAGAAAAAACAATCCCAATTTAAAGTGTTATAAAAATTAAAGTACATACCAATCCATAACTTGGGGTTCGCTTTAGAAGGTACCAACAAAGACTGCGAGTACCCCCTTACAGGTGGTGTATCATCCACTTGAAGCATGGCAAGCCTCTTTCTGCGCCTCATGATAGCCGTATGCCATCTGCCATCATCTACCCGCACCTTTGATTCCACACATTGAAACCAATCCTCGTGTGTAGCTGAATTTATTTCCTTGACGTCCGTATCGGTGTAAATCAATTGCAGTTTCCCTTCACTTAAGCCAAGCCCGATGAAATCTCTGGGGCGAACACCTATTTTCCTCCTCCACATAAGGAGCCCAGAGTCGTTATAGGTTCGAAATTTTATTTCGTATCTTATGCCACGAGCGCCACTATTCCTAAAATTAATTGAACTCTTTGAAATGAAACAATGTACACCATAAGAATAATCTTTTTTAAACATTTAGGCATGTTTATTCAATTTGATGAAATTGCTTGACTATGAAAAGGCCGAAATACAATCATAATTATTAAATAAGAAAAACAAATTATTAAATCTTGTAAAAGTTTATTAATTATTTATTCATATTGTAATGAACTTGATTGGTAATGTACAGCTGTGGAGTCTTATTATAAAATAGTATTTCTTAAATGTGATCATATTATATTATAATATTTAGGTGTGCCTATTTGTTATTATTATATTATTATTATATATTATTATATATATATTATTTTCAAAATTTAATATTTATGTCATTTACATAATTCACGGGCTAAGTAATTATTTAAATAGGAGAAGTAACAATTATGTTGCCGCTTCTGTAATTGCTTAAGTTTAAAATATAAAACAGGGCTTGTATAGAGAGCGCTTGTAATAAAGATGAAGAAATAGGTTCATTCATTGTTATTGCTAATTATATAACATGGCTCCCCCAATAGCCACCCTTTAGGTGGGTATTGGAGAGAGCAATACCTACCTAAATAAAACAAATCATGAAATTAACATTCAATAGTAACCAAATTATAGTACGTACAAAATACGTTCTTATGTCTCGCAAAAATACATATACAGTGTTTTAGATGAATTTCAAACAATAACTTATTATAAACTGATAAAAATAAGTCTACATTGATAATTTTTCGTTATGTATATACCGAGAGAGATAATTTTATCTAATACCAATAAAGGTTCGGGTTGGAAAAGGTTTCACTTGGTTTATTTGTTAGTATAATAAATTAATAATGTACAACCTTTTACAAATTTCGGTTATATAATTTTTTGCATAATATGATATTTCAGTGTTATGTATGTATAACATAATAAAATAATAAATAACATATACATTTTGTTAGTATTGGTTAAAAGTATTAATGTAAAGAAGGTGAATTAGAATAGATGGCAAAATATAGTAAGTAGCAAATTATTTAATATTTCTTTATTGAAATCGTGGATTACATAATTTGAAAACATGATATGGTAGTTTAGTGGTAAATGCACCCGCATATCTATCAAATGACGTGATTTCAAATTATGGGAAGTATGCCCTGCTTATTAAGCCCTTCTGACCGAATGTCGATATCGTTGTAATTTCCATATGAAAATAGTAAAGAAAAAAACATAAGAAACCCCCGTGATCAAGCCTTGTAGGTATACTGTTCATGTCTCAGAAGTAGGGAGACCCGTGCTCAGGAGTGGGACGTTTATGAGAACTGATATTACAATATACGCGTTTTCTATTTTAAATGCCTCTGGCCCTTTGTCATGTTAATAGGTAGGAATTATATTGCTGTATAAGCATTTCTCTTTTTTATTAATTAGACACTAATTTCAGAATACAGTTCTAATGTTAGAGCGTGCTATAAACCTGAGTTAAAAGCTACTTAGTTAATAAATCAGATGAGCTACTGCCCTACCTTACAGTGAGTTAAGTTACCCTTATGAGAGGCAGCCTGGCGACAGGTATTGGTATTTTTATAACTCATTACGGAAGAAATAACGCCTAATTTATGCTTGGCTTTCTGCTAGGCTAAGATCATCCGTCTTCGCAAGAATTTGTGAGCGCGCTGCCAAGACTCGGTCATGCCGAAATTTGAATAAATATCACACGAATATAATTCCAACCAAAAACTCAAGGACAAAACTAAACTAGCAATAGTGTTTCAATTAGCGTAATTTAAGCGTTTATGTAAATGGGAAAACTTTGGCGTGACTTATTTAAGTTGTCTCCAATTTAGGCTGCTATGTTGGTATATTTACAGAAATGCCTAATATTAACATTATAAACACGGAAAATTTGGAATTTAACTAGGTCAAAGGGCTTGAACATATGGTTACTTCTTAATGCTGTCACTATTGGGTTAAGAGATTTAAATATTATCTCTTTAAAATATGTAAAATGTAATCAGTCACTCAGCTTCGCGTATTCAGATAATTATATCTACATACGAGTATATACAGTAACAAATTTTTTTAGATCTGTCTTTGAAAGTGCTAATCTAAAGAACAATCCATTGAATTTAGAAAATTCAAGACTAACCTATACCTAAATTCCAACTGTAATACTAATATCTGCTAGGGTCTCTAGATGTCTCACAAGTAAAAATCAAATGAAGTTAAATACAAGCCAAATATCTATACGCATTTAATGATATCTTTTAAGTAGCAAATACAAAAATAGGTATAAAACTTATTGATTCGTGCAAAAGCAGCTATTTCAAAATTACTTACCACTTTAATTATAACGACAAGTAAAAATCATTACAAAGCAAAAAAAAGAAATACAGATGTATATCAAATTAATAATAAGATAAACGTGGATTAAATTATTAAAGGTAAAAAAGTCATACATAAAATAAAATTATTTAAAAATATTATTTAAAATTTTAAAAGAGCATAAAATACGCTCAATATACAACAATACGATACAACAATCTGGCCATAACCAAATAGTAGTGGCTTATAATTGTAATGATGATAGTTCAGTGTAGTTAGTATTTATAATTCAAATATCGATTGAAACAACAACTTTAAGTGGAGGAAATGCGGTATTTATATTAAATATTTATGTTACTGAATGAGTGCGATTAGCTAACGAGCTAATGGATCACGATGGTTTATCGATACCAAATAACAGGGAGCAAGATTAGTAAAACATAACGTTCAATTCTTAAACAATCCCTTACAAACAATTTTGCATAGATGGCAACGAGGAGTCAAGAATCTGGATTAATAAAGATGTGTTGTTTGAGAAAAATCTAGCGTTGAATAGCATTCTAGGTGGATGGACTTTAGAATGTAATATTCACATATCGAGGAGTGATAGGTTACTTGTTTCAAGCGAGTTTTAAAGCTTCAAATAAGCTAAAAAAAATCGTCGTTAATAAATTATGTACCATATACGAAAAAGAAGAACATTTAGAGATTTTAATTGAAAACTAGGTTATTTTTTACTATTTAATTAGGTTTGAAACAATACGATTTCAAAAATTAATTATGTTAAGTCAGCCACAAAATGTCGCTTGAAGCACCCCGTCATATATTATGTATAAAAACCCATGTTATGACTACCACTTTATTTTCGCGATCGTAGACTTTATATTCATTTCCTATAAACTCTGTAAGATCAAAATAAAACATACACACTAAAATCATAGCTATAGATTCGGAAGCTACAAATATCTACAAAACATAAGTGAATTTACCTAATCTATATTTCTGCGGAGCGGTACTTTACAAATAATTATAATGTTGCGTCATCCATTGAATGTTATCTTACACCATAATGTCCTTCACCAACGTCTGTGTTAGTATGGCTAGAAATATAGAAATTGTGTTAGTAATATTTACCGCTATTAGTTATAGTCCGCTCCAGATGACCTCTCTAGATTAGTTGCAGAAGGTTAAATAATTGTTTGAAAAATAGTCTGTCGTGTAGAATAATTAAGAGCGGTTACAAAGTTTAGTGCGGATTATATAAAGACTTACATTCTAGAAATGACGTACAAATTGACCCTTGAGATGACATAAACTATGTAAATTTGAAAAAAGTTTTTTTAAGCCTGTAATGTCTCTCAGGTACGAAAGACTTTTTTGAATTTGACCAAAAAGCTAAAGAGTTTGTTAATATGGTTAAAATAGTGTTCACTGTAATTAAAAAATAAATGAATTAAAGATCAAATTGTAAGTAAATATGTGAGCAAAAATATCACATGATAATTCATATTTAACGTAAATCAAAGCTAGTACAAAAATAAAGAAATAAATTTTAAAGATAATTTCTAAAATTTCCACAAAGATATAAATTACCTGCATATAATAAAAACGTCTATTTATCTTAAGATATTTCAACAGATATTTAACTTTTTACTAAATGTATAAATATAACATTTTCACAAACTCAACACCTTCCAGTTAATTGGTACGTACATACTCATGATTGAAACTTTTTTATTGCCTTGCTTAATTAGTATGTAGTTTACTTTACCTACTACATAAATTGTTATGCGAAGTAATTTGTTAAAAAATGCTCAAAAGAACCATAATCGACATAAGATAACAAAGAAAGGTGAGTTAAATTGCACAATTGTTCTCACCTTCGACTTCCCCTGCTTCTGTATGAAAAGTAATTGTTTCCGTCGAAATTGACAGGCGTCCTTTCATTTAACATCTCCACGTTCAATTCTACCTCGCAGTTTCTACCTTGGTAGCCGTCTCGGCAAAGACATTTGTACTCGTTTAATAATGGTATGCAGGTACCGTTGTTCTTGCATGGCGTTACACCTACAAAGATCAGTATAATTTAATATGTTTGAGAAACAAAATACAATCATCAATAACTATAGAAAAAGTATTTATTATTATATCAGATAACTTTCCACTAAAAATGCTCTTTGAAGTTTAGTGTAATTTTCAAATGTTAAACTTGATTTTGGATCTTTAAATCGTATATAGTCATCAACTTTTATGGTTTTAATTAAACAATTTAATGAAGTTTTTTCATTATTACTGATAGTATGTTGCTTTTAGAACTCCTTATTACCTACTATCCAATACATTTAAAACATTAAACTACTTTTTATTTTCTGCTTTAATTCTGCTTCAAATAAAAACCTCATACATACTTTAAATTATATTAAGATTTTTAGATATACTAGTATTATTGACGCTAAAATGGACCATCACTAGATACCTAAATTGTAAAGTTTCTTAGTTCGAGAGAAAATATACGTTATATTTGAGAAAAAAAAAGCTTAAGCTTATCTGAGTATGAATATAGTTTGTATATTACTAAATTCATATAATGCAATTTTTTTATCTGTAGGATAATATTCATAATATTCACAAGTTATAGCGAGCCAAACAACGTGGAATGCTTACATACATTTGGATGATTACCTTTATTAATTTATTTTTGGCTTAAAACTCATTTAAAATGTTGACATAACACGTTCTTTTATTTAATAATCGCACCTCTATAACTGACATAACCTGTATTCTGACCTCTATTAATGGAACCCTCTGTAAATGAGACATATATTTATTTATACCTGGATTTCAGAGACACTGGGTAAATGGAATACCTCTATAAGTGAAACCACATTGCAGGTCCCTTGATGTCTCACTTAACCAAGTTTCACTGTACTAGTAAGGTAATAGAATATTAATTCCGAGTTCCAGTGATCCACTTCCCTTTCCCCTATACAGCCTTTCCTTATCCAACTTTCCCTATCCCATCCCGTTTTGTTTGATCCCTCTGTCTCATTTGCTTATCCCGTCGACTTGATCCCACCCTAAAGCTGAACGCGTTGGCTTCGCCATTGGTGTTGCGAACACCTATAGGTGAGAATAATTATTTTTCATGAGCTAGGCCGTCTACTTGTTTGCCAGTTTTTCAATAAAAAAATCTCATCACGTTAGACAATAAAGAGAGAGCATAGTTATTGTTTTTAAATTGTGTGTGTGCAGTGCAGTTCACACGAATTAGAAGTGAAACGTCAGAGAATATACTCACAGATAATTAATTCTTCTCTAAATTTTATTAATATAAATATAATTCTTTTAGCCTACACCTGTCAACATATTATAATTCAAAATAAACTTCTTAAATATCACTTTAAATTTTTTACTGTTTTAGTTTAAAAAATATTTTCAGCCTTATTTCGGTCCAAATTGGACCTCATCATCGGTCTTATTGACTCTGTGCTGCTCAATTTAAAAATCGTATCTCATTCTCTCGCAGGCTTAATCCTATAGATTTATGTGTTTATCTCTTTTTAGTGTCGCTATTACGTTTCATCGAGTTTCAAATCACAGCGATTACAAAGAAGTTTCACTTCAAAAATTAAGCGTTTCCTTGAAATACGAAAATTTACATAAACAAAGCCGCGTTTAAAGCCCCAGTACCTACGGGTAAATTACATTGTATTCGTTTATGGTTAAGTTATTGATTTTCTGATTGTGTATAAATTTGTTTTATAGTTTCTTTTATCTTGTAAGTTATAAACAAGGTTGAATCGTTTAAATCGATGAAAGATGATAAACAACGTTCGTTCAGCTAAAGGTCAGTTGAAACACGATCTTTATACTAGTGATAAAAAGGCAAGTTAGTAAGATATCGCTTTATCGATTACTCGAAGACAAATAAATCATTCAAGCCTTGACATGACACGGCCTAGAAAAGTAAAATTATTTGCCACAAACTTTTATCTCTTATTATTTTAATATTTATTAACAAAATATAAATCTTTGCATACTTTTATTTTACGTTAAATAATATGTTGTAACTCAAAGTCAAATAAATCATTCAAGGCTTGACATGACATGACCCAAAAAAGTGAAATTATTTTCCAGATATTTTTATCTGTTAGTGGTGTAATATTTACTAACAAAATATTTTTTTTTGCGTACTCCTATTTTATTTTCCGTTTATTACAAATATTATTATTATTTGCAATTTAATATTTTATCTGTTTCTTTCCGCAGATAAATAACAATATACAACAACAGAGATGTATGATGGCGATCCCAGTAACAAGACCAGACCAGCGGAAACATCGTAAAGTTCTCCGTAATTTTTCCTTATTGAAATCAAACTCAGGGCTAAGTAAAAAACCAAGAAGGCGTTGTCAACGTCGTTCTCTATTTTTAATATTTTACTATAAACTTCATTGTAATGCCTTGAAAATACGATACGTGCGATAATTACAATTAGTCAGCTTTCATTACGAACATAAGATTTACCAGTGGATAAACCTTATTATATGTCCACCATTTTTATTTAACTCGTCCAAGATACAGAATTAGAGTGTAAGAATTTCTTGTTATTAAAGAAAGCACGCGTGCTTTCTACATACTTGTAAGGTAAGGCCATTGTTTTTAGAAGAAATACTAGGTTGACGTTGTGAGTCATGGCGTGCATGACAAGTAATCCTACAATGTTGGATCCCGCAGGCCATGTGAAACAGCATAGAGAAACGTAATACAGTAGATTTTAGGCTTCAAAGCGAATGCTATAGCCTCAACCTAGATTTAACGCTACATTGAATATTATCATTTCACATAAAAATAGGATTACTACATGCTTCTTATCATAACACGCAAAGCAATAACCACTCTTTAAAGAACAAATTCTAATATATAGATACATAATTATAATCATCAGCTAAAATATTGCAAAGTAAAATCATTCAAATAGATAACTCACGTTTAGGATTTTACACATTTACACTTAGCAAATATTTTTCATCATCCAAAGTCAGAATATACGTAGCTATGTATTGAATATCATGATTTACGTTGAACCATATTGTATTGTCGCCAATAAGTAATATAAGAGCTTTAGTGCTTGCTACACTTCCCTCAAAGTGCCACTTAGCAATGCGATTTCTGTCCAATATTATAAGATTTATGGAACAGATACTATTCAGGGGGGAAATTTATTACCTCTACTTATATCAAATGTTAAACTGATGCTACTTCTGCTATGTAAGAAATTAAATTTCACCTGTCAGCAACAACTACATTCGTATTGCTGTTGCAAAGGTGACAGTTTTTAGCTAAAGAAATGAATGAAAATACTTTATTTTTGACCAAAATTACACTGTTTGAATTGTTATTTCGTTTTCATTGTTTTAATTTCGTTTTCTTTCTTTTTGCCCATATCATTTTTTTTTAAGAATACTAGCAACATTACTTTCAAAATTCGTATTAAATACACATTTTCAAAATACAGATGTAATTTATACTGAAAAGTTACTGAAATGTTTTTTTACAAAACATTTTTCGGTTTTGCTCTAGTAAACATACCCAAAATTATGTATATATTATTCATAACATTTATTTAAAAATATAACATTCTTAAAAAGCTTTCGCATTTAGAGCACCCTATACCAAATAAATGTAAGTATATTCGTCAGATCAAGATATAAAACGAAATACATGCAAAATATAAAATAAATTACCAATCCTCTTACCCATAAAAGACGATAACCTCAGCTCAGTATACTACTTATAGTCTTGAGGGAGTATGGGTTGAATACAACATCACTAAGCTAAGTTACTTTTATCGTATTAAGTTCATAAAGTCATTGTGAATATACTTACTTTTTTATAATGAAAACATTAGTTTGTAATTCAACCAAACTATTTAAACTCGAACAATTCAGGTTAGAAACATTGGCATCATCCATACAATTTCAGCTCAAAGCAATCCTAGAATTTAATTTAAATTCCTTACCATCACCACAAGGCGGGCCTGTGTATTTAGTAACACCGGTGGTTGCACACGGTAGCCTGTCCTCTTCTTCGATTATAGAACACTTCGACGTGTCCATGCCGTAAACAGACAGTGGGTTCCCGTTAACAAAGACCTGTTGCACGGCTCCGATGAAACTGCTTGTCACCCCCGACATTTTGTGAGGCCGGACGTACGCCCTGCGGGGATGAGATTTCCAATAGGCATGGATGCATATCAAATATAGGTAAATTCGGGCATGATAGGATTTGAGGATTTAATGTGAACTGAAGCTTGAATTGTGCTCTACACGATATTTGTATATATAAGCCGTAAAGAACGGATTATATTATTATAACAATAAGATAGCATAGATAAGAAAAATAGTCGCAAAAATAAGATGGGTTCTTTGTATTTTGCCCTAAGAATGGAATTGAAGTTTGTGTGTTTGGTGCCCTTTGTGATGGTGGCATAATGTTTATAATCAATTTTCGCATTTTAAATTAGAGTTTTGAAAAGACTCATTTAATTTGCAGTTTAAACTGAATTCTTGCCAAACTATTTTAACAATGTTAATCGAATAAACATTGTGAGCTGTGGAATGTTCGATTTTTATTACGAAATGTTTATCTATTTATTTTCTTATCTTCACGATATAACTCCAGAATGTACTGCGGAGGAAAAAGTTATATAAGGAAAATAAAGTTGTAAAAGTTGTTTCTATATGTTTTATTTATTGTTACGGATTATTTTGTTATATAGCGAAATCTACTAATATAAAATAATAATTCGCTTCTTGATATTATATTGACTTCCCTTTAGAAAATTTTCTTACAAGTGACATAAACAAAAAACAAATAAATTTAAATTATGAAAAATAATATATTCTAAAAATTTTCAACATTTACAATGCAAGTTAAAGAGTTCAATACACGTAATAATTTTATTACCGAAAGGAGTTTTTGGCGGGAACTGAAAGAAGACATTATGCTGTGCAGTTTTATTTTCTAAAAATGTGTAAAATTACTCTAAAATGAACAATAGCTGTAGGATATTGATAGTTTATGAGTAAGAATTATGTTTTTTTTGTGAGAAATGGGAACTGTATAGTCAGATGTGGCCTTTCAAGTTTTCACAAGAACTCCATTGAATGGCGTCGGTTGTAGCCTGCAATACAACTGCGCTACTATACGAAGACCTATTAAACATCAGAATTGGCTGTATAGACTAAGATTCCTTTGCCTGCCTTTGTAGCGAATAAATAAACTAAACTAACTTTATTACCGAAACTTTTTGAAAGTGCTAACCAATAACATAAAGGCAAAAATTAAGTCGCTATAAATATAAAAATCGTACTTACGGCAATGACCCAATAAACAATGGCAAAGTGAGTTCTAAGTGTGTGAGTGGCGGTGCTGAGTGTCCTCGTTGCGTAGGATGGTGATCCAATTGCAGGGTTCCGTGGCGACCCGTCCGGGAAACGCGAGCCCGGTGCCAACGGCCTTTCGTTATCGATACGGGTGACCTACGAAAGTTCCAAGATTTATTGTTCAGATTTCGTGTAAACATCATGCCTACTATATAAAGATCTAAAAAATGCCTAATAGTTATAAGCTGCGATATGGCGACTAAGTGAAAACACGGTTAGTAATATTCCACAAAAGATTAGAGTAGTTTGTCACTAATTAAATAGATTTTAATATTAAAACTAATAAATGTGCGCCCTAGCTTAAACACAAGAAAGAATTGAAAATAATTTTGTCTACATAACAACAAGGAAGACTTATAAGCGATGTCAATACGAATTTCAATACGAAAGTACCTTCGTACATCAAAACTATGAAACCGATTTTGACGAAATTTACATTTTATAAAATTAAGGACTTAATAAGAAACAATTTCATGTTTCAAAGGCAAAAATGTATATAAATTTTAAGCAGAAATAACAAGATATAATTATAGGAGTTTTTGTAAACTTGTAATATTATAGAGGTTAAGGATTATTAGGGTTTCAGGATTTATAGTGTATCCAATAAAGTGTTATCAAGGTAAGTAAAAGTTAATTTTAAGGCTTTTAGCTACAAAAGACAGTTACAAGAGTAATTGCTATTAATATAATTTTATATCAACTAGGATAATCAAAGTTGGATAACACGCCTCTGTAATTAAATTTATGAATGGCAACATATTACAAAGTATCAACGAAAGATCTGCTGCATAAGCTCCATAATAAGGAACTTATTAAATTTACACGTCATGTTGTACGTTCACATAATTAATTCGCTAATAGCACAAACATAGAATTATTTGTTACGGTTTTCAAACGTACAAAGACATCCATTACTCAAAACGTAACAACATTGCCATGTGGTGTTGAGTTAATGTTGCTTGTCATTACAACTACTCATTAATGTATTCTAAACACAAAGAGACAGACGGATCCAAACACAAATATACATTTATATTGAAACAAATGTACAATGTATTTTGGTATTCAATATTTTAAAATGAATGGGACTTTTTGGCTTACAATGTAAGTCGCTTTAGCGTCTTTATTCCTTAGATACCTAATCAAATTACTACCACTTTTGAGCATAAAGATTTCTCCAGATTACTATTTATTTTCTCTTCCGAAATCTTTCGTTTCTCACCAAGATTTTGTTTGTTTCTTAAATGCTACTTATTATTTTGTTGTTTTGCGTTTTATTGACCATAATGGCGTTATCATTTTATCGTAAGGGTATTAGTCGATCAAAAAAATTATGAACTAATTGGTTTTATACTATTTGTGTACTGTAAAATCCGTAACATGCTTTCTAAAGAACGGAATAACAAATATTCTTTGTCAACTATTGAATTACTTTTTTTAAATAATTGAACTGACGTACGCAATCTAGTTAAATTGTTTAATACAAAACTGAATATATTTATTTTATAATCTTAACAACGGTACCATGAATTATTGTATAATATAAACTTAAATAGTATTTTAGGTAAAATATAATATTTAAAAGGTTACTTACGTTATATTAGCAATCCCGCTCCCCAAATTATACCTAAATTGTAGGTAACCGTTAACCAAGTTAATCGCTACAAAATCCCCCTTGGCTTTATTAGACTGGCCGGTGTAAAGGAGCATTCCGGAAAATCGGTTCGTTAAAAACCAAATTTCAATGCGAAATGCTTTTCCGAGCCCTTCAAGCGGTGGTAATTCCACGTAGCTCGTACCGTTGAATTGAGGAGACCATGTCTCTTGGACAATGCTTACGTCTACAACGATAATGCACAGTTATATTCACGCACAGTCACATAAAACTAATCAATAATATTAATCACGACTCTGCGGCATGAATAAACTCATGAGGTTTATGTGCCACAGTTGAATATATTTTTATGTCTAGCCGAGGTGGCGACGTCCGTCAGTGGGGGAACTCCATATATTATCCCCGCAAATTGCTAATGCGCTGGAACCTTGTCAAATTAACATATTCACGTGACGTCTTCCGCAACTCGATATGTAGGCGTACTCGCCCGCCAGTCATGCTCTCGGTACTGAATGTTCGGCTACGGTTACGTCACCAAACTGGCGGCCAGGCGCAATAGCAATTTGCGGGGATAATACCTCTCATTATTTCCATGTTCGCATAATTACGACGACAACAAATCAGTCAAGCAGGCTAAGACTCCACTGGCGTTAAATTCCTTTCAAAAAAGTTAAAAAACGAGCGGCGTATGAACTTAACCCATTGACGGACTTCACTACCTTGATTATATATATGAATGTAAGAATATTAAAAAAAAATAGGGATATGAAATATCACTGACCGTTGCTGCAAGTATTTCCATTCGAACCAATTTCGCCGCCAAACAAACAGCGACAGACGTGCCCACCCTCGGGTCCGATGTCGCACAATAGCCCGTCATCATATCCACAGGGATTGGACTCGCACGGATCTAATCTCTCGTCACAATTGGCTCCTTGAAATCCGATAGGGCAACTACAAGTATATTCGAAGGTCGACCCCTCTATAGATTTACACGTGCCGCCATTCTTGCACGGAATACTCATACACGGGTTAGATTGGCATTCCCGGACGTTCTCTATAGAAACGACTAATGAGTCCGGGCGGCCCAGCTTCTTTGTTACTTGATGACGTATTATCCTAAAGTGTTTTATGCAGCCGATAAAGCCGCTGTGGGTACCAATATTATCGAACACCCTGCATGAAAAGGAACGTAATTAATTGATTGACGGAAAGTAACAGCTGAAGAAACAAAAAATATAATTACCTACAACGTAATTATTTGTTAGCAATTAACGTTAAAGTATTTTACTGGATTCCTTAATATTATTTTTATATATATTAAAATATTATTGTGTCATTTATAGCAATTCTTTTAACTAACTACATATTTCAAAATTAAAAAGTTTTGCAAAATATTGCGTTTTAAGTATCGGTAAGTTATAGACGTTTAAGGCTGGTTGTTTTTAAAAGTCTACAAAAAAGTAAACATCATTTCTACAAGTAAACCAACTGTAGGACATACGTAAAACAACTTAAACATTGTTATTATTTATAATTGTGACTTTATTATGTACAACTTCAACACAACAAATATTTATTCATTTATTTGCCAAATGAAACTCCACTGCTAAAACTACCAAAAAGGATAGACAAAAAAGGACAGTAAACTTTGATAGCTTATTTTGTACAATGTTGATGTTGTGTTTTTAACGTGTCATTATAATGTTATACACATTGCATAATTATTTATAAGTTATACTTATACTATAATTATATTGCAAGATTACGGAAGAAATTACTTTTAGTGATAAAAACTGTATGTAATGCTATGTACTAAGATTATAATCTATAATTTTGTCCTACATATACGATAATTTACATATCGAAAAACAATAAAGCATGTTATTATTTCAGATTTAATTCTATTCAAAATTGTAGTGAGGGAGTAAATAACTACCGTGAGTAGTTGGTAGGCATACTGCCGATATAAGCGTCTTCAGCGAGGTCGAGTGCCTTCAAGTGGCCGCTGGATTGGCCCGCCACGTCTTCCATGTTGTCAACAGATAGGATCCCGTCGCGATGATATCGCTTCGCTGACACTTTGTGGTACTCATTCAGGGTTACTTTCTCAAGAGAGGTCAACACTAATACACCATTTCCTAGATTATACCTATACAAAAACATGTTAATAAATAAATAAAGTTTAATTAACGATTTTTATGAAAAAAGAAAATATTTCTATTTAAAGTTAAACAAAGTTAACGTGTCGCGTGACCTTCGATGCAATTCGCTGAGTAGGCAGTGTCCCCAAATCACGTTGAGGTCACCACTATTCACATATTTATTTTATAATATGTGCGTGGTTAGGGTTGTTATAAATAAATGCGTACTCTAGAAAAACAAGATTATTTATTTATTCACTCACTAGCTTCCGACTTCGTTCGCGTGGAATAGTTAAAAAAAAAGTAAATTAAAAAACCCGCGATTTTGAAACATTCTTCATTGGTGCTCCGCTTCTATTGCTCTTAGCGTGATGGTATATAGCCTATAACCTTCCTCGATAAATGGGCTATCTAACGCTGATCGCACATCAATAAATAAACAAAAGGCATGTTAATTGAAATTCATTCTAAACTACTAACAGATTTTACCTTAGGACATAGCGATAACGAAACATTGACAAAAAACTAATTACAAAAACGAATAGGAATATTATTTATAGAAATTAAGGTCAGTTAAAAAGCAGTTTAAATAAGCGTTTGTATGAAAAGGTTAGTCAAAGTTGATGAAAAGTGTTTGTCAGAATCGTAGCAGGTCCATCACCATTGTCTCTGCCTTTTTTTTGTCACCATTATCTCTGCCTACCCCAATGGGAAACAGGTGTGACAATATGTATGTAGAAAACAAAGAATAAAAAAGAGAAATAGAAACAAAATAATTAGTTAAAATTGCTTCCCAGTATTACAAATTCTTATAATCAAGACACGTCAGCCGGAAAACACACTATACTATAAACGAGTATAGTAAAAAACAACGTATTGTAACTTTCCATATTGAAATATAGACTTTATTCCTTTTAAAATAAATAAATTGAAAACACTCACCTAAACTCTAAATATCCGTTGACCAAAGCGAGCGAAACAAAATCACCGGTACCGTCCGCCTTCTGCTGATTGTACAATATGATCCCGTTCTCAGAAAAGGTTTTGAATTCTAAATCGATGTTCAACTTGTGGTAAGCTTTCAATGGTTTTAGTCGTATGTACGATGAACCGTCAAAGGAGGGCGTTTCGATATAGGAACTGAGTGTTCCCTCTTTTGTTAACGTTTCACAGTTTAGCCCTGTGTAAGAGCCGGCACATAAGCACGTGTAAGTCGATCCAGGCAGGTCTACACATGTGCCCATATTGTAACAAGGCTCAGATAAACATGCACTGTACTCTTCGGTCGTTTCTTGACTTATTTGTTCTGTGAAATACATCATAACTTCAAACCACATACAATTTTAAGTAAATTCAAGTTGGTAATAAATAAAAGGTATTTTTGTCGGAATAGGAAATTATACCAAGTAGTCATTAATAATTTTTCATGAATGCAGTAAAAATGATGCTCATTAATTATTTTATTTTTATGGAACAAACAAGAAAAATTATGTAGGTTAAAAAGGTCAACTAATGTATTCACCGCTCGAATAGTTTGCGTGGTAACGTACAATTCACTGTACAGCTACGTGTAACAAAGACTGCTACAGAATGTTAGGAGCTACGTGCTACGAGATATATATGCTACGGACTACATACCAATGCAAGCTTTCCTATGTACTGTTGGTGTATAGCCCGGTTTGCAAACGCAGCCGCCGTGAGCGCAGTGTGCACCGGGCAAAGCTGCGCAGTCACCATCGTCTGTGCAAAGATCACCGAGAAGAGCACCCACTGCGCCCACTGTTGCAGTTGTTGCTGTTTGCGAACCTAATTATTATTATTAATTACAGAGATACCTTTCAACATGGTCGAAATACGATTTGGTTTAATTCGTTATTATTCAAAGAAAGTATTTATAACTTGACACATTCATTATGATGTCGAGTATATCAATGTTTTTTTTTTATTTGGCTCTACAGGCGACGATATGTGATGATAATAAAACAAATTGTTAACGGTTTTAAGCCTGGTAAAACGTGGTTTCATTATGTGTACTAGTCGCGAAAACTTGAGAAAATATGATATGTGTCGAGTTAGGTTCGGTTCACCAGTGTGAATCGATCCTAACTCGTAATCGTGCCTTAATGTTTTATAAAAAAAAACATTATTGGCCACCCTAAGAAAACTCTATGTATATTTTTGGATTAGGAATGAGCATTATAAAAAGCAAATAGTAAATACTTTTTTAGATTTTTACGTATTTCGTGAAACTACTTCTGTCTTGCCTCTTACGCTGCCTGAATTATATGGAGTCACTCTCTAATACCCATCAATTTGCCAATTTATTACATTACATTATTACTAATATTAAAATTCTAAACAATAATTAATTTTATTAACCGACTTCGAAAAAAGGAGGAGGTTCTCAATTCGTCGAGATCTTTTTTTTTTTTTTTTTGCTTTTTTTTATGTATGTTCGCCGATTACTCCGTCATTTATGATCCGATTTACGTGATTCTTTTTTGTTCGACGCGGAATAGCTTCCAATTGGTCCCCTAAAAATTTTACATAGTTTGGCCCAGTAGTTTTCATTTTATGGACATTTTTCATGGAAATAATTTTCACTCCGTTCCATATGTTCGCCGATTACTCCGTCATTTATGATCCGATTTACGTGATTCTTTTTTTGTTCGACGCAAAATAGCTGCCATGTGGTCCCCTAAAAATTTGACATAGTTTGGCCCAGTAGTTTTCATTTTACGAACATTTTTTTGTTCCCGGTTCTTGGGACCTATATTTTTTAAGAAGCGCGGCACCATTCGTAGGTCCACCCATACATAGCTAGACACTAAAAAGTAACAAATAAAATTTAAAAACTTCGTTTAAAAAAACCGACTTCAAAAACTAAAAAACTAAAATGTATAAAATAACTTATTTCTAAAGCTATTATTATTATTAATATATATTATCTAAAACATCTTGAAGTCGGTGCAAAGCAAAACATAAAAATTACTAAGCACCGACTTTAAGATGTTTTAGATAATATATATTAATAATAATAATAGCTTTAGAAATAAGTTATTTTATACATTTTAGATTTTTAGTTTTTGAAGTCGGTTTTTTTAAACGAAGTTTTTAAATTTTAATTTATACGGGAGAACTTCTAAGCTCTGAATGAAAAGATAAAAAAATCTATTTACAAAACTTCCTTCTTTATGATCAACAAAAGTTGGTTAGCTAAAAGAACTTTAAAAAAACGTTAATTGTAATTGTACGGCAGCTTTCGAAAAGCTATCTTAGAATGAGATCCAAATTGACTGATGTTGACGTATTTTATAGTAACAAAGTTTTGTGGTATAGTTGTACACAGATTATTAACTATATTTATAAAAACACTAGATGTTTTTCTCCTATTTTAAAGATTAGTATTAAATTAAATACTTTGAAATAAAAAAATAGAAAAACACACCTATAAACTTCTGTCCAGATAGAATACTTTCGAAGTCACTCGGTGTCTCTTTCCTTGTCCAATCATATTTGTTGTAATATTTGTCCGGATTCAAAAGATGCCTAGTTGATTTAGACGCAGCTCCGTCGTCTTGCTGTGTGAATTGTATCGGGGAGGACGGCCTCGGCGGACCAGCCGTTCCAACCACTTCACCCAACTTACAAGGACCGAATGCCTGTACTACTATATCTTCTTGAGTTCGACACGCTTGAAGTTTTAGATGGCATTCTGACTCGTATGTTTTTCCATCACTTCCACATACCTGTTAATATTCATTGATTGACACAGCATCTTTTACAAAATTATCAACTAAACATCTATATCGATACTTATAATTTCAACCTACGATTTTATAAAAGTAAGTTTCTCTTAGATCTTGATTTACTTACCAACATATTAGTATCACTATCCGGACAAGGTGCAGCCGCACATTCACATAGTGCCCCACCAGTTCTTTCCGTGCAAACAGCTCCAAAGTAGCATGACAACTCGGTACAAGATCCTACAACTCCACCCAATTCCGCTAAAACAAACAAAATTTTAAAGAATTGTTCTCATACAGCAATTATGTCTCATTTGCTCTTTTATGTTCGCTTTTTATTACTGTTGCCAAAACTTTTCTTTTCTACTGTAAATCATAGGTAGTACCTATGATAACCTAACAAGACCAAAAACTTACGATCAGAACATCCATTTGGACCCAACCTCCTCCTATGATCAGCGCAAACAGTACATTTTTGTCCTTGTACACCAGTGCGACAAACACATCGTCCTGTCATTTGTTCACAATCTTCCCTGACTGACCCGAATGCTGAACAGCCACAAGCTAAAAGAAGTATAATATTATATATAAAGAAGAATAAAACATTTCGTATGTGAAGGTTTTGAACTTCACCTAGCAGGTTGACCCAATTTAAGAATCAACTTTTGCAGCAAATTATAAAAGTTTTTACTTTCAAGTAAAGTTATTAGTTATATGGGGTGAAGCTAGACTTAAGCTTCAAGATATAATTTTGGATAACATCCTAGCTTTGCTGGATAGCAATAAAATCAGATTGCTGTTACAGAAACCAACACTGTAGATTCAATTTTTAACATTGTCACGTCAAACACACGAAAACATGTTATTTTTGATCATTTAGACAAACGTATAATTTTGTGAGTTTAAGCTGTTAAAAATAAAATATAAAGGTAACTATGTTAAAACGTACGTATGCAACCAGTATGTCCAGATCCGATCCTTGGCAGGCCCCAATAGCCGGGTTCGCATCGGTCGCACTTGAGTCCACCGACGCCCGGCCGGCATACGCACTGTCCGGTCTCATCGCATCGATCCGACACAGATCCGAGCCGATTACAACCGCATGTCGAACTCGTGATTGGACACCCTTCCTCATTAGGCCCGGTAGCCACAGTGGACCCATCTGAACAACAACCGTACTCGCTCTCCGAACAATGCGAAACCCTCTTTTCCTCCGATTGCTTTGAATCGTCTGTATACAAAAAAAATATTAATCCACTACTTTATTTACAACTTAGATATTGCAGTGCTTTTTTAGGAGACATTTATAATGTTTAAAAATCTTTCTCAAGTCTATTATAGAAAACAGAAAAAAAACTATGATCATTATAAAAAGTTCTTGAAACGTTTTCAATACTCTCATTTGCCATACATACTTTTGTAGTTATTTAAATACATTTGCGTGTCCCTTGTAAAATATTTACTCACTGGCCACTGTAGCTTTATTATGTTTCTTCTGTACGCATCGCAATACATTCCAAAGAGAAACGCCTTACTTCATGCAATCGTTGCATTAATGTATATATTGTTTGAATGTATATATATTTATAATATCATCATATATCTAATTATATATGCATATATGATTATCTATATATATATATATATATAAGTAGTATAAGTATATATAGTACTTTATTTTTTTTTATAATACACCACCAAAATTCTTATATTTAAATTTCGTTTAAAATCTCCTGACACCGGGTTGCCTGGAAGAGATCGCTATAAGCGATAAGGCCGCCCATTGTTCTAATACAAATGTATCCGTATCAATTGTCTAGATTTAAGTTTATGGTGAACAATAAAGAGTTTTCATTCATTCATTCATTCATTCATGTTTGAAACAGAACTAGTAAATACAAGGAAAAAATGTTGATCTGACTTGTAACAGCAATTAAATTAAGTTCCTACCAGAAAAACATTAAGCCGCAACAACTCAATTAGGGAGGAAAAGGAGCTTACACTTGATATATAAGATCAAGAATCTAGCCTACATTTTGAATTCCGCTTGCATGCAATATATCGACCAATGAACCATGCTATAAGATCGCGACAAAGAACTCAAAGCGGTAACAGGTAGCGTGATTGTATCCAATTTTGCCTGTGGTGCCATGTACCGTTAGTATTTTCACCCTGACAAATCGCCAGTTAGAAATTATTTGCATGGAATCAAAATGAATCAGGAATGAAAATGTTATTTAGGTAATACCTTTAAAAGTATAAAATCGCTGATTCACCGTTCCAATTATATTGTTGCTGAGGTATAATTGTCTAGAGCTGAAGTCGACAAAATGTACAAATGCTAAGCTGATTCCAACGTAATAAGGTTTAACGTTTTCAATTCGAATCGTAACGGAACGTGAATATCCGAATAATTTTTAATTTAGAAACGACAAACCCTAGAAAATATTCCGATTGCCACTAATGTCGATTCAATAAACTGTTTAAATTCGAATATATTTGAATAAATTTAATTTCTGTGAAAAAAGTCTTCTTCAATTCGAAATAGATAGATATTAAATCGATAATAATAAAGCTTTATTAATATACTCACTTTTAGGGCAACATCTGGCGGCGGTCAATGTTATGTGGCAATAGCTACCTACGGGGCAATCTTGCCTGTGAGGCCCGTTACCGCAGTCAATTTCAAGACCAGTCGTTGAATCAACCATAGCCTTGTTGTTACCACAAGGCCTTACTTCCATACCTGTGGTTTACAACATTGCGTTAAGGAAATTGAAGGACTCAATATATTACCAATATATTTGGAATAATATTAAACCTTATTCATTTGTGTTATGTAACAGTTTTGAAAAGAATGTAATGTTAATAAAGCGTAAGACGAACCTTTACAAAGATCGAGAGGTCGAAGACGTAGCTCAAGCTGTTTTTGACATCCTTCTTTGCGCATAGCACACATACTGGGATAGAGTCTAAAGTCAGATGCACAAACTGGAAAATATTCGTCGTCATGAGGACATTCGAAGAGGCACGAGCAACGTGGGTAGCCGTCACTGCCTATTTCACAGCTGGCACCAAAATCGCATCTTATATCGCGGCAGGCGACGGGGCTGGAAGTTCCGTCGTCGGTTGCACCCGAGGAATCCGTCGACCCTTCCTCAATCTCGGTCGTGGTCATCGCAGTGGTCGCTGTCCGTGCCCACCCAAATATTTGCGTGTTAGTCAAGCGATAAAGCGGAAAGTTAGTTAATTGATTGGGGATGGGTCGCTTTATTGGAATTACTGTTAACAACTGAGTTGATGTTGGTTCGATAGTAAATATTTTGACTCCGCACAGAATTTTATAGGTAAAATGATTAATTTATTTGCTTAAACTTTAGAGAAAGTTAGTGGAAGAGTAGAAAAATAATTAGAAAACCATTAGGTACGTACTCATAGCAATAGGCGGTACAACGGCGAGTCTATCTTTGCAATCACCATAGAAGATAACGTGTAAGGTAGCAGGCGGTGGTAATCTGCAAGCTGCTTTTTGCAGCTCACACTCATTGGGATAGGTCTGCATAGTGCTCCCACATACAGGCTCTCGTGGTGCTCCAATACAATCAGTGGGGCAAATACATTCACCAGCAGCACAATGTGCTCCAAAAGAGCACTGCACTCCTTCACATAACGCTGTTGAAAATAAAAACTAAATTAAATATAGCATATTCGTATATTATGTAAATTTAATTTAAACTCACATTGCACTATCTCAAAGAACACTGTACTTTAAATAACATGAACAGGCAACGTTGGATAGCAAATAAGTTTTATTTAGTCTGCACTAGTCGGATCACAACTTTGTAAACACCCGTTTGAAGTGTTCTAAGAGACGAATGGCTGAACAGATAATGTCATTACATTCAACAATTTCAAGTTTGTCTTCGTGCTATCTTATTCCCCCCTTGAGAAAAATTAAGGGAATTCGCTCCCGAACTAGAAGCGCGGGAAGGCACCCGTGCAAATTTAATAACGATTGTTTACCACTTCTTTACAAAATGAAAGTCTTGTGAAAGCGGTCGATTAATGTCAGACGGAAAGTGGAAGACGGTTTTATAATAAGATTTAAAAGTAAAATGTTTCACAATCATTTAGCATTGCTGTTTTAAATATGTATAGATAATAATTTCGTAATGGTAAATTGTTACACGAGAGGTAAAAGTGACCTATTTAGGCATGAGATATTTTGGTGCACAAGCTTGCCAGGGCGCTAATAGTTCGAGTGCCTAAATAGGTCTTCATCCGCGGTTAACACTCTGCTTTTCATTTCAAATATGAGGAAATTAAATAAACTCTGAGTAGTAGTAGTGATTCACCATAAAGGCGTGAGAGGGAATCTTAGTCCATACAGTAAATTCTGATGAATTGTAGGCTACAACTGACGCCATTCAACGTAGTTCTTGTGAAAACCCAAAGGCTACAATTGAACATAGACCTCACATTTTGCACAAACACATAATTACTACTCAAAAACGATCAATATCTTTCAACCATTGTCCAGTTTAGAGTAATTTTACACATTTTTAAAAAATAAAACTGCACAACACATCATCTACTTTCAGTCCCCGTCGAAAATTCTAAATAAAAACTGATTAGTTTAAAAAAACTACTTCTCTAATGAAATCAGACGTTAAATTCATATCTCTCTGAATCTGATATGAGTTTTTCATCGTTGCATGTGAAACTTCAAGTTTTTTTTTTGTAGCATTCTTTCAACCAGTATCTATTTGTCACTGATAATAGTAAATATTTAGCTCAAATTTACCTAAATTAAGAATAACTTAGGGAAAGATAAATTATAAATATAAAATTATGTTACAAGAAATGTGATATTGTTTTATTACAATTTAAGTAACGAAGCGAGTTAACAGTGGCTATTAAAAAGGTGGGACATAAGTCTCATGAAATATCTATGGTTCGTATACTTTAAAAAAAAATACATCAGGGAAAATTGTTTCCGAGGTACGAAAAGTACTGTTTTCATCATGTGTGCTCAGATAACTCCAAGCCTACTTTCAGAATATAAGAAAGGTACAATTAAATTTCTATACATAATAACAAACATTGTTGATGAAAAAATATTATTCAAACTTTTGAAATTAATTAAAAGAGAAAAATATTTTTTCAATTTAGAGTAATTATCACCACCTATACAGGAACTAATAATTATCAAAAAAAAGTTCTGAAAACAACATATAATTGTATACTCGTAAAAAGTATTCAACTAACAAACTCATATTGTTTCAAATTGCTTGGGAACGTTAAGGCGGCTAACGCATAATTTAGAATTAAGCCATTTAATACTAGGTAATTAACATACATTTCCATCAGAAACTTCCCTACACTTATCGTATCATCGTATATCGTCACGTAATTGTGTGAAAGTACCAACTATATTGTTTATTAAAATATAATCAACACACAAGTCAAAATTGGTTAAGGTCCTTATAAATATAAGTTAACGAAATGCTCAATAAAGGACTGACCGACTGACTGACTGATGGACATTTATTAATTTTTTTTTTAAAGGTTTCTTTTAATAATAACCATGTAAGTATAAAAATTGTAGTTATTATGGATATTTGTGTCTGAAATAAATATTGTATTATTATTATTGTAAATAAATTAAAAAAGATATTTATGTATAATCATTTAATACATTAGAGGATGAAGGGAACATGTTATAGTTAACCAAAAAAAACGGGAACTAAGTTTGTTATTGCTTTCGTACGTAAGTAACTTCTTTATCAGTTCCTATTTCTAAAACAAATTTCAATAAGGGTTGGTTTAAGGTTAAACATAGTTTGTACGCACATTAGACCTTCATTTGAGGAAAACAAAATATATGTTACATAAGACCTGTATTTACTCTTTTCTTAAGATAATAGGAAACATGAAGGGAGAATCTTCATTGATAAGTCTTCATTGTATAATAATCTGAGGTTACCTTCCAAGATAAGACACAAATATAAAATAGACTTAGGTGCGCATCACAAATGAGATTTACTGGATCCTGCTTTGTTTCGTGAGCAGAGCTCGGTACAGAGCGTTTTAATCCTCTCTCCGTAAACGTATATGTGTACGGTGTTCGTCGAACACCATACACATATAGGTTGGAGATATCGAGTACAAGATTTATTCCAGTTTATGATAATCCACAAAGACAATGAGTAGAAAAAGGGTTTTGATTAAAGCCTAGTTTCTCAGAGTCTCCGAGTTCGTTACTAGCATGCTATTCATTTCTAATTTTAACTAGTGGGGAAACAAATAAATGCACAGTAAGATAATATAAAAATCAGCTATCATTCTATATTAACAGGATTTAAACAATAAGAGCTGGTACCAGTTGTCCACTACGTATTCGCCGTGATCATATTGAAGATATTTTGAAGAAAGAACGTGTATGTATGAAGAGATCGATGAAAGTAGACAAAGCGAAAAGTGTTTGTCAGGAACGTAGCAGGTGGATACATCGTCTCTGCCTATCCAAAGGGAAGCAGACGTAACAATATGTATGTAAACAATAATAGGCCAATAAAAACAGATTCAAACTCAAAAATCATACTTTTCACATCTATGAAAAGTTCCATTGTAAAGTGATTTTCGAAGAAAAGCGATAAAGTACTACAATAATAATTTCGTATACAGATATTTCTTAAAGCAGTAACTAAAATTAATAAATTAAAATTTAAAATTGATTTGTATGGTGATCAAGTGAATTGACGTTTGTTATTCTACATTTTATACTTTAAGAGTTACAGATAAAATATTAAACTCAGCAGGGTCTAGCATAAGGTTAAATTTCTTATCGTAGTAGCGACTTTATTTCAACAAAAATCATAACTTAAGTTGACATCAAAATGAAAACAACAGCAAGCTAGCGTACATGCCAATTATCTAAAAACCCCTTTTATGTAAAAATTGATTATATATGAGTTCTCTAATTAACTCAACATTCGATCACCTATTGTTTCACATTACATAATTTCTAACAAAAACGGTTTAGCCTGGTGCTTTTTTGTGTTTATATGTATGTATGTAAAATATACGTGTACAAAAAAAATACTCTATTTTCTTTTATATGAACAATTGGGTTTGTAGAAGCCTCGATATGAACATTTCTAAACATATATAAAATTCATTAACTGACGAGTTATTAAATAGTTCTGATCATAGTTTTGTTACAAAAGGGATAACATTAAAATCAAACACACAATTGTATTAAAGAAGAAAACCAATAAGTCAATAAAATTAAATAACGTTACTGAAAAAATGACAAGACGTCGTACAACAACAACAAATAGCACCCTACTCTCTCTTCTTTTGTTTTAGAAAAAGATTGAATTATTAAGTTCATTGAACATTGCTAAATTTCTGAAACTCTTTAAATTGAAAAGATTTATTTCAGACAACTTGTTACGTGACGTTCCAGACACCAATTTACTGATGTAAAAGTTAACACAGCATTAATGTGATTATATGTACGTACAGATACTAGATATCTTTATTAGAGCTGCTGTAACACTAGATTTGTCTATACCAATCTCATAAACGTGTAAATATAATTATTCAAATTAATTCGAAAACAAATGGGCACATCACGTAAACTATAACATTTTGTATACTAGTCTAAGTTAAATCAAGATCAATTAAGAAATAATATATACGAAAATTACACCAACTCTTAGTCTGATTTTGTACTTCCCTCTCGATAATTGAGCCATGAGCTTACCAGTGATGCGTGAACCTAAACTACGGGGTGGTCATCACTGACGCACTACTCATCTTACTTAATCCCCACATAAGTGATAGTAAAATAATTAAACTCGTGACCATAATCGAAGAATAATACCTCTATTCATATCATTTCATAAATTTTGTCCTTTCGAGGCTAATGGCCTAATATCCTGTAACAAAACAAGTTGTTACTGTAATTTCCATAGTATCTGAACTAACCGTGGGGCAAGGTCGTGTTCGTGACCCTTCAGTGTTGAAGTTATTTACGCATTAGGCAAATATTACTGTAATTAATTGTTTATGATTAATTTAATATTAGTAAATAATATTATTTTAAGCAAGAAAATGCGGTAATGTAAGAATTTACATGTTTTTTCGTTTTTATTATTTTTGGATACTATATTTTAATTCAGTAGAGTTACGGTTAGGTTAGGCAGTTTTGTGATCGCTCCCGGCCGTGGTTCGCACCATGGTTGAGAGCTGTATCGGATGGGACGCCGTCTCCTCCTTCTGCGAGCACGTTATACTTGCAAAGGAGGAGGCGGAGCGGGAGCGCTAGCGCACATCACTGCTCCGCTCCCGCCAAAGGAGGACGCGTCGGCGCCGGAGGGCCAGCCAGGACCTTCGGCCTCCGTAAGCGGGCGGCGCGGGTGGGGCCTATTGGGGTATAGAGGTTCTCACTCACTTGCACATGACGTCGAGATGGGGGCGTGGCGTGTTCCGCGCGCGCTCACCTCTCCTCCTGTGGAGCGAGTTATAGACCGTCCCACGCCTAGAGAGACTGAAGATGCCGGGGGATAAAAGTAGTCCCCCGGCAGTGGAAGAGGCCTCGCGGGGCCCACACCTGCCAGGGTTGCGGAGAGGCTAGGTCATATACCCGTAGCTCTGGCATAAGGCGAAGGACGGAACACCCAGGGGTTTTAGTGGGTATCCCTAACCGGGGAGTGGCAATAGCATGGCACCAGTTCTGACTGGGCATGCTAGTGCCAGCCCCGATCTGGCGAATCCCACACTAGGTCGCGAATTATCCCCCCCAAGGTTCTGCCCTTTTCGCGGCTTAGTCCTCAATCGGATTTCCCCTGGTAAAAAAAGGCAGTTTTGTGAACTAATGAGCATATTGTGAAAACTATCACGTGTTGACGGTGAAGGAAAACATCGCGGTGAAACCATCGAGGTAACGATTGTTTCAAACTCGCCAATCCGCCTTGGACAAGCGTGGTGGGTATATAGTCTGATGACTTTATGAGCCTTTATTACTATTAATCTCAGTTTGAATAAAAATGGGTATGACATGTATAATAGGTAAACATTGTACATGTAAAGATGGGCAGTTGTGTGGACAGAGAGATTGAAAATGGACAGGGTGATTTAATAAAGCTTCAATTTCTTCCAAAATTACTACGGAATTATAAAAAGGTACAGAGGCCTTACTCTCAAACACCTTTCGTTGTTAATTTTCGTCCAATGAGCCCGAAAGAGTCAATTAAATATTAGATGGAAGAAAGAAAGAACAAAGATTTCTTTAAAACTAATATAATCTGTATACAACAAAAAAAATAGAACATACAAAGGAAAGTGTACTTAAATATATAAAAAATACAAGGACAAAATGTTCTGAAACGAAAACGTACGACGAAAGACGTTTTAGAGTAAGCCACCTGATCTATTTGCGTAGCTACCTACGTATTTGTACAGAAATTACCGAAACTGGTTAGATTAAAGATTAAGTAGAAGGGTAAGTAAATAAGGCAGTCGGAAGTACAGCAAAAGGGAGGGAATTTAATGGGTAAGCTGAGTGGGTTAAGTAGATATTCGGCAAATAATGCTTATTTCACAAAATACCGACATACTGCTTTAAAGAAAGATATTATAGGAAAGAATATAAGTATATCATTTATGTACGTTTTAAATGTCGTCGGTGTCGGTACAGAACCTTGTAACTACATTTCTGGTGACATCATATTTTCGTCAAGATAGATATATATACAATAATATCATATTGTTGATTACTTTTAAACCTGGAATATTTTATAAAAAAACAAAGACATTGAAACTAAAATATATTATGTAGCAGATCACTGCCACCGGGGAGCGTTCGCTGAAGGCTGGCTGCTTATCATATTGTAATATGTAACAATTCTGACGAAAAAAAATATTGTCACCAAAAAATATAGTTACAAGGTTCTGCATTGACGCCTACGATATGTAAGTATAACCCATAGATATTTATTATAATTCTGTAAAGAGGTTTCTTTACAGGTCTGGAAACTGGATCTATTTTAGAGTTAAGCTCGCCTTTATACATCACCGTTAGATTATAATTATATATTAAAGAACTTTTTAGTGTACAATAAAGAATAAAAAGGTATATATTAAACCCTTAACGCTTTACTTCTAGTTTAGTGTAATACAATCTTGCTTTGTATTTATATGGGCTGAGAGGTAATGGTTATTCAAGATCACTACCTTATGGATCTTCTAATCAAGTTGTAGTGAAAGTATTTGCGGTAAAATTAGTTTTTGATAGTTTTATTTATCGTCTAATCAAAACATCATTGTTATGTTTATGGTTTACAGCATTTTATGCACCACCTACATTGCCATATTAGCTTAAATTATGCCTTAAGTTAGGTTGCCTGGAAGAGATTGCTTTAAGCGATAAGGCCGCCTATTGTTACTACTATGACAATATTGTAACTATGCATCTTTTAAATTGTATATTTGTGAGCAATAAAGTGTTATCTATTCTATTCTATTCATTTTTATATGATGTCTGAGTTTCATTATTATGTTTTAACTTTCTGTTATAAATGTCTGATTCTATACAGGTGTGATTGATATCGTTAAAATTCTCATACTATCCCGAGTGTCGAAAGCTAGACGAATTCTTTATTAAGTTACATACATAGGTATATCGTTATTTTTTTGTGGGCGTCAATTGTCCCAAAAATATATTACACTTATTGACATTTAAATACGTAATGTAGTAGATTAAATTATCATATAGGTATTTGTATTTTTTCAGTATTATTCAATACTAGCGGTTCCAGCAGACGTTGTTCTGGCCTTAAAAAAATAAAAATCTAGAACCTGATTTCAGAGCCACCTACCAGGTTCAATTGTCACTTTATCCATCCCATACCCACTCAAACACAATTTTTTTACACCTTGGGATACATTATTGAAGTATTAATTAGTAGGGATCTCTAATTTTTTCTAGTAATAAATCTACTTGTTTTTTTTTGTTTTGGTACTAATAAACTGGTGAAAGAATTTTTGAAATTGGTCTACTAGTTTTTGAGTTCATTCGTTACAAACATAGAAAAATATGAAAATCTAAATATACAAATCTTTCCTCTTTATAATATTAATTGAAATGAATTTAATCATTACTAAAAAGTCTAAACACAAAAAAAAAATACTATCAGTAAAGAGCCATCATTTTAGTTTAGAGAGGCTGTTCAAATTATAAATTTTCAGAGACAAAAGATCACAAGCTACAGAATATTTTCTTTAAAGTTTAACACCTGTGATCTATGAAAGATATTTAGATAATTATTAAATTATCTATTATCACGTTTGACAAGTATTATTATTTAATGTACTGGTATTACACCAGTACATTAAATAAAGTGCTTTGTTATGAACTTACCACAGTCGCCTTTGTATGCAAGCCGCAGGTTGCTTTGTTCGCGACAGGCTGTCGCGTCCAGGTCGCACTGCGACGGGTAGGTTTGACCGTCGCTCCCGCATACCACGTCTGACTCCTGTGCCGCATAAATTGATCATTTTGCTAATGTTACAACAAAGAATACTTTGTATTTGCGGTACAAAGCTATGTGTCAAATATAGAGCATTTTGCCATGTTACTTCAGTATACCATACATAATTTTGTTTTTTTAAGAAAATAACAACTGCCAGTAAACATATTTATATTTTAGACAGTATCATTCACAATATATTCATACTTGATACATAAAAAATTGAAATATGTGACGACCAAGTTTTTGTCAAAGCCTTTTTTATTACATGAGTTCAGCAGACAAGCAGACGGCCCACCTGATGGAAATTAGTTACCGTCGCCAATGGATATTGGTAATGTGCTGCCGCTCTCTAAAGGGAGACTGGAACCTAGTTACTAATGCCGGGACACAACTCAAGGTTGTTATGGCGACATACTCTAGACCAGGAGTGGTAGCCATCCAGACGGGCAAATACCCTACCACCTGGCTGTGGGTTGTTTTGTTGCCTCTCATGACAGGCCGCCCGGCCGCAGACAATTGTATTATTTCTCCGTTCCTGCACGGATAAAGCCTGCATTGAACTGCAATATAATGTAGATCATTGTAGGTATATAATTTTAAATATAGGAAATCTAATAATCAACGAAGAGAATATTGTAAATAGCACAAGATAGTTCAATTTCTATGTCACTAGACTTTGATATCGTGTCTTGGTTTTTAATTTATTGTTTAATATTAATTGTTAATATTACATCATACATAATATGCACCAAACAATTAATATAGATATTTTATATCTTTATTTTAAACAACATTTATCATCTACTAGTTTTCTATTCTATTTTCTTTTTTAAAATCGTAATACTTCATAGAATAGTAGTATGGTAATTAATATATGAAATTCTACTTTTGTTTAAACAAAATAATTGAGTAGTCTGGGAAAAAATAATGCTTTAGGTTTATATTGTATGAATTTCTAATGGGATTATTGTAAATTCGAATCAGTTTAATACACAAATACATCCGGGAATGGCCATACAGGCTGAAAGTCATGAATAAATCAAATTATACGAATGTTCAATGTTTAAATTGGGAGAATGGAGAGGTTTTTTATGATTAACAACTTACATGCGATATTTGTTTTCACAAAACAAGTATCGTTGGTAATTTTACCGTATACACGCATTTGAAATATTAATCATTTAACAGCAAGTTATCCTGATGTTATCGCTTAATAAATTAATTGTGAATAGTCAAATTATTACGTTTAACTTAATAAAATATATTATGTAACAGATTAACAATTGCCTGACCGAAATTAAAAGTTCAAAAGGCGATACACTGTAATGTATTTAAATAATATGCAGAACAGTTTCAATATCAGCTTTATATACATCATATGCATAAACATATTATATACTTCTAATATAATTATATTACAATTAAATATACCTCAACATAATATATAGTATAATAAGTATTGCAAAATTTGTATAAAACTGCTATTTCTATATAAAGTTAGTAATTTTATTTTATTTATTGTTATTAGCTAATTATTAACTAGAATTAAAATGAGTAAATTGGCTCTTACAAACGTATGCCAAATACCAAAGTTTATTCTTTATGAATACCTATATCTAGTCCCATATAACTCACCCGAAATAAGGATTAACAAGATTTGTATAAAGTATATGGCATAATAAGGCATCTGAAATAAACTTATATTCAAAATCAAATTGATTTCTTTTTCAATCAAATTGATTGATTTTTATTGTAATTCTAATGGAAAAGGAACAAGTATATTTATTACTTCCAGGCAAAATAAGCCTGCATATATTATGAAAACACAATACAGTTGACTTTCTATAATTTGACACTCGTTCGACACGCGTCGCCTTGAAAAATTACTCGATAAATTGAATAAAGTCCTAATTAGTCCCATTAGTAATTTAAAGTGAAAAAGAAAATACTATTGCCCACCAACATGCATTAATTTGAAGTTCGGGCTTTCTTACTCACTATTACTTAAAGCCCTAACCTGCGCTTTTACGCCCTCAGAACCGACACAAGTGACGATTTCTTCTCAGTTCTCACCACTATCAAATATTCATGGGACAATGATAGACTAAAGTCGCTCATTCAACAAAAAAATATGGACTTCTTTTTAAAACGAGCATCAAGCATTTTAATCAAACTTTTGTTTACTTGATTCTTTTCCTTCCTCTGTCTTAGTTATAAACTTCTGTTATTTTGAACTCTTGGTAATTAGAATTTTTTCTCTAGTCCCTTGAGTGTCAAATTATCGAAAGCCGACTGTATTTTTAACAGCATTTAAAACTCAGGCCAATTTACCTGCGATTCGGTACAGTTGTGGTTGCAACGGCAAGTAGGTCGGCCCACATCAGTGTCCACAATACAGTCGCCGCCTCCATGACATACGATATCATTACAAGACTCTGTATAACAAAGAATTAAGATAAATTTTTCGCTCTTATTTCTAAGGATTTTGTTGTTTGTTAGGTTTATTGTGATTTCCGCTTGGTTTTTTAACCATCCTACGGGAACTCTTTAATTTTTCGGGATCAAAAGTATCCTATATGTTGACCAGGGATATAAGCTACCGCCATATATAATTTTATTTAAATCGGTCCAGTCGTTTCGGAGATTAGCCGGTACAAACAGACAGACAAACAGACAAACCGACAAATAGAAAAACAGAGAAACAAAAAAATTTAAAAAAATCTAAATTACTTCTATTTCACTTCTTACATTCCCCTGACTCAGTTTTTAGCATTTTTTTACATTGCACAGAAATTCGACCTCTACAGTTTTATTATATGTATAGATTGTATTATGATTTGATATTTTATATATTACACTAGCTAACCCGGCAAACGTTGTTCTGCCATAAAAATACACCATAGTATGGTGAAAAGTGTTTTAAGAACTATTCTCATACCTACCAAATATACATTTTAATAAAATCGTTTAAGCCCTTTCGGAGGAGTTCGACCACAAACAACGTGACACAAGATTTTCATGTATTAGATTTTTACGACTGGATAACGTAAAGTTCGTTTACGGAATTGACCTTGCTAGGAATCGAATCAAGGACGATTGATTTCTAGTGAACTAAGTAAACCCGATACTTAGATATTAGGTATAAACTAAGAAGAGAAAAAAAGAAGAAGAGAGAAGCTTTTTTGACTAAATTAATGAAACTATGCAACTCTTTTTCTTTCTTTTCTGTAAACTTTTTTGTAAATGTTGTTGTTCTTTTCAAAAACAAAACATTACATTGTCCTGATTTATGTATTGTAACTCCAAAATAGTGAAATATCTCGGAACCGTTCAGACTTGGTCATTTGGTTTAATTTAACCTCTTAAATCACTCCAATGGAATGGCCAAAGTATTCAAATAGAATTCAAAACCTTGGCTAACAAAGGGCAAGAGGCCAATCTCTAAATTGTATAATAGCCTTGATAGATTTAAATGAATTTCCATCAAACTTATAACAAGTAGTTAAAATGTTGGAACAAGATGATTGATTAGTAATAATTTGTTCAGAAGAGGTTCTCTTTGTAATTTATCGTTAAGTGCCAAGCTGAAGACCCCTTTGAAAGAAATTTCATTAAACTGTGACTAAAAGCTTGGTCTCTATCAAATATTGTTTCAATAAAATCAATGGACGGGCTTCCCGGTGCTTTTATATAATAAAATTTAATCTATAGTCTCCGTTCATCTATCCGCGTCGATTTCAATTTCGATTCAACAATTTTAATCTCTAATTGACATTTCAATGAACAATGATAGAGTTTCATAAATTTATTGCCGAGCGCGTGGTGGACTCGGTAACGAATTAAGCTCCATGAAAATAAATAAATAATAACATTGTCAATAAATAACTTGTTTCAATCAGTGCGGATAAATGCATTTGTAATACTGACCAGTGAGCCGAACTTTATACAGTACAATGTAATAAAGATAAAGAATTGGTTAGTATTTATTTTCATTGCCCTATCTCAGATGTAAAGAGTCTTATTTAAGGATACATATTACCTATACATAACCGTGGTAATTCAGTAGCCAATGCATTCGCTTCCCCAACTCGCGTTTGATATGAGGTAGGTTCGAACTGTACCTCGGAAGCTTGCACCGCATATTATAATGTACATATTGCTGTCGGATGGACATCAAGATAAGATATTTGTCAAACGCTCCAATCCGCCTTAGACAAGCGTGCGGAAAATACTGAATGTCTCCTAAAACTTGAGAAGCTAGAGCCCCGCAGTGGGACGTTTATGGTGCCTATATATTTTTATAAAGTACAGCTTCATGTCTGACCAAAAAGTCATTTGATGTCATCGAGGACAGATCATGTTTATTTAGAAGTTATTTATTCGCTCGTGAGTTAGACACTCAGATCGTATTTATCGGGAAATAAAAAATTTGGTAATATGTTCAAAGCTTCATCACAAAGAATAAGGTATTAAATAAAGTTACATACTAACCTATTATTTATAATACCTATTATAAATGAAAAGATTTCTGAGGATGGATGTTTCTTACTATTTTATGTAAAAACTACTGAACGGATTATGATGAAACTTTACTGTATAGAATATACATCAGAATAACACGAGTTAAAATTTATAAAGATATTGTTTACATTGATCAAAATATTATAACGATAAGTGTCACTCCCGCACGAATAAAGTCGTAAGCACAACTAATGTAGCATAACATTTCAACTCCAAAGAAATAACCAGTAAAAGACGATTCATGTTTGAACTTGCTTATCGAAGAGACTTTGCTTGCTTATCTGTGTTCCGGAGTTTTATATGCGTTATAGTACGAGGTAGATCCGGCAGGATAGTCAAAGGTACATACAGAATAGAAGTCAAATGCAAGTAAAACTACAGGCCACAAATATCATAATATAACCGTTTTTATACAAGAAGATTAAGACTTCTCAAGATTGCTTTTAATCATAAATAGAAGCGATTTAAAATCACCTCGCCTTTGATGACCGGGTAAGGATTGACAATTTCATAAAAGAAAAAAGATTTTCGTCGCAGGAAATTGATAGCAATTTTTCTTGGATAAAGAATTTCATAATTTATTTCGCCTTCAAGTTCACCGCTGTGGCGAAGAGACTTTAATTTAAATGACTAATGAAAATATTTCTCGCTTCTAAGATGCTAAAAATGTTTAAATTAACAAAAAATATGCCACATTTCAAACCAAGTAATTTATTAATGTTATTATGAGTTTTCTTTTAGATCGCAAATAAAGAACTTACCCTTTTCTTTAAATTTATCTTACTCATCTGTACGATGTTAGTTATGTCTATACTTATAATAAAATTGTAGAGGTCAAATATCTGTACAATTAAAAAAAATGCTAAAAACCGAGTCAGGGGGATGTAAGAAGTCAAATAGAACTAATTTCGTTTTTTTTTTGAATTTTTTGTTTCTCTGTTTGTCTGTTTGTCTGTTTGTCTGTTTGTACCGGCTAATCTCAGAAACGACTGGACCGATTTACATGAAATTTTGTATGGTGATAGCTTATATCCCTGGTCAACATATAGGATACTATTGATCCCGAAAAATTAAATAGTTCCCGTGGGATAGTTAAAAAATCTTTATTTACTTAAACAGCTTATAACAGACTAAAGGTTATTTCTCTACAACGTAACATAATAGAAGCGGATAATTTGACAGGGTGTGGTGTCAGTGAGAGAGTTTTATCTTATATATAAAGCAGATAAGTTTGTTTCTTTGTTTGTTTGCTTGAACACGCTAATCTCAGGAACTACTGGTCGAATTTCATTTCATCACGCTAAGAGCAATAGGAGCGGAGCACCAATGAAGAATGTTTCAAAATCGGGGGTGTTTTTTAACTTCCTTTCCACGCGTACGAAGTCACGGGCAGAAGCTAATCTTATGTATAAAAACGAATCGCAAAATGTGTTGGTAAGCGCATAACTTGAGAACGACTTTACCGATTTTGATGAAATATTGTGTGTGTGTTTGAGTGGGTCCCGGGATTTAAATCCACAATTGGAACCGGTAGATGGCGCTGAGATCGGGTTCTAGAATCCTCCTAATCACCGGGAGCGATTTTGGTGATTTTGTTTTTGTGTGTTTCAGTGGGTTCCCGGATGATTTAGATTCGCAATTAGAACCGGTAGGTGGCGCTGAGATCGGGTTCTAGAAGCCTCCTAATCACCTGGACCGATTATAGTGATTTTTTTTTGTGTCATGACGCAAAGTCTTTTAGGAATTAAGAAAATTTTGCGGTACGAAGTTCGCCGGGTCACCTAGTAATTAAATAAAGTTATAACATTTTATACTCGGACTCAAGTTAATGCGAGATAGATTCCTGGTGATAGCTTTATGCCATGAGACTTGTGCAAAGACCAATACAATATTCAACATATTTTTACAACAAACTAATTACATATTTAGTAGAATGTTTGTGTTTTAAATTCCATTTAAAATATATTAGTCAGGGTTCGTACATTCTGCCTTTTAAAATAACGTTATTGTATCTATTCAATATACAAACGTGAAAGTAAGTTTTTAAGCCCTTGTGATACTAAACATCGTGAATATAATTATTAACCAAGATTTTATGATTTTAAATAATACTACTTGTATAATGCGTTTTATTAGTTAATAAAAAATATTTCACTTATTTGGACTCTTTAATAGGCGATCTTTCTAAGAATTCGGCAATTTTGTAACAGTATATTATATTCATTAAACAGTGTCTTGTAGTTATTTTTAAAAATGGACCACATTTGTAGTATATTGATTATTTTTAACGTATATTCTTTTTATGAAAATCTCAATAATTTTGTGTGTGTCTACGAGTTATCACAAGAACTCCTGCGTTTGGCATCAGTTAAAGAGTTATAATTCGATTAGGACTTTTGATTCAATATTATTTTATGCACGACTATTCAAAGATACTTATGCAGAGCTAGTTTAAAAAGAAGAATAAAGTTTTATCCAATACACTTACGACATGTTCCATTGTACAGAAGTCGAAGCTCTCCTTCTTTTAAACCTTCTTGGCACGCATGCATTCGCATTTTACATTCACTACCATAGGTGTTATGGTCTGACGCACAAACTGGCGCCAGTGATGCGTCACAAACTGGACATGCGCATTGGGCGGCGCTGTTACGAGCTATGCACGCTCCGCCCCATGGACAGTATGCGCGAGCGCATGGGTTTTCAACTCCTGAGTAGAAATTATACATGCTTATTTCTTATCATACATATAAGGCCCGCGCAGAAGGTTCGCCGATAACTATTTACTATTATTGTATTGTATAACTTACTATTATTGAATATAATTATGTATGTACTAATGTAGTATCTTCTTTGCTCAGGTGTTGAAAAAAAATAAGTTGGTGGTAGGCTAAATATAACTTTAACAAGACTCGTTGACACTTCACACTTGTCTTCCGTGATCACGGCCACTGAAAAGTGGCCGAAAACTCGGAAAAACCAAAATCAAATAAATTAAAACCACGCTTAAAACCTTTAAAATGTAGTTTTATTATGTATACAAGTCGCGAAAACTTACGTAAATATATCTTTTTTTGCTCATTTAAAACTTTAAACTCTTCCCCCGATATGTTTTCCGAATGTTGCTTAAAACTAACACTAGCGTTTCACCCCACGATGAATCCCAATGAAAACAAAATTTGAAGCGGTTGTGTTAAGCTAACTGTTTTTTCTTATCAAATTCCAGTAATTTTAAATTGATTATAAAATGTTCTTATGTGTATTGGTTTCTCGTGAGCAATGTAGAATATTCCATTCCTTCCTATGTCCTTGTAAGACATGTCTATTAACTAGCAATTTTTAAAAGTCCAAATATTAAAAAGTATCTCACCACAAGGTCCCATATATGCGACCCTTATATCTCGGCTTTCAAGGCACGCCGCTCTTTCCAAGAAACATGGGCTCTCATAAGTCTTCCCATCAGAACCACAAACAGGCCGTACTATAGCCTCGCATTCAGCACCGCAGCTGCACACCGCTACGCCTCTTACGTCTAAGGAACATAGTTCCCGCATGTTGCATTTCACCGACTCACATGGATGTTGAGCTATTTAGAAAAATTAAGGTAGGTAATTTTTATATACAACAAAATTTTAATTTATTATATTGTATTCTACATATAATATGTCAAGACTATATACCTATATGTATAAATAGAATGAAATATAAATTATAAAAAACATGCGAGGTGTTAAATCATGTTCTTTGTAATTTTTTTATTTTTTTATTGCAGGAGTTCAGCAGACAGGCAGATAGCCCACTGGATGGAAAGCGGTTACCATCACCTATGGACATTTGCAACACCAAAGGTGCTACAAATGCGCTACTGCTCTCTTGATGGAGACTGGAACCTGGACACTTATGCCGAACTAACAACTCAAGGTTGTTATGGCGACATACTTTAGACCAGGGGTGGTAGCCATCCAGTCATACCAGTGATACGGGTTTAAATCCTGAACGAGAAGCATGTACCACTTAAGCAGTTTTGTGCTGCGAACATGCTAGCGTCACGGTTAAGAAAAATATTTTATAATAATAAAGATTTATTGATAGCATAATTGTATAAATACATTTTGTATGAAGGAGGGAAGCACCTTTAGACAAAATGTATACATTACAGGCGAGTGCTCGCAATGAGGGAGCAACCTTTAAACTTCAGACTAGCAATTCCAGTGGATGGTGTGATCCGCCAAACATCTCCAAAGGTATTCCTTTGGAGATGTTTGGCGGATATACTATCTTATCTCACAAAATGAGGAGGCCCAAGCTCGCAGTGGGCCATTTATGGGATGATATCATGCAGTCTTCCAATTATTTTTGTAGGGCCTACATTATATAGGCAGGTACGTATAATGGTCACACTACATTTGGTTAATGATATTCATAATAGTATGGTCTAAGACCATAACAGACAAAAATGTAGACTATAATGATTATACAAGTTATATACAATAATCCTGAAAGACTTCAGTTTCATAATAAAATTATTTCGTTCCTGTCAGAATTTCTTTGAACCGCGTTGACGCTTCGATGCTCGTATCCAATTACTTTCTTTAGAACAAAATGTCCTTCAATAGGGGCTACAATAAAGCCGCCTCTTGGATTTGCGAATGAAGATTTAATTTTAGATTAGAGACAAAGATTTTGGGGTGACTGACTGCTCCTTACCATATTCCATTCTTACAAAATAATAATTTCCTAGTCATGTACTATTCATTCTTCCGAGAATGAATGACAATGTAAAACAATTGAATGAAGGTACAAGTTATTTTAAATCATTACCTATGTATTAATACGTGAAGAGAAATCTTCAAACCTTACTCACTCATATTGTCAATGTCAAACACAAAACCGTCTGTAGACAGATCATGCAAAGTAGAAGATTATTAATATTACTTAAAATATTTGAAATATTGCCAATTTCTTTTTTAAAATGTTATACGTGATTTTAATAAAGTATCATTAACGTACACAAATTATAAACAACAAACACGAACACTGGGAGACCCCTAGTCCTTATAATTATGACAATAAAAATGTAATAACATATACACAAAGTAAATAGCTAAATGTGTGAAATCATTTACCAGAGGCGCATTCTCCTCTATAAGCAATGGTAAGCTGCTGCCGGGTCCGACACGACTCCCTTCGTAACGCGCACTCGCTTGGATAATCTTTATAATCCGAGCCACATACTGCAGAGCCAGGTTTAACCATCAGATCACATGGTGGGCCACACTTGCATACCGGTGTGCGTGCTTCGTTCAATTGGCACACACCGCCGTCAGCGCACTCATGCTCCGAACAGGGATCTAAAAAAAATGTACTCATAAAAGCTATATCTATACATATAATAAAATTGTAGATGTCAAATTTCTGTACAATGAAAAAAAATGCTAAAAACCGAGTCAGGGGATGTAAGAAGAGAAATAGAACTAATTTAGATTTTTTCAAATTTTTGTTTCTCTGTTTGTCTGTTTATCTGTTTGTCTGTCTGTTTGTACCGGCTAATCTCCGAAACGACTGGACCGATTTACATGAAATTTTGTATGGTTGTAGCTTATATCCCTGGTCAACATATATGATACTTTTGATCCCGAAAAATTAAAGAGTTCCCGTGAGATAGTTAAAAAACCGCATCACGCGGACGAAGTCGCGGGCAGAAGCTAGTTGACTATATGTATTTTACTTTGGTCATTCTTTACAGAGCACAGAAAATTGTCGTGCGTCTGACGCTGCGACCGCCGCGAACTTCCAAACTCTGTACTCATTCTTCACGGACGAATGACATGCTTTTACCACTAACCCAATTGTGATCAAATTCGGTATATATTTTATGTACCTTATTTTGATACCAAAGATACATAATATTTGATTATAAGATCGAGAAATTTGATGTAGTATACACATATTTATAACGGGACTGAATTATTGAATAGGAATAATAGGCCGATCGTTTAGTAATGAAAAGAAACAGAAAAATCGTGGGTCTTACATAACAAGATGGCTTTGGCTACGTCATTGTTGTCTTGCTTCACATCCCATCTCTAAAACTACTTTTCAGTTTAAAAAGATTTATGCCTTTGCCAAAATTATTAAGTACCCTTAAAGTAGCAATAAAAGCATTATAACAAAGTCTTTTATCTACTTATCAGGTACTCGTACAAGAAACTGAATGTATGATATTATATGACCTAACAAATTCAACGAAATCTCGAGTGTAAATACGTAATATTCCAGTAAGCTTTACTGGAATTGAGCATAATATTTAACACTCCTAAACCAGCTTCTATAAAAAATATATTTCACTTAATGCAATAGATGTTGACTCAAAGAGCGCATGAAACAATTTAATAAAAGTACAAAAGCAGGCCAGTAATGTAAATAGAGAATCGTACAAAGGATGTTGGAATGTGCGGGCTTTCGTTCTTGTACAAATTTAGTTCAGATCGAATGTTTTGGGACAAGTTCAGTGAAAAGGGTTAACAAACGTGAGTAGGTACCGACAAGAAGGAGACGAGATTAAATTACTTTTATGAAATAGCAACCAGGAAACAAAATTTCTGTTTTATGTGAGGAAAAGCATTTTACTGCGTCAGAGTTTCGGGAACTTTTTGCCGCTAAGGAAATTTATTGCGGACAGTTTTTGGTTAAAGTTCCAGTATAAAAATGAGTACGTTTTTGACATCTCAGTATATCCATGATTTTTGTTCGTCTTCTACTTGTATATTAAAACTACCTTCTGTCCGTGACTTCGTCCGCGTGGAATAGTTAAAAAAAGGTAAGTTAAAAAAACCCCCAATTTTGAAACATTCTTCATTGGTGCTTCGCTCCTATTGGTCTTAGCGTGATGAAATATAGCCTATATATAGCCTTCTTCGATAAATGGGGTATCTAACACTGAAATAATTTTTCATATCAGACTAGTTTCTGAGATTAACAGGAAAACCTAAAATAACAACTTTTCCTAAATGCATATAAAAGTATAAATGGCACCTACATCAAAAAGTCCATAATTATTTTTTTTGGCTGTGTGTTTATTGTTCCGGCTAAACTCTGAAACGATCGGACCGATTTTGACGAAACTTTTACTGGCAGATAACTGATGTAATAAATTACTTAGGCTACTTTTATTTTTGAATAAAGAATTGAAAGGCCCACGCGCACGCCTCCACCGTCGTCGCATCGGAAGGCAAATAAAATTAAATTAAATTCCACGCGGACGAATTCAGGTAACAGTTAGTTATATGAAATAATAAAAAAATGTATCTGTTACGAGCACAGATATATCTCGCATATTGATACATCACTTGGGTATCTTCAATAATAGGAATCATGGCGTGACAGAGGACGTAAACGAATACCTATATATTTCCAAGCACGTTTCCTTTCGGAGGGTGATTTCATTCATGTACAGTCACGTCATCTTAACACGGACGAAATGAAATGTTGACCATTTTGTTGTACTTTGAGTCTATCACTAAAAATACCTTTTCTTAACGATTCTCTTTTTTTCTTCAACGTGGAAAGTTTATTATCATAACAGAGACACATAAGGTCTGGTTTACGATATTTATATTTGAAACCTATCTAGGCTCTTACAAATAAGAAACATTTATTAGAAAAGTGTTTTTAAGTATGTGAGTCCCATACTATAGAGCAATTATTATCCTGTGTAAACCGACATTTTAAATGATAATTAGAATAACAAATAAAAAATCGAATAATCACCACATGCACTTTTTGTCACTTATAAATTTTTATCATATTAAATTTTCAAACAAAAAAAAAACCGAGTTCAAGGATAACTACAAAGCAAAAAAAATATTTTTTCTGCAACATCTTGAAGTCCGAATCAGACAAAATTTTAAGTTTATTTCATGATTTGGTATGAAAATTGTGTCTTAAATAATAAAATATGATAAAGTCAGGAGAAAACTAGCCCATGGCGCTATCTAATCAAATAGATTTCGATTAATTAAAACTAAGTTTTAACGGTTTTAAGCGCGGAATTTTATTTGACTTTTATTTATATTTCGGTTACTTTTCAGCAATCGGGATCACAGAAGACGGCTGCTGAAAGTGGTCAAAACTCGAAATAAAAATAAAATAAAATGCCGCGCTGAAAACCGTTAAAACGTACGTTTTTACTGGATTAATGTCCTTCGTAGTAAGGTACTAGAAAGGATATTCATCCAGTATATTCCATATAATTAAAATTACTAAGCTTTAAGTCTCTAACTATTCTTCAAAAATATAAGGCTAATATGAACTTACCACACTTCCCATGATATTTCACTGTAATATTAAGTTGGTTATCGCAAGCATGCTTGTCTAGGTGACACGCTGAAGGGTATTCTCTTCCATCGGTTCCGCAAACCGGTTTACGTCTCTGACAACTGCGTGGACACCGACATTCTGGCTGACCGTAAGTGGCTATACAACGGGCCCCCGTTGGACAAGATATACCCGCACATGGATCACCAGCTTCTGAAACAAGTACAACATGTTATTCGATTCTCTTTTTCTTAATTTTCTGTCGTCCCATATAGACGTTTGAAACAACAGGCGTAGCTATAGTAGAATTATTTTGTCCGTGCAGTTTGAGTCATAAATAATCGGAGTATTTCGCTCTCACTTCCACTCACGGGCCTTATGGGCGGGCATAGTGATTGCGCATTATTGTTGTCGATAAGCATTATCGATAGTGTATTTGGTTTTGTCATTTTGTGGGTTAGTGATATAAATGAAAGAAAAAAATTAGATAAAACAATGTATGTATTAAAATAAGAATAATAATGATTTAAAATAAATTATTAATTAGGTATCTATGTATTAAAAAACTATAAGTATAAAAGTTAAGAATGTAACAAGTTATATTAAAAATAAATATAAATATTTATATCTAAGTTTAAAATTAACAGCAAAAAAGATAATAATGATTTTTATAAGAATGATAATCTTTCTTTGATAAGAATGAGTTTTTATCCATAATGGCGATGCGGCCGCGCAACATGCTCACCGCCCTAGCCGGGCTGAGGCCGAGTTTGATTTATGATCCAAACTGCACGCACAAAATAATTCTACTATAGTTGCTAATCCAAAAAATAATTATGATGCATGTCTTAAATTACCATAAGATAACATATGATAACGATTTATAACACTACTGGCTCTTTACTGCGAATTTTCTCGCATTAATGTTATCCCACGGTAACCGTACACTTTTCCAAGACACAAAGTAGCTATTGCAGACTATAATCTATCTCTGTGCTAAATTCCATTCAGATCGGTTCTGTCGTTCTGGCGTGTTTAAGCAACAAATATTCATCCAAACTTTTGAATTTATAATCTATCTATATAAAAATTCCCTGTCACAGTGTTTGACCGCGATGGACTCCGAAACTACTCAACCAATTTTGATGATTTTTTTGATGGATTTGTTTAAGCAAAATCAAAATTAAAAAAGCTAATTTTCAACATAACGTGTCCTGAAAAGATAATGCTGGTCAGATTGCAGGAATACCTAAGAGTGTTCCTTAATATTATGACTGCGAACGAAATTCGGACCATGTGTTAGGCAAGGGCAAAAACAAAAGAAATTTTAATAAATTTCCTCTTATACACACAGCCACGATATAGCGAGATGAAAATCCAAAGCTTACGTAAATGAAACCACCTTTAAAACTCTTCAAGTCATTCATTGTAATAAAACATTTCTAGCCAAAAATTAAACCAACTTTAAGACTATCTAAAAAGCAAATAATGAATATTTTGTATACCATCTTAAGGTCAGTGTGAAGAAAAACATAAAAATTACCTAATATTTTCATAAGTTTTCGCGACTTGTTTTATTATAAAAATTACCTACTATATTCGCCAAACAACTTGTTATTTTTGATTTACTTGGCGCCGAATTCAAGAATTTGTAGAAAATATTTAATTTTTAGTTACTCTTGAAGTTAAATCCTGTTTAGTTAGAAGTTTTTTTATTTTTTAAATTATATATTATAAGGTTTCCACTAATATTTAAAATGTTTATGTAACAATTCTGCAGCTGAACTGAATCCAACGCAAAAAGAAAGATCACATTCGGTTCAGGAAGAAAAAAATTCGCTAAACATACAAAAAAATATTTACACGACATTTTAAGAATCTGCGTTTATGAAGTCGGTTAAAAACCACAACTAATTTGACTTGGTGATATGTTGGTCAAAAGTTTACGTAAGCGAAATTGTATATAAAACTCTTGAAGGCAATAATTGCAAAAAACAGGTTTAAAATGAACAATAATTGTATTCTTACCGCATTCACCCTCGTGTTTGACGCGTAAGTTGAGTCGCCTTTCACAGGCTTCTTTCCTCAAATAGCAATGATTTCGGTAAGTCCGGCCTGCAGTGGAGCAGACAGGCGACGGGGAGGTAGGACATGTTGCTGGACAAGCGCAATGAGCCCGACCGTCTCCAAGGGACACACACTCAGCGCCCCATCGACAAAATGTTTTCTCACAAGCTTCTGTAAAGAATATCTCTAAAAATTATAACACAAATTTCTCTTTGACGTCAGCAATTTGTATAGTGTATCGGTTGAGAAGTTTAAGGCAAATGGTAAGTCAATTGAACTGATTAATATATCTTCAATACTTCTAATAAACCAACATTGTGCGATATCGACGAAAGGAATATCTTTAAAAATCAAGCATCATTCTGTACGTTTCTCGGATGACACAATTTTCAATTTTCTACCTGGAGAGTTGGGATCGTGACTAAGTTATTAAGACGATTTAAAATAAGATCAAATAAAATATAGGAACATCAGTTTTACCGCAGTATTTCAATACTACTTCTTCTTCTTTATTACTGTTTTTCTACAGTTTATAATATTAATTGACACTCACTAAAATGTTTTAAGCTAGTTCGTACTCTTATCTCTATTTTAAATTTGTACCTGGAAACGACTTGTGTTCAATTTTATTTCCCAGATATGCTTTCTGAAATTCCAATTCGTAACTTGAAAGATGCAAACTTAATATTGTTAATCGTGTAAATAAATGATACTCAAATGGTCTATAACGGCCCCCAGGGATTAATAACGACATGTAAAAATATTTATAATTTACATTTCTCAAAGATAGTAATATTTACAAACTGTCAAAAATACATTTAAACATCACAAAATTTACAAAATACAAGATTAGGTTAAGAGAGAGGGAAAAGAAAATAATATTGCAAGTGGTCTATGAGACAAACAAGTTTGGCAATCTTTGCTTTAGGTAATCGAGATGAAACCTCAATTATGCAGAAGGTAAACAGTAAGTTACAATAACATTAATTCCACATGAACTGTTCATGAAACAATAACAAGAACAATAACAAACTCAAATAATATGAGTCCTACGCACAGTTGAATAACAATATGTTGAAGCTACTTTATAACAATTTTGTTTATGTGAATGGTTATATTTATTTTCACAAAAAATACCTGTGACATTCAAGAAGGCGACAAATTGTTTTTATTATTACGTTTGCCTTTTCAGAAAGAGGTCAAGTTTCAGAATTCAGCCGCGAACTCATTTCCTTGACTTTCGTATAAAGGATGTCTGCGAATCCGCTTATAAAAGAAAGTACTCGGAAATAACAATTTCGTAGGAGACAAACAAAATGTTGGTCCGTGAATTGCCGTAAAAGCGACAACCAGGAGAACGGAACACAAAAATTATGGCGCATACTTATGTGAATTCCCGCGGGATTCCCGGGATAAAAAAATATCACACATTTTATAACATGAAATTTCTTGTGGATTAGGAAAAAATAATCACATTAAAATTCGATTTTCTTTAAATCTGGCCATTAAATCATTCTTAGACAAATTTTCGCAGGATAAAAAGTAAGGCTGATTTAAGGCTAAGAATTTGCTGTCGATCCCGCTGAATCCCGAACATACAGAAAAAGAGAAAGTAATGCATCCTGTTCTCTGTCGTTTATATAGCAGCGACAGCATACTTAACATTTGATAATATTATAAATTATGTAACAAATCTTTATAGAAGTCAAGTTGTACAATGAATTAAAAAATAAAAAAAAGTGGAGGGCTTCGAACCTTCAGATTTCAAAAATAGAACTTTTATAATTTTTCTGTCTGTTCAATCATCAAGTGCAAACGACTGAACAGATTTCAATAAAATTCGATACAGAGCTAGTTTATAACACGGGTCAAAATTTAGTATACTTTTTATACGGATAAATTTCGACATTTCCATGGGTTATACGAGTATAGGACAAAAAGAAGACGCTGCGGTAGCATTTTTTGGTGTTGCCGTTGCAATTCGCTTAAAAAAAACGTCGTCGTTATTGCAAAGCGAACGAAGTTTCACTATCACAAACTAAATAAACGTAAAACTAAGCGTTTTGAATATTATGTGCATTTTCTTTCTTTACGGCCCTGAATATGAACCGATATTCATGCAATTTGATTTATATGCACTTTAGAGATAGAAGACATTTTCACGTGATGATAGGAAGGAACACCAGCAACATTACTTGGAAAGCTCAGCTCTGTATTACTGCAGCTGAGTTCTTAGATAATATTATTGGGTCCTCTTTCTTCCAAGTCCTCTGATTGGCTCTGATGTGGAATTAGTTTGATAAAATGTGGTAACTAACGACTGAACTTAAACTTGAAATATTTTCTGCCGCAGAAAATTTCAAAATGTTAGCAAGTTATATAGATAAAGTTAAAACACATAAAACTTCATTTACATAGACACTTGCCATTTATTAAAATTATTATTTTTGTTTGTAGTAAAGCAAACAACAAAGGTTGAGGTCCTCTGTAATTTGTCAGCATCAAGAATAAATCTGACAGGGGAAAATCCGTCGGGATTCAAGTAAGAGGTATTTTATGAAACAACTAATATTCATTCTTAGCATCGTAGGGGAAATAATCCGAAAATAATAACCGCAATAGTACCAAGTCACTCTCGCTAATACAATGTAGGGAGTGCCCACCCAAAGTCTGATAGACGAAGCAATTTTGTTGGCTCCAGCGCCGTCGTACTTGGCATGTCACCCACACAGTTACCCACATAGTCATACATATGTGGATTGTAGAACGACGATAAGCCCCCACGAACGGCTTTGAGAACGTATCCCAGTTATTTACTTTGTATTAAGCTATCTGAAATTTCGTAGTGAAACAAACATGTTCCCATAACATTAAGATATTAAATTTTGAAATTAAATAATTGATTTAATAAAACGTTCTATGATACTTCGATTAGTAAAGTACAATGAATAATATTGCCTTTTTGCTTCAGTAATTTAAATATATAATAACAGAAAATCTAAAGCTATTTATTACATATGAGTAAACATTTGAAATTGTTAAGACAGCAATTAGAGGTTTTAGTGAATAATATTTAGATTAAATAGCGCAGATATGATAATATGCACTTACAGTATAAAACTACATACACTATAAAACTAGTCATAAATAATTATGTACATAAAATAACATAACGTGTTAAATTAAATCTGGAAATTGAAAATTAAAGTTTATTTAACAAGGAAATAATTGTATCTAACAGAACAAAAACGAATACCTCGTTTTGATATAATTATTTTTTGAAAGTTCAAAGAATTTTTCTATAATTTCAATTTTCAGGATAACACATTAGTGAAGCAAATAGGTGATATGTTAATAGGCTAATAGTTTTATGGGACATAAAAATCATCGAAATTATTTCATAATATACAATTTATTATGATAACAATAGCAAAAAATATAGTGATTAAAAAAAAAATACATACAAATGTCTGTACATCTTGAAGTATATTTTAAATAGTGTTTATAAGAATAAAAAGTTAATATTTCCGATTTGTTACATAAATTTACTAATAATAAAATAGTTTTGTCCAAAAAGCTATACCGAAGTAGGTAGTTAAGAAAAACTAATGTATTTGTTATAAATTGCTCAAAAAATAAAGAAAACCTTTATTCAGTAAACCTTAAATTAATATTAACTAACACAAATTATGGTATAAGTAAAACACAACTATAAGGAAAACTCAACAATATAAAATCATCAATCAGAAAAAGAAAGAGCATGAAGATGAATTATTTATTCTTTATCTAATAACACATGTATTTAATTTATATTATGTAGTTATCTGAAAAGGAAAAATAACTTTTTCCATATGACAATCGTGATAGCTATCAAAGAAGTGTCACAGACATACGTGCCAAATCGTCGGCAGTGTCGTTGTTATTGATTATATCTCTATTCGTTTATCTTTTTTGCTGAGTCCCTTGTTTTGGGATTGATAGAACGAAATATAATAACTCGTAAAAAGGTTCAAATATGTTGTACTTGTACACGTATGATATTTTTTTATGTTACTGACACTGTTCACGTCAAAATAGATTATATAATGCTAACATCGTCTTCTAATACAGAGGTAAAGTATTGATATATTGTCACTTGGTTGCACAAGATTAAACTAGATGGCGCTGTTCAAAACCGAGCAAATCCTACATGGCGTGGACGTGTTCGTACGAAATTAAAGATAATATTATGTTTTTGTCAATGATTATTAAGTAGTAGCGCAACAGACACTCTGCGTACAACTTGGACATACGGAAGAAATGACATTATGTGCGATCTAAGAACGGGAAATAATGTTTGTTATTTATAGTGAAGAAAACATTCAAAATGAGTTATTCAAGTGAGCCTTCAGGGCCAAATCCTACAATTAGCTAAATAGCGAAAAATGTTTAGAGGAGTCTCGAGGCCGATTGCGACAAAAAATAAAATGGTTATTAGATTTTTGAAAAATCGATTACCCTTCCCAGGAATCGAATCAGCTGATTATATAAAAATAAACACATATATTGTCAAACCAAATCCCCATTACCCATTGACAGATTTGATTGATTAGGGTAAAACAACGTGCGTTCGAATATTAATTTATAGACTCCTTTTAAAAATAGAATAATGTCCATCTTTGCTATATTGAATAAAATGAGGTGAGGTTTCATTAATTTATAGAAAATAGGACATTTTGTTCACAACAACCTTTTCCCTTGGTTGGCCATTTGAGCTTCCTTCAGAGAAATTGATCCTTGCAAGCTACACTATGATTTGCTATGACAATTTAGGATGTAATTATTTTGTCAAATCAGCCGATCCGCTCCCTCAAAGGGTAATTGATTTTGCAACAATCTAATGACGCATACCACTTCAGTTCTCGTCAAAACCGGTATCTGGAATCCTTTGAGTATTTTTCGTTATTAAGCATACTCTAGAATTTGGCCCTAAAAGCCCAATTGAAGACCTCTTCTGTATACCCAAACCAAGGAAGAAAAATTGTTTTTTCATACCCAAACTAAATAAGTTAAGCTGGCGTTATGAGTAATATACCTGCAACAAGAATGCAATAGTGTCTTAGCATTTCTTTTAACGAGAGGTGCCAAGATGTTTTGCAAACTCTATGTTTATTTAGGTTTAGTTATTTAAGATTTGGGTACTTTATGGGGTATTGTGGCCACTAAGCGTAAAAGCCCTTTCTTAATAAAGAAAAAGACACTGGGGTCGATATCAGACACACAGACCATAGTAATTGACGGAAAATTGGTTTACGAATTTTACCATGGCAAAAATTGAATACTTTATACAGCAAGCTGGGCGGGTAAAAGCGAAAACCGCTAAACCAAAAAGGTTAACCAGGTTCATTAGGTTTCCTAATATAGAGTACGTTTTTATATTGTAAAATGATGTCAGCTACTATCAAAATAAAATTCAAAATCTTATTTATCTACACTTCTAATATAGCTATGAAAATTAGCTTAAAATGTTTTATTGAAACTGAATCAACCCTTTGAATAATATAAAAACAATTTTTATTTATTCGATATGATTAAAAAGATAAACGATGGGGTTAATTGACCGCAGCCGTTAAAAGCTTTTAATGACACCAAATACAGATTAAATTGTAGCTTCAATTTGTTTGCGTTTAAAACTGCTATTTACGGTTTGGGTTTTTTATATTCGAATTTTATATTGCAGAATAAATCATTTATTAAATGTTAATGGAAATGTAAATTGGCATTTAACGACATCTGTTGTTTTTAGTCAATTTATACATACAAAGTGGAAGGCTTAGATGTATTCGGGGTTCAAAATTAGATGTCACGTGATGAAGGAAATTAAGTTTCAGCTAATGTTACAAATTGACAACCACACTCCAACACTTTGAAAGTTTAATAGTATATTTAAAATGTGATAATACAAAATAATAACTTGATTTTGTTTGAACAAATAATCATGGCCACAGCTGAGAAAGAAATAAAATTGGAGTATTATCATTGAACAATACTCATAATGGGAATCGACTAGTAAAAAGCATATCTCTGAAAAGCTTCTAATTCTGATGTTATTCTTCCTTTGTTTTCTTATTTAAAACACATTTTTTATCCAAATTATTGAAACGATGCCGTTCGTGGTTCGATCGCACAATTTTGCTCGATATAGTCGAAATAAAGTTTGAAATAAATGTCAATAAGCGAAAGAGAAATACTTGTGGCTCCATATTTGTAGCTATGTAATTAGGCGCTTTTCAGAGTTATTTCAAAATAATCAGTCGTTGTCATTCCTATTATGTTGGGGTTTAATCTGCGTTAGTGTTAAAGATTAAGGCTGCTAACGACGTTATTTTTAACGTATAACCACATTAGTATGTGTCAATATTTAACGTTATTAACAATGTCGCATCTCAAATAACTCATTAAACCTTCACCATATTTCCGTGAAATATAAAAGAAATTTTTAACCTTAACGCAGATAAAGTCCCAGCTTCATACTACTTCAATTCAATAATTCTTTGATTAATTGGGAGAAAGAGTAAAATTTAAATTCCTTTTCTGTATATAAATATCACTCATCCGATATTTAATTAGCATACTATACCTTTTTTATGGGATACCAAAAGCTCGTAGAACTAAATAATTAATTATGATTGACAATTCAATACATCGCAAAATCGCACAAAGTAGAAGGGAAGTCGTTAATAATAACTAGGAATAATAATTGCTAAATATCAGAAGGAAAAGTTATTGTCATTAGTTTGAAAAATGTTTGTATATGTATAGTGATGGACATATAACTTAAACTAAGACCCCAGCATTGTGAGAATATCTCATGTGAACGCTATAAGTCTCCAATCAAACATACAGTTTACGTATTCAGCACAAATTCATAACATACATAATATACAATACATATGTCGAGACATAATAATATATTATATATCTTAAATTATACACATATCTCGCCACTTTTAAGTCTAAGCCTGTTGTCACATAATGTCTTATGCAAGTAAATAGTTACTAACCTTCTGGAGCGGGTGGCCGCGGCTGATAATGTAAATCTGAAAACAAAAAAATAATATATAACAATATGTTAATCAATGTTTCATATTTGATTTAAGCATTGAGGGGATTAATAAGTACATTAATGTCTATAATACGACTGTTAGGACCGATTATGTTGAGGTTGGTAAATCTAAAATAGCACAGTGGACGGCCATTACCAAAGAGCTTCAGTTAATATATTTACCAATTTCCGCCAATCAGATCAATATAAATAATACATTCAATGAAATACGTGTTGAATATACGTATCACGCTCGTCAGTATCGTAAAATTGTTAAATGTCATTTATCGTCTCGAAGCCTGTTTAAACAAACTACAAACAATAATACCCATGCAATATAGAAGGTAATTGTGTGTTTATCGCCGTTGCAAGCAAACAGTGATGGTAGACTTAAACGCCAATTTCACAGTAGTTAAGTCTACAACATCCAATTTGTTGTGACTGATGATCTATGACAACAAAAGTTTTATGTTCCTTTACTAGGAAATCATGTACATACATTACTTTTATGACCACACACATTAATATCCAATTGATTAAAATACAGTTAACGCTTCTATGCATCAGATCTTCAAAACATTTATTGCGTATGCTATTAAGATTTGGAGCGAATTTCCTGCCGGTTTCATGACATGCATTCTATTAATCTTTTAAGGTATGTAAAAACATTAACTACGCATCCGATAGTGCAAATGACCAAACGTCTATCTTTTATTTTATTGCATAAGTTCAGCAGACAGGCAGATGATCCACCTGATGGAAAGTGGTTACCATCGCCTATGGACATGTGAAACACCAAAGGTGCTACAAATTCGCTGCTGCTCTCTTAAGGGAGACTGGAACTTGGCCACTAACGCCGGAACACAACTCAAGGTTGTTATGGCTGCATACTCTTCCCCTGGAGTAGACATCCAGACGGGGAAATTCGCTACCATCTGGCTGTGGGTTGTGTCGCTTCTTACGACAGGCCGCCCGGGCGCAGGAAATTGTATTCCTACTCCGTTCCAGCACGGATAAAGACTGCAAGTGCAGATCGTTTTTTTATCACAGAAAGCGCATAATTTTATCATTTAGCTAATGCTGATATTAGACGAGTCAACCAAATTGAATCAATTTGGAATAATTTATGTTAATATAGATCACTTTGACTAACTCATCCTAATTGAAAGACAATAATGAACCGTAATAAAACTACGTTTTAACGGTTTTAAGCGCGGTAATTTATTTGATTTAGGTTTATGCGACGTTTCGGCCGCTTTTCAGTGGCCGTGGTCACGGAAGACAAAGATGACATTTGTCAAACGTGTATTGTCAAAGTTTTTATTCAGCCTACCGCCAACTTGTTCATTTTAATTATTTAGTTTTAAATTTTGTTTATGGATATTATTTACTCTATGGGAGCCTAATCTAATTTACCACCGCTTCACAACATGTTGTGGCTTGAAGAATAATAATGAACCGTCTAATATCGGCTTGGGGCCGATTTTTCAATCAGATAAGAGGTATCAATGGAAAATAAACTATAACCTAACTGAATTTAAATGTGAAACAATTCAAGGATTTATTTGTGCAACTGTCATTTTTAATTTTCCCATCTTGTATTTTATTTCACTGATATTTAGCTTTTATCACATGATTGAAAAATTGGCCCTAAGTAAAGACGATATGAGATGGTCTATATTGTCTTTTAATTAGGATGAGTCAGCCAAAGTAATCTATATAAACGTAAATTTTAATAATATCAGCATTACACAAAAAATATTAGAATACTAATAAAAAGAACGTAGTCTGTAGTAAACTTCCTTCATATAGAAACGACAAACTTAGCACTTTAATGTGCTTTTATGATAAGTAGAACATTACTCATTGACAGGTAACATGATTGTCTTCCGTGATCACAGAATAGTGGCCGAAACGTTGAAATAAAAGTTAAATAAAATGCATTAAACCGCGCTTATTTTCGTTAATACGTAGTTTTAACTATAAGAAATGAAAAGAAATGTATTTGCATAGAAGTGGGACACTAAATAGTAAAAGTCAATCGTTGGTGCATTAGCGGTTCAAAACTTGCAATAAACAAAACATAGTTGCAAAACAAGGTGATTACCGTATTCGAGCGAGTATTTCACGGAAAATTGGCCGGACTATTTAGTGCCCATTGTTCCACAAACCAAAATATTGTAGATAATGTAAGCCCTAACCGCAACAGAACGTAACTTTTACTGGTCCAAATTATTCAAATAATATCATACACACAGAGTTGGCATTTATGAAGAAAATTACATAAAATATATATGGTCATATTAGCCAAGCAACAATGGTGTTAAGCAATTCGTTTTGTAGAAAAATGTATGTAACCTAATAAAACTACGTTTTAACGGTTTTAAGCGCGGTAATTTATTTTATTTTGGTTTATCCGACGTTTCGGCCGCTTTTCAGTGGCCGTGGTCACGGACGACAAAGATGACATTTGTCTAACGTGTATTGTCAAAGTTTTATTTAGCCTACCGCCAACTTGTTCATTTTAATTATTTAGTTTTAATTTTTTTTATGGATACTATTTACTCTATGGGAGCCTAATCTAATTTATCACCGCTTCACAACATGTTGTGGCTTGAAGAGAAGAAGCGGCGCAAGAAACTCTTCAGCAAACATGCCTAGTTCTAAAAAATTATATAATATTAAAATGGGTGGAAGGAAAAATAGGTGGAAGGAAAACCTGTGTATGTAACCTGTATTTTTTTTTCTTTTATAGGAACGTCCACATAAGGCCCCCGCACACTAGAAAGCCTAGCTGTGGCATCCAGACTGCGACAGCCAATCGAATATATGACGGTGTATGGGAGCCCGCGCAAGATGCAGCCATAAACTGTTCAGATATTTCGGCCGCCGCAGCCTGACTGCGTAGCCAGGCTTCTTAATGCGCAGAAGCGCTTATCTTGAAATATGGGATGATAAATTGTAAAGAATTCAATGTGTTAGAACGTGAAAACTAATTGCTATTTGATAGTTAAATAACAGAGATTTTATAAATCATACAATACGTCACAAGCTCCTTGAATTTGTATAAGTACAGCGTTGTGACGTCATCATTCTAATGAGTCAAATAGGCATATTAGTTATTGTTTAATCAGGGATTAAAATAATTTGTATAATGGTATTTTTGAACGTAACATGATCAAGGTATTTAAACGAACCCTCTTTAAAGCGAATTGTTTTAGAAGCTATTGTAAGGTCTGTTTCAAAGGTTTGACAAAGATATGTTCCGTAGATAAATAACAAAAATATTGGATCTTTATCGCGTAAATAGCACCAGACAATCAATACACTACACTCTACACGCATTTGACGGATTTTAATACATTCTGCGATATTAACACAGAAATAGCTCAGAAAAATAAAATATCGAATACAAAACAAAAAATAGTCTGGATCTTTCTTCGAGTACTTGATATTTGAAGACAGATCTTCATGGAAAGCGGTTGCCGTCGCCTAAATTTTTGTAACAGCAGGGGTGAACCAACGCGTTGCTAGCCTTTAGGATGGGACAAAGAAGAGGGGATAAGGAGATGAGCAAAAAGGACGACACCAGAGGAATAGAATAGGGGGATGAGATAAGGAAAATAGGATAGAGTTGACGGAGGAGGGGTATCGGATCTCTCACTCATCGTACGAAACACGATTAGCACTAGCGATATTCCGTGAAAGCCAGGCATCACACCGATTGACCCGGCCCAAAGAGCTATCAATCTAATCAAGATAATGAAATTCCATCATGGCCCCAGCACGTAAGATCTCTTATGTAAAACATAGCATATCATTATACTTATATGAATAACAACATTCGTGCTACAAAAAACAGTAATATTGCATAATCTGAAAAGAAAATCTCCTAATTCTAATTACGGTAAGTAGCACTTTTTGTCAATGTCAATCAGCGAAGAATCCGTAAGCAAGACGAATGTTGTTTCAACATAAAACACACTCGGCAAATTGGATTTGAAAGGTCCCGTACGCCAAACATTACGTCGTAACAAATTTTCGACGTACGAGTCATGGATGAGAGCTCTCAACCTATTCTTCGAGCTATGTCCTTGCCTGTCCTATGAAAATACGACTTAGAACATTGCGATCACGTAGGTTCTGTTTGACAACGTCGACGAGAAGCATTCCTTAGGTAAATAATAATCCAATACTTCCATATTGTTTTTGTTCCATAGCTTTGATACAAAGTACTTCGCGGAGTGTCGAGATACCACTCAACTACTAAGGTTCGTTTCTATGAATATTAAAAGATAGAGGTGAAAATCCTACAAAAAATATATAATCTATGTGTTTTTATTTATTAAAGTTCTTCCTTTATTCGAGATTATACTGCTATGGCGGTCTCATCGTCACCAAGTCAGGATCTGATGAGTCTGCACTCTTCGAAAAGCAAACTGTACACGCGTGCTAATAGTACAATTTCTACAGGCGCTTAAAACTATTCAACTTATTCCTAAAACTATTCAAGCAACTAAAATAGTCTGGCGAATGATGGTGGAACCATCTAGTTAGTTTAAAAACTTTTAGAAAACCTAGAACATTCTGGAAGGAAAAGACAAGGACGAATATATAATATTTTAGAAAGGACTATTTAGACTATGAACGAAAGACAGAGATAGATAGATGTTTAGAAAAGGACACATAGTAAATAAAAGAATAACGAAGTTATGGGTTCCAGAAAATTCTTCCGGGTATATAAACAGCGAAAGGCACGCCTACGCCCGGTAGGTAGTTTAGAGTTGAATTCAGTTCAAGGCGGTGAAGCGACAAGTGCGATACAGCAGAGTTGGAAGAGAAGTTTAATAGGACACAGTGCCGAGTTAAGTGGTGAATTTAGTGACAAGTTTAGTGAACAGTTAAGTGAAGGAGGATTGTAGCGTAGTTCGAGAGTCGAACCAGAATCGAGCTACACGTGGTAAAATCGGAGGTGAGCACTGCTGTAGCAGGAGGTGGTCTACGCAATATCGACGACGGTATTGTGAGCGAGACACCTTATCGTCGGGACTGTGCATCGTTAGTCGTGCGTATAGGGGCAACCCTGCAGAAAGGTATTACGTGCGGCTGTGTAAGTCAATAAAAGCGTTTATTTAAAAACTGGTGTTTTCTTCCAATCCATAAATGCGTACCCCCGCTCGCATCTAACAATAGCTTTATTAAAATAAACCGACTTTAAACTAAAAGACAAAAAATAAATAATTTCACACACAGCACACACAGCATTTTGAATTCAGTGTCAGTTCCAAATAAAAAATAAAAAAATTGCAAAATGCACCGACTTCAAGATTTGTAACGTCTATATTTTGTGCTTTTTAGTTAGCCATCGGTTATGTTTTAGTTAAAAAATATATATTTACCAGCTTTTCAGTTAAGCATACAAAGTTCTTCGTCAAGTCTCAAAGTGCACTCAACTGAAATGTCATTATTTTAAGTAGGTTCGTCTTCATGAATATTAAAAGATAGAGCTTCATTAAAAGTTATTTAATCCGATTTTCCTTCGCTGCATACTAATTAGTTTACCTTGTTTTCTTATGTTTAACTTGCTAAAATTTCCAGATAGTGTTAAAGTTTGAAACTCGATGAACTAAAAGCACTTTAGGCCTAGAAAGCTATCGATTTCATTTTACATTGTATGGGAATGTTAATCAATTAGTAAACAAACCAGTTATATCGCATAAAATTATTGCACGGGAATAAGCTGAGTGCAAATGTCCTTTGCTAAAATGCAGCGTACATATTTTCAAAAAGGTTTTTTTTTGTTTTGTAATTAGTGTAGTTTAATTATTAATGAAATAAAGTATTTTTTCTTTCTTACAAAGGAGTTCCAGTTTTCGCTTAAAATGACAAGTTCAATTATTTTCTTCGCAATTGTGTAATTTTGTCACTATCAGTTATAATGTTTACAATTTACCTATATACGTGTATAAAAAGTTAATAAACTTTAAATTTAACCCTGACATCTAGAAATCTAGTTTAACAATAATTTTTAACCAATGTCAAACCATACGTGTAACAAGTCGCTGCACAAAATAAATTTATAATAATTTTAATTTATTACGAGTATAGGAAGTGTACGGAGAATGTAATTTATTTTGTTAAAATTATTTTATCTATAATTTCACGCTATCACATACACGAACAATTTTATTTAATTATATAATATTATATGATAGCTTTTATTTAATAATAAGACATAAAATACCAGAGGATAGGCAGAGAACAGTTAGAAGATCACAAAGTGTAGGCGACTCAAAAGATAATTAAAAGTCAAATTCTTAATAAAAAGCAGACACTCATAATGATATAAGGTGTGTATATAGCGAAGAATATCCGGTGGACTAATGAACTTACTAAAACGTACATCTTTCTGCCTTTGACTATTAACATGACGATTTTAAAAGGATTTAATTTTTGATAAAATGACAACGGTACTAAAAAGGCTGCTAGTTGTTATATGGATTTAGAACCATAAAAGGCTAGTTGAACGCTGCCGCAACTAGCACAGACACAGGTATAGACAACAATATTGTTTTATTGCAAATTTGTTGGCTGTAGACCGCGCCTGTCTTTTAGCATATACGAGCCTATTAAACTAGAGCCAGTGACCAGTCACCTGGTAAACGAATTCGATCGCTGCAAACAATAGTATACGGCCCGGCATTCGACGTTTATGTCGTGTAACTAAGGTTTTAGAAAAGCACCGATATGCATATTGCAGCAGTCCCGGTTTGCTCTTTAAATTTGAATTTGTAGTTTCACTCGTAACGCTATTGGAAAAATAAAATAAAAGAATCTACGCTTTTTATGTTAGCATCCTGGTAGATTTTAATCGTAAATAACATCTACAAGAAAGTTATAAGATTCTCAGAATTGCTGTCAAAATGCAAATTAATTTCTTAGATAGGTTTCATCTGCTGTCTTTTTATTATAAAAAGGGTATAAAATAATTGGTATAAAAATAGTCCTCTGCTCAAACTCATTATCGAAACTAATACTTATGCCAGCATACATCATATTTAATGATAAACGTTTTATTCGCAATATCGTCAGGAACGAACAAACAAACATCCAATAAATCCACTATCGAATTTATTATTTAATAGTGTGGAGGATTCGTAGCTATTTTGACAGGTATACCTACAGCTAAATTATTATTAAGCACCTATACTCCAAAAGCCTTTCCAAAGTCTTTATCACTTTATTTAAATGATCATTTTATTTATTTGCTGGTATCTCAACAGCAACTGGGAGACCTTTTCTTGAAAATCTTAAAGGATACGGCACTGGCACGGATCACTGACAATCCTACTTTCAATAAGGTAGGCAACGCATCGATGCAGGTGTCCCTGGACGGCGATAACCACTAACCATTAGGTGGAACAATTGTCAGTTTGCCTATAAGCACACAAATAAGTTTTTTTTAAATATACCCCTAAATAAGTAGTTACCTACGCTAAAGTTGTTTAGTTGTTTTTGTACGTTCATAAAACTACCTACCAGTTTTGTGTGTATGTGTGTGTGTGTGTGTATGTGTGGGTTGACAACCCTATTCCAATTAACAGTCAAAGTTATAATATTGATCCTATAGATAACTTAGCCTATAAATTAATGTTTAAAACATTATTAATCATCAATATTAAAATTAGCGCCATACATTCAAAGCAATTTGAATTAACTCTATCCTAACATAACTAGCTCATCAAACTGTCAGGAGCTGTTTGCATTAAATTTTATGAATCACGCACCATAACTCGTTTCGGCTTTACCCTGTATTCTATGATACTTTGATATGAAGCTATAACTTATTCAACGATAATGAATATGACTAACGACTTAGAAACACGAATGTTTCTACCATTAGGGTAGATGCCGATGCGAGTCACAAAAAGACTCACTCATACTATCCAGGGCGTGTCAGGCAATACACAGAGAAGGGTTCCGTAGTGGAAATTAATGCTCACCGCTTTGCGTCATTTACTTAGTGTATCTATAGTTGTTTTTAGAAAATAAGGATTCTAGCCAGGTAAGACATGAAAACTCCACGTCTCGTAAGACTTTGAGTGAATCAGTAAATGATTTGTCCACATAAATACTACTGAAGAGATAAGTACCAGCATAACTTGAATCGGGCACTTTACTTAATCGTGGGGATAGTGGTAGATGCGTTAGGAACGGCGACCACCTAGCCGCTAGGCTGGCTGGTAGGCAATGCGTGATTGCGCTTGACACCCGTAATATCCGGCCGGCCGCTACTGCCCACCGATGGTATCAATTTCAATTTGTTGCGGCGCCATAACAGCCGCCTCCGCCCGATTCGTTGTATGAATCGATTTTGCTCCAGTTTCCTGTTGCGTTCGCATCGGACTTAATCTCGATTCGGACGATTGAAATACTCGGTGGGAATGATTGGTATTTATGGCACCGATATCTATTTCATTTCACATTTACTGAGCCACCCGTATGCTACCGATTTATACAATTTGACACATTAATATAAATTTCGATTTACAGTTATCTTTTCAACTTTATTCTAGTTAATAAACTCAATATGCCGTTATATATATATATATATATATATATATATATATATATTATAATATAATCGTGTGATGTAATAGCGAAAACAAAATATAAATCAAGAGTGGTACCATTAATGTCACTAAGGGTTGAAAAAATCGACGTAAAAAGGTATGTTTTACGCAGGCCACGCACTAGGCTACCAGACCAACCATAATATTGAGCTTACCAAACTATAATGTTTTAGCATCTTTTTTTTCGCCTGGCGGGCCCGGACGAGCAAGATATGTCCACGACGAAATACAATTTTTAGTTCAATACTACCTTATTTCTATCTTACCTAATTGCTTAGCATCTTAGCCAAGCATTCTATTTTAGCAATCTAGTGGTTGTTGCAGTGAGAAATACTTGGTCGCCTAGTGTCTGAGCTCTAATAAGCCTTCAGAGGCACTGCCATAGCCTGGCTACCGCACCAAGCTGATCAGTGTGAAGCCCTCGTTAGAGTACAAGGATACCAGGTAGGGTATTTTTTGGCAGGTCTTAAAAATCATAACTAACTTTTAATAACTTTTCTAAGTCAAAATGTAAAAGGCCTATCCCGCATGTGTGGCCTCTTTTTCTCCTTGAATAATGAAGTAGAAAATATAAAATAATCAAAGTATTAAACTGTTGAAAACAGTCAGTGCAAATTTATTTGCATAGAGTCAATACAATTATAAAACGCTTTTTGTGATATACTAGGGTATTTAAAATACCCCATAAATAAATATAGATAAAATTATGTTTATAGCTCCAAATAAGTATCAAATTCTAAAAATTCAGGTCTCAGGAAATCTTTACTACATAAAATCTGATACGCACATAAACGATTTTTTTAAAGGAAATTGCTAGAAAAACATGTCATCTTTTCGATACTCGGCTAAAACTTGGTTGTTTTTGTAGACCGGTCATACGAGGTTATTATATTAATTAGATCTGGAATTTAGTTCGAAGGTGCAAAATCCGTTAATATGAAATGATTAACCTTCGTCTGAATAAAGGTCTTTGAGAGGTGTGGTTAATGTACATAATGGGCAACAAATTGCTAAGTAGCCACACGAAATCCAGTTCTAGGTAAATTCCAAGAGAACTTCATGTTCAAACACCGTGAAAATTAATCGATCGATTACCCATTCGCGCTCGGCTCAAAAGCTAAAGTTGTACGTGACTCGTGAATATGACTTGCTGCTACACCGGTGCCAGTAGAAATTAATTCTTCCGTTAAAAAAAGCAATGCAATCATACCCAGTTTCGTAAATCTATCGCGAGAGAGTTGCGAATAGCTCGTCATTTCTACAATACGTAGAACGTTCGACAACGGTATGTATGTAAATATACAGCTTCGAATATTGCCTCGGTTATTGCGAGGTTTACTCATGAAAATATCAATATCGGTATGTACTGCTGAACACAAAATATTATACGGTAGTACAATTCAGTGTACAGAATAATATGATATTTCAAGGAATTGCCATTGCGCTATTTGTTTATTATCAAAGTCGTGGTAGCATAATGGGTAACGCACATGTCCCTAACTCAAAGGGCGTGGGTTCAATCCTGGCCGGAACGCATGTACCACGTAGGCAAATTTCCAACTTAATGTGCATATTGTTAAAATTACCACGTGCTAATAACGGTGGAGGAAAACAGCGTGATGCAACCTGCACATCGAGATAACCTATGTGTCAAACCTGCCAAGTCGCCTTGGACAAGCGTGGCGGGTATACTGTCCGTTCCCCCTATAATGGGAGGCCCGAGCCCAGCAGTGGGACATTTATGGGCTGTTATTATTATTATATTTATTTTTTACCAGTTCTTCACGGAATTTGAACTCAATAAATATATTTAATACATTAAATACACTAATAACAACCCAGTCCAACAGCTGGGCTTGGGCCTCCCAATTTTTAGCGGACATTATTATACCCGCCAGGCTTGTTCAAGATGGTTTGGCTTGAACCATCGATTATATCGATTGTGCAGTCTTTATAAAGATATTTTTCTAAACCGTTAGCACTTGGTAATGGTAAGAACATTTTTTGTCTTTTTTTCTTTATATGAGTTCAGCAGACAGGTAGACGGCCCACTTGAATGAAAGCGGCTACCATCTCCTCTGGACCTTTGCAACTGCTGCTCTCTTAAGGGAGACTGCAACCTGGTCAGTAATGCCGCAACACAACTCAAGCTTGTTATGGCGACATACTTTAGACCAGAGGTGGTAGCCTTCCAAGCAGGTAAATATCCTACCACCTGGCTGTGGGTTGTTTTGTCGCCTCTTACAACAGGCCGCCTGGCCGCAGGAAAATTTTTTTTTCTCCGTTCCTGCACGGATACAAGCACATTAGGTTAGATTAGAACAGTACATAAGAAGTGCTTGGTTTTCCGGTCAGTATTTTAACCTGTATCCACGCGTTAGAGGGGCGAATGTCCTAAACATTAAGCTACAACAGCTAGTATATAAGTACCTATTTTCAATTAAATAATTATGGACATACATTTTTTTTAATACGGCAAGTGTAATAATTTCCACGAGATTCACATTCGAAATTGATCAGCAAAGTTGTTTAATCATTGTAATGTTCGAAATATGTAATATCATTTCAATTACACATACATACCTTGAACATACTTGTTTTGAATTATTTGGGATACTTATATAATTATGTTAAATTCGTTAGTGGGATATGAAGTGATATATAGTTAGTATAAACGTAACTAAAAAGCGTATACAATTTTCACGGTGAGCATCTTATCGCTAAAAAGTGATCTCTTCTACCTAGAAAGCTTGGTTAAAATACATGTGCATAACATGCTGTATTTGTAGTGCCATACATATATGCGTTAGGTGTATGACTGCAGTCTAAGCTATTATCGTCTCGGCTTAACTTCAGCCGCTAGTTAAACGTACCTAACATCGATTTAACCCGGCGAATATTACCTCTCCCATGAATATCTTACCCGAAGTTCTGAAACTACTCGCCAAAACTGCCATCACAACATTGCATACAAATGAATTATTTAACATTCAGGTACATTTTGTTAATCGTATTGTCATACACTTTTATTATTTTCATTTAATAAATTTTGTTAAGTGTTTAGCAGTACCGATACAACGTATTCCGTTTTGAATTTGTCACAAATTTCTCTTGTTTTCGTTATTTGACTACAGAACCCAAAAAAGCATTCAATCAAAAATACCTTGCACCTCAAAAACTACTAAAGAAATGAAAAGTATTCAAATGTTTATTGAAAGTAATTTCAATACTGTATCTGGTTTTTTAAAATTCTCCACTTCATAACTTAAACGTTAGAGACGGAAGACACGATTTCACAATGTTTGCAAAGTGTATTATCGGTCCATACTTCTTTGAATACGAACATCTTTGTGGCATATTTGAGGACATTTAAGGAATCTGATGTTTGACCAATTATTTTCCCATCTTTGTTTATGGTTTCAAACAAAAATTGATTTAGATACAACTGTGTTTTTGATCCTCGCATATTTGAAAGTGCAAAATGTATATCTAATTTTACATTGTTAACGTATTTTTACAATTTTACTACATAACTTTGTAGTGCTAAATAGTCTACACTTTTTTGTAGAATTTCATTCTTGTAGACGCAGTAGTTTCCACATACACAGCCAGACAGAAAGCCGGATATGAAGATTACGATTACGTAAGAGTTTCATTTTTGCCCAAATAGTTTTGGAACCCTAAAAAATTGTTACCAGAATCTTATACAAATTTATCTACACAAATTATAACACTGCATACTTCTGGTTTCCGAGTCGAATTTTTCATTTTAAATTTCCAACGTGAATATTTAAGCCCCTTCCTTAATTCCAATGGTTTCGCCGCAATTTGAAAATCCGACTGTGTGGTGCCGCGAGTGCCACTAAAATTAATGTTCTGCCAGAGAGAAAAACGAGCGGAACGAGGCCGACACAGACCCACAGCATCCCATTTACTTCAATGGAATCAACTTTAAAATTTAAAAGAGTCAATTGCATGAACCTTTTACATTACTCAATCAATCACTGAATGCTTAATATTTTATAATTGAATTAAAATATTGAATTTGAATTGGTGAAACTTATAAATTGAATTTCACACTTAATTTTTAGGCATTCTTAGCCATTTTGCTAAACCTGAACCATTATAAAATAGTCATGTCAATCATGCGGGTTGCTGGAAGAGATCGCTCTAAACTCTAAAGCGATAAGGCCGCCCATTGCTCCTACTTTTACTCTTTATGTTACTACTGTAAATTGTTTATTTTATGTGTATGTGGTGAACAACAAAGTGTTTTCTATTTTATTCTATTCTATTCATTTTCTAAGAAATAACTGGGCTTATATGGATACATGTATTGTCAAAAAGATGTATTTCAAAATGCCACTAAACAAGTGAATAGAATTTTTTTAGGTAATAAATGTCTATAAATCAATAAATAAATATAATAAATAAAAAATCTTTGTACATATTTTCTTTAATAGTGTACATTAAAAGTTGCTACCTATTTATCTAAGGTCATCCTTACTAGTGACATAAACAAACAAAGAACGTTAAATAAACAAAAAAATATTTTTTTTTTAATAACAAAGACATATAAACTAAAATACACTATGTAGGAGATCACTGCCAATGAGGAGCGTGCCCAGAAGGCTGATTATATATATTTAGTAAATAATTTTACAAAATTAATTAAATATTGTTAATTAATATTGATATTTTTATCTAAAAAGTAAGTAAGTATAAAAAGATCACAGAGGACAATTTTAAACTACAACAGTAGAATACTACACTGTGGTTAATAATATTTTCTGCAACAAAGTCTTAAAACTTTTAGGATTCTCGAGGAAACGAGAGGAAAGTGCGTTATAACACGGTTACTACCTTAAACCAGAACAACTTAAAACATTTGTATTATAAAATGTTCATGATTTTTTTCTCTTCTTCGATTAACATTTAAGTTTGTATGAATGTTGAACTTGCTATAATTATAACGTCATGCTGCAACCCCAGAATTGTAGTAACAGAAATCTGAAGCAATCTCATATTTTCTTAAGTTTATCAAGGAATATTATATTTAATTATATTTAACAAGTAATATTACAACGGTTTTGAACCGCAGATAAGATAAACTAAAATAAAAATAAAAAATCATGATAACAGCCGTAGAAGGATGTTTCAATTAAATTTTATAAATAGGTAATATAATTATAAATATTTATATGAAGTAGTGCTAGCCGGGAAGCATGCACCGTTTAGGAAGTTTTTCTAGCTTAATGTGCATATTACTAAGTACTATTAGCTTTTCAGCATACTAACAGTAAAAGCAGATATAATGATGAAACCTGATCATGAATTATATGAACAAGCGTAACTAATATAATATCCGTCCCCTAAAAAAGGACTAAACCCAGCAGTGGGACGTTAAAGTGCTCATATTATTGTATTGAAATTTGTATACAATAACGTTATGTAAATTAATTTTGTTTTCACCTATTTCCTCCCACATAGATTTTGTCAGAGTCCAGGTAAATTTTATACCGTTAATAAAGCGTAGCCTTTTACTCTTTGTTACCATTCTACATGTATTTTGTGATAAAATATAAGCACTTGCTTACATCGTGTACAGTGGACTAAAGAGACGTTGAACCAGCCATTAGGCTAAAATCGCCTGGTAAAAACTTTCGCTAATAGCGCAATGAAACGCACATAAATAAAACGTCAGTTTTAAGGGGCGGGGTTTTATTGTTAGGGTTTAACAAGTAAACAATAAAATCGAAGTCCATAAGCAAAGCGAGAGCAATGTACAAGAGAAAAAGGGCGTCGTCAAGTAGCAAGGTGCATATTGCAACTAAACACGAGTAATTTTTTCCTTTAGTTTAAATATTTCAGAAACGTCCTGATTGGTGTATATGAAATTTGAGGGTGTGTGCGTGGGTGTCGGAACTTCATGAGCTGTTCACAGCAATGTTAAAAACTGATAAAGGAGGAATTTGGTCGACCGTACTGTAATTGAAACATTTCGTTATTATGTTACAATCTTCAATACAAAGTTGCAATGGAAAATATGGACAGGTGTGTACCAAATAGTACTACATGTCCATCGTCCGGCTTTATCGATGGACGGAAATAATCAAAGTTGATCGAATTAATCAGTTTAAAGTCGGGATTGCAACAGTCGTTGCATAAACTTCGTACAAAAGTTAGGTTTCGATTGACTAAAATCGCCCCCTGTTGTATTCGTAGGACTTTTATTCATCCGTGTTTTAGATAAATAAAGTAATCCTATTTTTGATTATGTATCGCTGGTAAATTTTCACTAAAAACGATTCATAGTACTTTTTTACCCAAACTAGATAAATTATGTAAATCTATATGCCATTTAACACATGAACTCAGTCTTTGATTCAAACTTTTAATATATGTAAACTAGATCTACTACACCAATATATCCATTCGAATGAGATGTTTTATTATGGATTATTTGTATCTTCTCCGTACACTTGGAAATTAACCGATTATCATGAAATTTTGTATGAATGAACATTATTATATTAACAAAAAACCATTTTTATAGGATATAAAATTTAAATTTACCCTCGTGAACCTTTAATTTACTACAATGTACAACAAAATTATTATTATAATCTATAATTAATACTTACAATTGTTTGTTAGTAAGAACCCTGTTGAGACGCCCAGCAAGACTAGAAAAAATAAAAGCAGCAGTACTATTAATGCCGGCCGACAATAATGTATCCAACAATAGTCCTCAGAATTTGCAGCAGGTGGGTCTGATGACCACGTACAACATTTCCCACATGTGGTGTTCGAAGGCTCTGTTGCTCGCACCACAGCGCTGTTTCCCTGTTGGTTCACAATAACACCCTGTACTGGAGCGTCGCTACCCTGGCCATATATTGCACCTTTTTCAGACAGCCTAGCAAACCCCGAGCTTTCGTCTTCATGTGCATTTCCGTATACACCGTATGAGGCAACCATATCAACTCCCGATAAAGATCTAGTCGTTTCGTTTGCAGCACTGTCTTGCACAACGTTATTGTCAGTTGTAGGCCAGCATTCACATGAACAACGGTCTTCTTTTCTTCTTTGTCGTGATTGCACCGTGTCCCGTCGGACAGGAACTTCTGTTTTCTTCTCCTCTTCCTTCTTAATTTTGGCATCTTGTGGAACGGGATCTTGATTAACGTCATAGTTTGGCTGGAGGCTTTTATGGTTCTCTATATACCAATGTCTCTCTTCTGCTCTTAATGTGGTATCGTTGTTACCCTCATACACATCTGCATAGTTAGATAGTGGATGTGCAGTAGGACTGTACAGTGGGCCAGCGGTGAGTTGACCGTACCCGCGCTCGTATTGCGGTGGGCGGTTATTGCTCGCATAATACGTGGTGGATGCAGGCGCGGCATAATCGTAGCTCGGCCTGTTCATCTTTGACGCTTGATCGCCTCATTTGAGCTTATGTTCCAATACAGGAAACATCATTAATGATGCTGTGAATGAATTGATTAATTTATAACGAAATATGATGCTATTATCATCATCTGCCAGCGATTTAAGTATATTAAATTAAACGTAAACAATAATAACATACAATGGAATAGTAAACAGAGCAAACTTCTCCATTTAGAGGGGAATTCGGCAGACGAACTTTGTTGATTTTGTTATGCGTTACATTCGGAGGCGGAAAGTTATAGAGTAGAATAAACATCTGTTTATCTCAATTACTGCTCTTGTTCGGTGGTGGCATGTATCTTTTGTATAACACAACACAAACGCCAGCCGCGCTCGCTATCTGAAGGTAGACAAAGATGTAGCAACGTGAGTAAACAACCTTCCGTAACTTAAATTAACCGTATTTCCTTCCCTGGTTTAGACACGTGAGAGTTGTTTAACTTGATAACCAAACAGATAAGCTAATTAATAATATTACAAGGGATTTGTATCCGGTTTCGGTATCTATTCAACAAAAACAATTCCAATTTCCGCAATAAAAGTTATCATAGTTTGTTTAATCTTTTACAGAAATTGACCCTTACAAGCTAGAATATGAACTGGTATAATAATACAGTATATTTCTTGTCAAATAATCTATACTAGATTTGCCCGCGAATTCGTATGCGTAGATTTTTTTCGCGGAACACTAAAAAACTAGCCTAAGTTACTCTTATAAAATCAGTTATCTGCCTGTGAAAGTACCGTCAATATTGGTCCAGCCGTTCCAAAGACTAGCCGCAATATCCAGACAGACAGACAAAAATATTGAAACTAGGTTTTTGACATAAGTACCATATATACTTTTATATAGATTTAGTTAGAAGCTGTAATTTTGACATTACAAACAGACACTACAATTTTATTTATCTGCATAGATTTATGATTGTCACCAAAATGAAAGAGAATACACACACGTACGTGAATTTTAAAAATAGTGCTAAACCTGTTGATAACGTTTTGTTTGAATCTCAATCAATAACTTTGTAGATAATTATCGAAATATTGAGAAGATTATTATCCGTGCAGGAACGGAGAAAGAGTACAATTTCCTGCGGCCGGGAGGCCTGTCGTAAGAGGCGACAAAACAACCCATAGCCAGCTACCACCCCTGGTCTAAAGTATGCCGCCATTACCAGGTTCGAGTCTTCCTTAAGAGAGCAGCAGCGCATTTGTAGCAAGCACCTTTTGGTGTCGCAAATGTCCATAGGCGATGGTAACCGCTTTCCATCAAGTGGGCCGTATGCCTGTCTGCTGAACTCCTGCAATTAAAAAAAAATGTTCATACTTGAATAATTAATCGGGATTATTATGAAAAAACAAACAAACATAAGGATTCCATTTGTGCCAAAATGATCACGAAACTGTAATAAATAATAATTCAGTCACCTATTCGCGCTGATAGAAAAGTTTGATGTACCAAAGACCGTTGACCTTTGAACCAAGTCTATAACAAAGTTTGGAGTGAATCCCTGCGATAACTAGGATAATCCATTCCAATTAATTAAATTAAAAACAAACAAAAGTCATTACATGAAAGTTGGGGACAGCGAATAAAGACTCGGGAGACGCGGCCCAGTTTCAATTAAACGAATGCCATATTAAGTGCTGGTACTAATTAAAATGGATTTGTTGTTTTTATATAAACTAAATTATTTCAGTAACTCATTAACTTGACTTGATATAGAAATGGCAGATATAATGGGTATTTTTGGCGATTAGTTTCAGAAACATGCGCCCACGCTGTCACTGGGTGACACATTAATCTATCTTATATATGTATATAAAAATCTTGTGTCACGATGATGTTGCCGATAAACTCCAAAACTACTGAACCGATTTTAATCAAATTTGCACACCGTGTGCAGTTTGATCCAACTTAAAAGATAGGATACTTTTTATACCGTTGGAACCGGTAGGTGGCGCTGAGATCGGGTTCTAGAATCTTCCTAATCACCGGAAGCGATTTTGTTTTTGTGTGTTTGAGTGGGTTCCCGGATGGTTTAGATTCGCAATTAGAACCGGTAGGTGGCGCTGAGATCGGGTTCTAGAATCCTCCTAATCACCGGGAGCGATTTTGGTGATTTTGTTTTGTGTGTTTGAGTGGGTTCCCGGATGGTTTAGATTCGCAATTAGAACAGGTAGGTGGCGCTGAGATCGGGCTCTAGAATCCTCCTAATCACCGGGAGCGATTTTGGTGATTTTGTTTTTGTGTCATGAAACAAAGTTTTTAAGGAATTTTTGGAGGAAGTTCGTCGGGTCAGCTAGTACATATAATAAAATTGTGGAGATCGAATTTCTGTACAATGAAAAAAAATGCTAAAAACCGAGTCAGTGGATGTAAGAAGTGAAGTAGAACTAATTTAGAATTTTTTGCAATTTTTTGTTTCTCTGTTATATATGTTTTGTTTCTGTCTGTTTGTACCGGCTAATCTCCGAAACGACTGGACCGATTTACATAACTTTTGTACGGGGATAGCTTATATCCCTGGTCAACATATAGGATACTTTTGATCCCGAAAAATTAAAGAGTTCCCGTGGGATAGTTAAAAAGCTTTAATTACTTAAACAGCTTATAACAGACTAAAAGTAATTTCTATGCAACGTAACACAATAGAAGCGGATATTTTGACAGGGTATAGTGTCGGTGAGAGTTTTATCTTATATATATAATATATAAAGCTGATAAGTTTGTTTCTTTGTTTATTTGCTTAAACGCGCTAATCTCAGGAACTACTGGTCTGATTTTTTTTTCAGTGTTAGATAGCCAATTTATCGAGGAAGGTTATAGGCTACAAACCATCACGCTAAGAGCAATAGGAGCGGAGCACCAATGAAGAATGTTTCAAAATCGGGGGGTTTTTTTTAACTTACTTTTTTGAACTTTTCCACGCGAACGAAGTCGCGGGCAGAAGCTAGTCTATAATAATTTTATATTTATAAAATTCTAAATATGCCATGTCTTTGAAGCTAAAAAAAATTGAAATACGCTATATAAAGGATGGAAAACACGATGCAATGTTTTTTATTAGAATTCTTTTCTGTTTGTTCGGAATTCACGTAAAATCTTCTGGGCCGATTTCAATGCCGTTTTCGCGGGTGGACAGCAAATTCTTAGACTTAAAATGATGACCTCTGTGGTTGAGCGGGCTAAGCCTTTGCCGACCTACCTCACTGCAACACAGAGGCTCCGAGTTCGTATTTTCTCCGTTATTTACTATGGTCTGGGTGTCTGGGATCGGCCCCAGAGTAGTTCGTTGTGTATTACCCATAACACAAGCGTAACTTGCCTAATTTGGGGATATACAATGTGTGTTTTTCTGCCGATTATTTATTTAAAAACTGTGTTACCTTTTATCCCGGGATCCTGAGGGATTTTTTCTGGGAACGAGTTCAAATAGCCAAAATGAAAAAAAAACGAATCGCAATGCGATTGTTTCACTGATCGATAGCAATTTTTAATTGAATAAAATCTGCGATATTTTTTTATCCCGGGAACGATTTGAAGTTGTTCGGGTGCATAATAATTGGCTTATTCCGACACAGTTTCCTCTAAAACGATAGCTTACTTTCTTTTTTGAATGCTGCGATACTTTGTGTCCTGGGAATCCTGTGGGAATTCCAAGTCAAGCGTGGACAAAGTCGCGTAGTTGACGCTAACTTAGTTCCTAATTATTATTCTCTATATATATATATATAAATAAAATTGAAATATCTGCTTGTAATGTAAATACTAAATATATATGAAAGTGTATGCCGTACTTATGTCAAAAACCAATTTTTGTGTTTCTGGATGCTCCGACTAATTCTGTCAAACGGCTATACCGATTTTGACGGTACTTTTACTGGCAGATAACTGATGGATGGAGTAACTAAGGCTACTATTTTTTACTGTTGACGAAGTCGCGGGCACAGCTAGTTTTAAATACAATCCATATTTTTTAGCACTGTACTAAGTACCGGCTTCTTAATTTAATTTCTGTTCCGCTAATTGTGCTGGTATGTGTATAATCTACATTCTGTTTCCGCGTACTTAGCTAGAATGTTTCTCCCGAAATGATATTATTACGACTTGATGGGAGTCCCTATCAAACCCAACTTCCAGGAATTTCCTTGTTTCCAACGTAGTACGTAAAGCCAATTTCTTTGACGTTTATAAATGTAAACTTTACCAAGGCTAGGAAGCCTTAAGGAATAAGGCACCAAAGTTGTAAAATACGCGCTTGTTGTTTAACTAATTAAACAAGTCATGATAGCTCACAATAGTGGCAACGGCACCCGTTTATGATTCCAATGAATTGAAATTTTGTCTGGGAAACAAGCACCAATTTTCTGAGCAAGACGTATTCTTACGGCATTTGGACTTCTTTTGTTTACTTTGTGTTTAAGATTTGTGATTAGAAAAACAGCCCATTGTGTATTCTAATCTTTTATGGTAGTCCACCTGGCTAAAGGTGTGATTCTATGAAATTCAATCCACGCGGCCAAGCAGACATATTGCATCCGTGCAGTATAAAGCAATGCCTCAATGGACGAGACAGTCAAGCGATAACTACAAGCGAAGCAAGACGTGTGTACTACAACCGATAATCTATTTAGTGACGGACTTTGCGCGTGTTATTGAATTGTGCATTACGTTTGAACTTATTGCGTTCGGCTATATTTGTACCTGTGTTATACGTGTTTGTATAGTTCTAATAAATTCTATAATAATTCCAACGGCATTTTAATTCGAGTGTCTGCAACTCGTAACAGTATTATTGAAATTACAACTATCTTAGACAAATCCTTTATATCATTCGTTCTTATGGACTATTTCCTTACTAGACTATAAATATTCAAAGCTATTTGTTATTCGTAAGTATTCAAATAATAAACAGAGCTAAATTTATAGGACATTAATATTATATAGAGTAAATACTTGCGACTATATTGTGCTCGCAGAAATGTAAGGACTGTATACTACCCTTTTGGCGAATAATATTTAGCGGTCATACTTCCAAAATATTATGGCGGTGGTGAACGAACTATTTTGTGAATGCTGCAAAATATGTTTTTGTCCAAATCTAACCTTTATACGAGCATGTTTGTCACGCAAGGTTGATATTCCAAATACAATCATTTAGAAGTAGATATTTTAATGAAAGGTGACAAATATGTGATGTTCTAAAACCAAAATGTGTGCCGTTGTTTTTAAAGGTCTGTTTTCCAAACCTTTTTTAAGAATAGTATAATGTAAGGTAACAAACGTCAGTGTATCACCTTGTACCGGTTTTGGTGTGGTTGGGCTATATTATATTTCTATAAAACCTGGAACGGTACGGTAAATCTTAGAATTTTCTGTTAAGATTTCAGATTTACCAACTCTTCACAGCAGAATTCAGAGCATCATAGCAGAGCTTCATAGCAGATTCAAAATAAATTACTTCATATTCAAGACTGCTTCAATAACTTTTTGAATTATTCAATTCGGACATTCCATTCGAAAGATATCACGAGTTTAAAAATGTAATTATTAGTAAACGCGGCCGTGACGCTTTTGCGTGAGCGAAAAATCGTAAGCGTAAGCGTGGGTTGAATCCAGAATACCTGCCCCAAAAACATGTAATCTGACAGACTGATACAGACTAGGTTATGGCTGGCACTCGCAGTTCACTGCTGCAGCATAGCTCGTGCTCTTTGGTTTAAATCTTCATCTGCTCTATATATTTTTCCCAATTCTTTTGTATGTATTAAAAATACGCTGTGTATTCCTTTTTTCCGCAAACTTAATAAAACATGTCTTTCAGGAGTGCAATACAGCATGGATACCCTACTGCTTGGGGAAAGCAGGAGGAGTTGTTTTGGCCTCCCGATAGCATGCCTGGATGGACCTACAAACTCAACTATACCCTTATTCTATCTTATCCCTCTTATACCAGGGTAGGTATACACCGCGAAATGCAATTTATTTTGTAAAATTGTATTTTAAATTCTAATTGTATTATAAAATCGTATTAAAATACTTTAAGATGTATTTAGTTTTATATTGTAAAATGATTTTTTGATTATATTGTTAACACGGTATATGTATATATAGGTAGGTAATAGACTTTAAAATGAGTGAAACAGAGATGAGGGATTTATGCGCTTAGTATAGTATGATGTCAAATCAATAGTCGAATTTATATTGACAAATATATTAAAATATTTATTAACTTACATACAAAAAAATAATAAAAATAAAAAATAAGTTTTATGTCTGAAATTAACACTTAAAGAATTAAATATTATTACAGTTTACAACTTGTTAGTTATATATACAAATCAAATAAATTCTATAATAATATACTTTATACTACAAGAATAAAACCCGTTGCAAATAATAAAAATCCCACCATTCGTAGATACCTACAAGGATATCTTAGAACATGTAAAACTATAAACATCAAATGCCTATGTAAATAGCTAAAAGCTTTATAACGGCTATTACCTAAGTAGCACTACATATTTAATGCGAGGTAGCTTTATGTTTGTTTTACTAAGCATATCGCTTATTATTATTATTTAAAACGACAGTTTATTTATATGCAGTAAAACAACAAAAAACCGGTCGCTGTATGCCAATGCACCTTTAAGAAGCTTAGTTTTGGGAATGGAGATATCATTCAGTACAATTATAGGTTTTATATTTATCACTTTCTTTGCAAATTGTATAATGAATTCGTCGTATCCAAGCATTTGTAAATCAACACAAATACCTTTATTGACGGAACAAGATACTTCATGCACATGCGGGGACACATGATACACATGAACAGAACTAATGAGACACAACAACTGCTGGATATCCCTTAATACTACAACTCCCTGGTAATCTTTCAATCATCCGAGCCAGGGTGTGACTACAACCTAGGCAACGACGTAACCCAAGCAGGTGTAGGCACACTCACATCTATTACACCATCACCAGGCCCTTTAAAGGCGCCAAAATACTTATTCTTTAAATATGAGCGTGCGTGGAACACCAGCACAATCCCATCTCCTTGACCCAATGTCTTGATTATCTCCAAAGATCTGCTAAACGACTACTGGCCGTACTGACTTTATGATTATTGAACTATGGTAAAATCCCAATCTTTTGTAATTAAGGCCGTTCACGTCTAGAGGACAACTAATAAATTCTAAATTCTACCTTACGTATCCCTAAGATTAAGGTACCCCAAAAATGTCAACATAATATAGTACGCTGAAAAAATATTACTCACAGAGAACCGTGAGTATCAAACAGGTGACATAAAAGAAGAAAAAAAAGACTTCATTTGAATTAATAGCAACATACGTACACTAATTTTATTAAAATACAGTGTAAACGAATTGAAAGTCGTTAGTGTTTGACAACAAATTCCACATTTTTAAATAGTGATGTCAATGCGAACAACATAATTATAATATACTAGCGGCCCCAGCAGACGTTGTCCTGCTTTGAAAAAATAAAAATCTAAAACCCGATCCCAGCGCCACCTACCGGTTCCAATTGTGGATTTAAACCATCCGGGGACCCACTCAAATACACAAAACAAAATCACCAAAATCGCTCCCGGTGATTAGGAGGATTCTAGAACCCGATCCCAGCGCCACCTACCGGTTCCAATTGTGGATTTAAACCATCCGGGGACCCACTCAAACACACAAAAACAAAATCGCTCCCCGTTGTTAAGAGGATTTTAGAACCCGATCTCAGCGCCACCTACCGGATCCAACGGTATAAAAACTATCCTATCTTTCAAGTTGGATCAAACTGCACACGGTGTGCAAATTTGATTAAAATCGGTAGAGTAGTTTAGGAGTCCATCGCGGACAAACATCGTGACAGGAGATTTATATATATTAAGATATTAAATTACACATAAACAAATGAATACAAGTGAAAAGTAAAGTAGTAGTGAAAAGCTGAATATATAACCTCTTCATGAAGTTTTATGTGTAAACAGTTAACAGTTTCTTTCTGAAATTTACACAAACATTCGTGGATTGGCAATTTCTTCTCTTTGTTTACGTTTAAAACCAGAGGTGTCACTGTAATAGAAATTTAAATAAACTAAACTACAATTGAAGTATTTCCGTTTTGGTATAAGAGACGTCGCTTTATCAAGAATTTTATGGACAAGAATTTGAACCACAATTGACGATGTCTACATTTTTAATAGAAGTCGGTGCAAAATAGATGTCACTTTATGCAATGCTTTATATGAAAAGTTCAATTAATCAAAATAATTCAAACCACAACCTACGGTATCTCCGCTTTTATAATATTGATGTCGCTGCGATGATATGCTGTGATTTTTCTTTTTAAAGACTTTAAAATAATTAGTTATAATGTTTTGGTTAAAAAAAATGTATAATATATAAATAAGTATTTAAATATGTATTAATATAGTGTAAGAAAGCCCATGAGAACACGCAATGGAATATATAGTGTATATAATAATAATCCGCACGGCGGCGACGCGGCTCGCAACTCGTCACGTCTCGTTTCTCATGGGGGCGAAAAGCGGACTGTGGAGAGCCGTTTAGCGACGTTGAATGTAAGAGGAGGGATGGTAAAGTAGATGAAGTATGCCAGATGATGAATGAAAGAAAAATAGATTTATTATGTGTGAGTGAGACGAAGCGGAAAGGATGTGAAACCATTAAGTACGGTCAGTATACGGCTTATTGGTCAGGAGTGCAAGCGACTGAAAGAGGGACTCAAGGAGTAGGCCTTATTCTCTCTGAAAGAATGGAAGAATGTGTGAAAGAGCATGAGTGTGTCAGCCCAAGACTTGTATGGATTCGACTGAAAGTTGGCTTGACTCGGCTTTTTGTCGTTGGGGCATATGCGCCATCAGACATGAGCTCGACTTACGCCTCCCGACAAACCATAGAGGAAAAGGACAAGTTTTTGGAATGATTGAGAGGTGTGCTGCTTACGTGTAAGCAGAACGAAAAAATAATTATGTTAGGTGATTTTAATTGCTGGGTAGGCTTAAAACGAGATGGTTATGAAAGGGTGTTAGGTGTTACTGATGTGTGTGGTATAACTAAAAGAAAAACGGGTAAATGCGTAAAGAATATTTGGTGGGATAAGGAAGTACAGAGTGTAGTGAATGATAAAAAGAAAGCATGGAAGGATTGGTTAGCTTTAAGAGCTGACCTAAGACTGAAAAATACAAAAAAGGAGGATGTAGATGAGGCAAAAATTTTGTATAAAAGGATGAATGAAATAGTTAAAATAACAGTCAAAAAGAAAAAGAATGAGCAAAAAGATGATTTGGATGAAAGAATCTCTGAAGATTTCCAGAGTAACATTAAGTATTTCTGGAAATCTATAAAAAGAGCTAGAGGAAAGACAGTACAGTCTGAGCTCAATGTAATCAGGGACAAGAATGGAGATATTGCGAAAGGAGAAAAATGCATATTGAATCGCTGGAAAGAATATTTTGAAGGATTGTTTGAAAAAGATAAAGCGGATGTGGAAAGTATGACTGATGAAAAGGACAATAGAGAAGACAGTAGTGATAGTATAGGTATGGATGAAATTATGAAAGTATTGAATAGTATGAAACTAGGAAAGGCTGCTGGGTATGATAGGATAACCGTGGAAATGCTAAAGGCTGGACAAGGTTTGGTCGCAAGTCTCTTATATCGCCTTTTTAACATGCTGGAAGAGTGGCTGTGTACCAAAAGATTGGTGCAAAGCCGTTATTGTACCACTCTTCAAAGGAAAAGGGTCAAAACAGGACTGTAAAAATTATCGGGGCATCAGCCTTCTTAGCGTTGTCGGGAAAATGTATGCTAAAGTGTTGATTGAACGGGTATTCAAAGTAACAGAAGAGAAAGTATGGGATGTACAAGCGGGTTTTCGACAGGGAATGGGATGTGTGGACCAAATCTTTACCTTACGGTGCATAAATGAAAAGTTTTTGGCCAAAGGTCAAAATGTGTATTGTGCATTTATAGATTTGGAGAAAGCTTATGATAGAGTGATAAGGAGTGAACTGTGGTCAGCGCTAGCTAAGTATATGATAACAGACAACCTGATACGATCACTGAAGTCCCTCTACAGCGATTCCAGTGCTTGTGTTAGGGTTAACGGCGCCTACACTGAATGGTTTAGCATTGAAAAAGGTGTTAGACAGGGCTGTGTAGCGTCGCCGTGGCTGTTCAACCTATTCTTAGACAGTTGCTTGGACGATTTGAAAGAAAGTGAAAGTGGTTTAAGAATGAATGGGTTACTTATCAAATGTCTACTCTACGCCGATGATCAAGTTATACTTGCGTCATCGTAAACGGAGTTACAGGAGATGGTAACAATTATGAATGAGTCTTTTGAGAGAAAGGGTATGAAAATTAATGTGAACAAGACGAAAGTTCTGGTGTTTGAAAGAGATGAAAGAATGACAAGTTGTAATATACAGATAGGAAATCAAAAGTTAGAGCAAGTTAGTGAATTTGTTTACTTAGGCTGCATGTTTACCAGAGACGGAAAGCATGAAAAGGATATTGAAAGGAGAGTTATGGCAGGTAATAGGGTGAATGAAGCGCTACATTCTTTTATGAATAGCCAGAAAGTGTCTGTAAAGGCACGCTTGGCTGTCCATAAAGGAGTGTTGGTGCCGACCCTGATGTATGGTAGTGAAAGTTGGGTATGGCAGAAGAAGCATGAAAGTAGGATAAACGCAGTTGAAATGAGAGCTTTGAGAAGTATATGTGCAGTTAGCTTGAATGATAGGATAAGAAACAGTGTGCTAAGGAAACGTTGTGGTTTGAAAGAAGATGTAATAACAAGAGTTGAAAAAGGAATGTTAAGGTGGTTTGGGCATGTAGAGGATGGATGAAAATAGAATCACAAAACAGATATATGACAGTATTGTCAATGGTAGAGCTGTTGCCGGTAGACCGAGACGAACATACCATGAACAAATATCAGAACTGTTAAAAAAAAGGTCAGGTAAAAAGCATTTCAAATAAACGCGCATGTATGAAGAGGTTAATGAAAGTAGGTGAAGCGAAAGTTGTTTGTCAGGATCGTCGCAAGTGGAGATCCATAGTCTCCGCCTACCCCCATGGGAAACAGGCGTGATTTTTATGTACTAATTACAAATAATAGATAAAGGAAACTTATAGTACATATAAGCTGCATTTTCAGCTAATGAGGTTTTCAATCGGCTAATTGCTGTGCCGGAATTTTATCCGACAAGGCGTTGGAAAAAAACACCAGTTTTTAACTAAACGCTTTTATTGACTATTATTGACTTGAGCCGCACGCAATACCTCTCTGCAGGGTTGCTCCTATACGCACGACTAACGATGCACAGTCCCGACGACAACGTGTCTCGCTCACGATACCGTCGCCGATATTGCGTAGAGCACTTCCTGCTACTGCAGTGCTCTCCTCCGATATTACCGAGTGTAGCTCGATTCTGGTTCTTCCTTCGAACTACGCTGCACACCTCCTTCACTTAACTATTCACTAAACTCGTCGCTAAATTCACCACTTAACTCGTCACTGTCTTCTATTAACCTTCTCTTCCAACTCTTTACTATCGCACTTGACGCTACGTCGTCTTGAACTCAACTCAACTCTAAACTGCCCGGTAGGCGCGCCTTACGCTGTTTATATACCCGGAAGAATTTTCTGGAATCCATCTGTCTATCTCTGTCTCTTCCTTCCCGAACCTTCTGTTCGGGAACGTTCGTTTATACATCTATCCCTTTCTAACATCTATATATCTCTGTCTTTTGTTCATCGTCTATCCCCTTCTAACATCTATCTGTCTCTGTCTTTCGTTCATCGTCTATCCGTTTCTAAAATATATCCGTCCTTGTCTTTTCCTTCCAGAATGTTCTAGTTTTCTTTAAAAGTTCTAAAACTAACTAGACGGCTCCACCATCATTCGCCACAATACTAAATTTTATGATAACCGGTTCATTTCAAGGAACACAAATAGGAACAAGGAAAGTGAATTTATATATAATTATGTTACAATAGCAATACGGATGAAGATAATAATTATCCTAAAATAGATATTTACTTCGTTTCCAAGCATTGTTATTTTATCAGCTTCCTGGTAGAGTAAAAGCCAGCGGAATAAGAAGTAATATTATTATTTGAGATTTTCGAGGAAACTTTATAAGACATGACACAGACAACAACAGACAGACAACAGATGGGCCAGAAAGTATTGTATTACAATATGATACAATATTGGATTACAATATTCTAAACCTTATAAATGGTTTTTTTTGTGTTTCATGTAAAATCTAATGTCTCAATTTCAATCAAGATTCTAAAACCAACCAGCTAATTTGAGAGCATAATATTTTCTTAACATTTCGCAACTTGTATACATAAAACTACGTTTTAACGATTTTAAGCGCGGTAATTTATTTGATTTTGGTTTATCTGACGTTTCGGCCGCTTTTCTGTGGCCGTGGTCACGGAAGCCAAAGATGAAATTTTTCCAACTAGTATTGTTAAAGTTTATATTTAGCCTACAGCCAACTTGTTCATTTTAATTATTTAGTTTTAATTTTGTTTATGGTCATTATATTTTACTCTATGGGAGCCTAATCTAATTTACCACCACTTCACAACATGTTGTAGCTTGAAGAGAAGAAGCGGCGCAAGAAACTCTTCAGCAGACATGCCTAGTTATATTATAATTAATATTATATTATAATATAATTAAAGTGATTGTTGACGGTAGGCTAAATAAAACTTTAACAATACTAGTTGGACAAATGTCATCTTTGTCGTGCGTGACCACGGCCACTGAAACGCGGCCGAAACGTCGGATAAACCAAAATCAAAGAAATTACCGCGCTTAACACCGTTAAAACGTAGTTTTATTAACTTTGGGAGTAATTCTGTTTGAAAATTTCTTATTCACGAGACGAGTATAAAATACCTTTTATCCTATAAGAAGGATAGTGGAACACAAAATCAAACTTTAGGGAACGAAGCTGATGATGCCGATTAGCCAATTGTCATGGAATTGAATTTGGACTTTACTATAACGACAGTCATTTGTAGCAGTTTTCATGGTTGAAAAAGAAAAATTTCTAAATATACGATGTCAAAAATTCTCCAAAGCTTGTAAGACCCGGTTGTGTACGTTAATTTACCATGATTGAAATAATAAATAAAAAAAAACATATTAAAAAAAATGTGTGCTTGTGCAGTTCACACACAACAGAAGTGAAACAGAGTGTGGGGTGGAAGGGATTCTAAATTTCGCGACATTACGTTTCAGATATTATCTTCTTTCTTCTTCTCCGTCATCACATTCTTGGCAGAGTGGTCGTGGTCCTCATGACAGGGGTGGTGGCAAGCTTCACAATTCGTCGCCATTCCTCTCGGACTGTAGCTTGCCTCGTTCATTCGTGGAGTGGACCATTTAGTGCGGTTTTGACTTGGTCGGTCCAGCGCATTGGTGATCTACCGCACGCCCTCGTGCCCTCCATTTTGCCCTGGACTACTCGCTCCACTGACGTGTCCTCTCGTCGTGTAATATGTCCGAAGAAAGTGAGAATACGACCTTGAACGATGGAAGAGAGACGTTATTTTATGTCGAGTTCTTCGAGGATTGAGACGTTGGTTCGGAACTGAGCCCAGGCTATGCGAAGCATTCGTCTCCAACACCACATTTCTAAAGCGTCTATCTTCTTTCTCTCACTTTCTCTTATAGTCCATGTTTCGGCACCATAAAGGAATATGAGAAACACTAGTGCCCTGACAAGTCGCATTTTAGTGGCCTTTGTAATGTTTCTGTTTCTCCATATCTTCCCAAGCCGATCCATGACGGACCTGGTGATAGCCATGCGCCGTTTGATCTCTTCTGCGCATCCGCCATTGTTCGATATTAGTGCTCCAAGGTAGATGTATGATTGAATGACGTCACAATTCGCAATTTTAGTTACTTCGGGCGAGTTATTGTTGAGTCGATCAACAATCATAATCTTCGTCTTGCTGCGATTTATCTTCAGGCCGAAATCAAGGCTTACTTGTTACATTTTGGTTAGCAAGGATTCCATATTGCTGATGCTTGTTGCAAATATTATAACGTTCAGATATTATACCGTTATAATATCATTAACGAAAAACTTCAAAACATTTCCAACTCTATCTGTATGAGTAAAGTGTTTAAATTATTAAATAAAATGTATACTATCTCATTGTTTCGAAGACCTTGTCCTGTAGATTTATGTGTATATCTTTTAGTGTCGCTTTTTCCTTTCATCAAGTTTCAAATCACAACGATTATCTTTCTACAGAGAATCCTGTTCCCCATTTTCCAGCACTTTCAAGAAAGTTGATCTTTTTATTACCAAAACAGACAAGGAGCTTTTGACTTACCTGATGATACACGTTTAAAACACAAGGAGTGTCGCCAATGCACAGCCAATCTCCAAGGAATATTATGACGCTTATTTTAAAGGAACCCAACGTTGTTGTGCAGACGGATAGCTAACTAACCCTTTGAGATAAGATACTTTTTATCCTAAAAATGGAGTTATTTCTACAGAATAGACATTCAAATATACGCGAGTGAAACCGAAAAAATGCTCGCATTTAAAATAATATAGATTGGCTAGAATCACATTCCATGAAAATTAGTTACAACGAGAGCTTCATAATCGATTTAATAAGGCAAAACAGGAAGTTATAAACTTTGTTTCTTGGGTAACAAAACAAAGTTACTTCTGTATCACATATTAACAATTAAACGAAGGCTTAAGGCATCTCAAGCTTACATCACTTTGCGACTTGTTACATAATTAATTAAAGTAAACAAGAAGTTTATACTAAACTTATGTTAATAAATACATAACGAATCAACAAGAGGTATCCCTTGAAATTTAAATGGTAGCAAATAGATATATTTCATATTTAATTATTATCAACGTCTATCTCAAATACAATGGTATGGCTGACACTTCCCATAGACCGTACCTAACTTGACCCACGAATTAGATACATATATATAACATTTTATTATTAACCTAACGTTTTAAAGTTATGCATTAAGAGTAGAAAAAAGCTTTCTACTAGTGAAAGAATTTTCAAAATCGGTTCAGTACTTCACGAGGTTACTTGCTAGAAACAAAAAACTCACTTTCACTCGCTTTACCAATTTATAATATTGGTATAGATTAATAAACTAATAAATGGTGGTTAAAGAAATAAATAAAGACATAATATTTTGAGTTACAATTGTTTTATTTCACCCCTCATAAATATAACATACCGGGGGCTTTATATGAAAATCGATTTTTAAACAATATTCTCCAAAAATCCAAACATTTTCTATTGTCTCTCCTTTAAAATTTTATATTTTTTTGATTAACGGTTTCTTTAAAAGTGTAATTTATTAGCAGCATCCAAATGAAGTAAATTAACGATTTTTAATCCTAGCCTAAGTATAATTTGCAACCCACAAAATTAGTCTGTATAAAGATAAGAGACAAGTTATTTGAAGAATATTACTAAGTAATATTATAATCTTGCCTTGAGATATAGTCAATACATGAGGCAATATTATCAAGAAACTTGTTAACTCTAGGACTAAATATTCAAATGGCGTCTAAACGTAGATTGGATTGATCCAAGAAATTATTTTCACACGTTCCAAGATAACTTATACTTATTCATGAATTGCAATGGAAATGAATTTATAAACTTGGACACATTTATATGTAATATTCAGCTTATCTACTATGATAAGTAAAGACGCCTTAACTAACGTAAGTATGATAAAAAGAAGTCAAGTATAATACTTGACTTTACTTAACTTACTTAACTTTAATAAGTTCTGAATAAAAGTTATAAGTGCGAGCTTAATTTTAAATGTTGTCACGTGTACTCTTATAACTTCATCGATCAATCAATTGAGTTATTTATTAGAAACTTGTGAAAATTATAATGACACGTGAAATTAAGCATATCCATACTAATATTATAAATGTGAATGTAAGTTTGTTTGTTACGCTTTCACGCGAAAACTACTCAACCGATCATCATGAAACTTTGTACACACCATTGATCCCGAAAAATTTAAGATTTCCCGTGGGATAGTTAAAAGAACTATCCACGCGGACGAAGTTGCGGGCAGAACCTAGTTTTAAATAAATAAATTCATTACTTCATAATACTAAAAAGAAATAAAACTAAATTAGACTAAATACTTAAAAATAAACTAAATTATAATTGAATTAAAATAACGTATGTAACAAATCACTGCCAGAGGAAAGCGTGCCCAGAAGGTTAGCTGCATTGCCACGCTGTACGGCAATGCTGATTCGTTGCGCGAAATACGAACCAGCCTTCTGATCACGGGAGGTATCAAAGAGTTTCTTACAAATATTTTTTTTTGAAACCCTTTGCTAATGGACCCAACGGACTTAAAGTTTTAACTCCAAACGGCACAAATATGTAACCCTAGATTCCATATTTGCGCTGTTTGAGATCTTCAGCTGGTGAAGCACCGTTGCCAGGACCTGACTTAGTCATTGGAAGATGTGATGCTGCCAGAGTTTCAACGCATGTCGCATCCCATACAAGCGGCCGTCCCATCTTCCAAGGAATAAGTGACATTCCGTCCGGCCTCTTACCATCGTCGAGCATCAAGCCATTTGGCTCTGGGATGGCTGGTACGCCGACGCTAACAAGAACTGAGAAGGAGTTGATCGATTGAGTCTCTATATATTAAATGTGATAATGTATAATCGTGATACATCAGAAGTTTCCAGTACAGCATGCTAAACCTTGTGGTTTGTGCCGACTTAATGCTGGAGCTTCATCTGGGATTGTGTCAAAGATTCACACTGTTATTCAAATTGAGTTACAGTAAGTTTCAAGGATTCTTTAAAAATCACAAAGAATCCTTTAAACTTACTCTTACTCAATATGAATAAGACCATTTGGCTGTGGCCGAATGCGTCTCAAAGCGCTAAAAATAACACATAGCCATATTATTGTATATACATATATTATCTGTCAATATTTAGCGCTATTAACAATGTCACATCTCAAATAACACATTAAACCCACCTGCGTGAAACGGCCTAAATCTCTAAAAGTAATGCAAATGAAGCCCCACTCTAAATGTCAGAAATAGGAAAATGGATGAGATTACAAAAATATTAGATATATTTATATATTATCTGTAGGTACCTGTCACTTAAGTTGGATTTCATATTCATTTCGGAGCGTATTTGAAACAAAAATTCTAACAGACAGACATAAAAATTCTGCCTTTTATTCTTAAGGTAGTCCCTTAAGAATACATACCAGACTTTTTCTGTCTCAATCGAGTTCGCTGTCGCGCTCCCGAATCACTACATGTTTAAAAAATTAAATTTATAGAATTTACTTACGGCAAATCTGTGTTTTACTAATCCCAACAAGAATATTACGAATGTTTCATGTTACAAATGTCTATAGGCGATGGAACAGCTTTCCAACAGGTGAGATCCGTCCATGTGAGTTAAACACATGAAATAAATGCTGCAATTTTAGTATTTGTGCTTTCTATCTCGTTACAAATTACAACTTATTTTTCAACAACTTATAAATTACTTATGACAACAATTGTCATAGTTTAAGTGAATTGTAAAAATTCTTTTATGAGTAGAAAAGTTCTTTAACCCGAAAAAAACAAACTATAACTTATTTTTCAACAACTTATAAATTACTTACTTACAACAATTTTCATAGTTTAAGTGAATTGTAAAAATTCTGTTATGAGTATTAGTAAAGTTCTTTAACCCAAAAAAAAGGAATAGGTACACATTTTTCGTAAGTATACTCTGTCAATTTTTATTTTCAAAACACTTATATTAACCTATTGCCCGCAATGTTCGGTCCTTTATTATTACACAGTATATTTACCTCGGATCGCTCTGTCACTCACTCATTTACACACGCGTTGAAATTTAAATCTTTAAAATTCGCAAACCTCTATTAGGACCAAATTTTTTGCAGACAACCCTATATCAACGTGTTCGCAATAAAACAGCGCTTATACTGATATAATTTTTTTTCTATTATCATAACAAGTGAAAGTAACTGGCATCGACATATCTGTTTATACCTGGCAACCCATAGTTTGTCCAGGAAAATTATAGACAACCCTACGTCTGCACATTCTATATGTTTAATACTTCAAGTCCAGTATAAAATTTTCTTATTATCTTGATGATGCAACATTGAATGAAAAATGAATTTTTTTTTTAATAATTAAAAATATTTTGTCCCGGAGTTTTTTAGGCAACCCATTTTTAATATATTTTCTAATATACTAAATTTATTATAAAATAAGTTTTATTCTATTATCACCACGGTGAAGTTCGATGTAGGGTCGGATCTTCTGCTATATAGAATACGAATAATGTCATTTATACATTATTCGTTTTACGTTCGCTATCCGTTTATTATTTTGTAAAACTGTGTGTATGTCAAATTTAAATACCTACATGTGTGTCTAGTGCACGTGTCTGTGTTTTATATCGAAATTTACCTATGTCTATATATATAAATACGTGGGTTCAAATATAAGACATACGCCGCGTAGACGGGTAATTTGGGAACATATTCACATTGTTACAATTACTACGGACGATGAAGGAATATGAAACTAACATAACGATATTATCTATCGATGTGCTTAACCAGACAATCTGCCTCACACATGCGTGACGTACAAGTGTAAGCCCAGCGGGATAGTTAAGGTTTTATACAGTAGATATGCACACGGTACGGTTTTTGTAACTCTTACCATTATGATAATAAATATACTTTGAACTTAGCATTTTCTCAATTCTACTGTATGACTTTTCACGCCACTGACAACCTCTAACTTAGATTATGAATATCGAATTAATTCAATCTGATATTATAATTGCTGTAATGACGTCTATGAAACTTAAATTTCATACAATAATAATTCAGAAATTAGCTTAATTGTACAAAACGCTGGGTAAATGGTAAAAATAGCATCATATTGTCGTTTTAGTATCGATGTGACACAAACATGTTGATTCTAAAACTGAAAAGTGGGTGACAGACCGCGTCGGCCGACGAACCAGTGCACCCATACAAACGGAACTAAACGCCTTTATCACTCAATATTACGCAAAGCGACACATCCACGGGACACACTGATCACTTTAATATCCTGACTTATTTTCCAGAGTAACTTTTCATGGTCCATTAGCACCGAAAGTGTAGTCTGCTGGTTTCGCGATCGCGCTGGCTGTAAGGCGTCGCGACGCCGACGTAGCTTCGAGAGTACGGCGCGACGCGGACTGGCACAACCACCCGAATGAACCCCGCCCTGCGCAACCCTCACCCGCCCTTGTCACAGCCTCTCATCCCCCAAATCTAGACGAGTTTTCATTAATGTTGTTATCAGTGTAAAAGTTTCGCCAAACCAAACTAGGAACGGAGCTTTAATTAACTGTCCGTTAAATAATGTTCTTCAGTCAACCCAACCAAAAATTCAGCCATCATCACTTATCAGTTGACAGTTTTGTTTGTCGACCTATGATTAATCAGATAAATAATATTTACAGGTAATACCTGTTGTTTATGCCAAACTTCACGGGCCTTCCAAATTATCTGCTTAAAGTTACACAACACCAGGTTTGGCAAAAGGCGTTTATTATGTATGTAGTCCAAATTGTACACATCCATAAAGTTTGATACATGTATTATTTTGTATGTATATTTAAGTTACTATAATTATGTGCTTTATTGTTTAGCCGGATAGGTTTCCCTAGGCGCACTACTCATTTAAATTTTAGTTCTTTAACTGACGCCATAAAACGATGTTCTCATGGCAAATGAAAGACGTTATTTCACTATATATACACCTTTAGAGACCACAGCACGCTGGTAGCACCTTTGGTGTTACAAATGTCTATAGGCGATGGTAATCACTTTCTATTTGTGGCCCGATTTACTGTCTGCTAAACTCATGCAAATTAATAAAATCATATACTACTACGGTATCTCACTTTTAAATAAAATAAGTTATATTTCTTTCGCAAACAACACTACACAGCTTGAACTTTCCGTTAAAAACTCATCTTTTTGATTTTTATTTTTCCTTAGACATATCACGTCGGTGTCACCACTTGTGGAGGTTAACTTAATATGGTGCGTCGACGACGGTTACCCCGTTGGATGGGGTGAGGTCCCACTAGGCGAGAGCCCATGACTCAATCGCCATGGAGACGACGAGTTATTGTACTCTTGCAGTATATTAATTTCTTAATTGTTCCTAATTTAACTTAGACCATATATACAGAAACCTTACCGTTTACGTGATGTACACATCAGTATTCTAATCATTATTAAATATAATATTTACACGTATACTAGGCGGACGCATATAAGTCTGCGGTTAAACGGAAAAAAAATATATATTTACACGTTTATGAGACTGGATACGTTTGTTGATTTAGACAAATGCACAATCTTATCGGCAGCTCTAACACCGATATCATCTGTCTGTATTTACATAGCATCACGTTCATGTTTTAACCAAGATATATAGAATAAATTGGTGGATAAAACGTGATGCAAACAACTTTTTTTTATTTTTTATTGCAGGAGTTCAGCAGACAGGCAGACGGCCCACTTGATGGAAAGCGGTTACCATCGCCTATGGACTTTTGCAACACCAAAGGTGCTACGAATGCGCTGATGCTCTCTTAAGAGAGACTGGAACCTGATCACTCAGGCCGGAACACAACTCAAGGTTGTTATGGCGACATGCTTTAGACCAGGGATGGTAGCCATCAAGTCGGGCAAATGCCCTACCACCTGGCTGTGGGTTGTTTTGTCGCGTCTTACAACAGGCAGCACTAGGCCGCAGGAAATTGCATTCTTTCTCCGTTCCTGCACGCATGAACAACATCTAACAGTGAAATGTGCTTCTCCCTAGACTTCGTGGTTGTCTATCACCTGGCTATCGCTCAATCGCGAACCTATAAAATTACAATACGATACGATTGTTTTATAATTGAGCTTATACTTCAGCCCTTTATGGTACAATATTACGATCGGTTATAACGTATAGGATAGCAACTACGTAATGTTGCAAGATTTGACAGTTTGCCAAATAAATTCTCAGTGAATTCTCAGTGATTCTAAATCGATTGAATACCGGCACAAGTTGCAAGAATTATTGATATCGCACCGGTTCGGGGTGGCGGCTCATACAAAAACTTTATAAAAGGAAGTAGGGCGAACAAACTGGCGGCGTACAAACTTTTACGCCGGGACACGACGCGAACGCGAACGTTACTTATCTGCCGCCACCGCGCCGAGCTGACAGCTGCAGATGAAAAATTGAAATTGTGCTAGATAAAACTACCTAACTGCCGCTGCAATGCTCGGCGTACGATGTGACAACCAGTTTGGTACATATTGTTCATGTTTATATTATGTGTGAAAATACCATTTGAGTGAAAACTCAAATGAAACTGAATTACACGATTCGACCTAATTGAATCGATTTGGTTGAAAGGCACAGAAATTAAAAGAAACGACGCCTTTAAATGACATTAGATGATTGAATTTTATGTTTGCACTAGCGTTTTCCCTACGTCTACACACATAAATGTAGAGACGTTGCTTACATAACAACTTAATTAACTTTTTTCAATGAAAAATTATCCAACTGTTGGTTTAAATCTGTTAAAAATCATAGGTACATTATTGTGTACATAATATTATTAGCAATAACATGTACAAATAACGAATCAAAGTCATCGCTACATCTGTGTGAAATATCCGATAACTGTTATTAATAAAAGTAATTTAATTTGAAGTAATACAACATATTATGTTGTTTATTTTAATAAGTGAATTAAAAAAAACGAGATTACAGCGCCATCTATTTTACTAATCCGGCTTTTCTGAGAACATGACGTAATTTATTGGGATAAAATATATTTTAAGTGTTAACTAGGGTTATAAGTCAGCACTATGTCGAGTTTTAGTCATATACCTTCAGTAGTTTCCAAAAAAGTTGCGATGGCAGCGCCATCTTTTTTCAAATTTTCATGTATTCCAGGGAAATGACGTCATTTATGGAGATAAAAAGTATCCTAAGCTACGCCCCGGGATATAAGCTAACTCGGTTTCTACTTTCATTTAAATCCGTTCAGTAGTTTTCATGTGATGCTCTAGCAGACAGACAGTCAGAAAGACAGACAGACGAATATTCTAAAAATTATATATTCGGAATATCCTGGTCCGAATTATCCCCCCTGGATCTTTTTCACATTTTTAAACACATTGTACAAACTCGAATCATTTACATATTTATTATAGTCCCTATATAGAACAAGGTAGATAAATCCCTTGAGTTGCTTCATCCAAATTTAAGTACATAAGTCAACAGCAAGATATTAGCGTTACAATCTATATTATATTTTTCTATTAAAAAGACTAGACACTATTTGCTATATTGAATTTAGAGATTTTTAAATAGGTCCCATGCAAGATACATACTAGGAATTAAGAAAACCAGATCCACGTTGTTCGCTGAATAGTAAGATGCATGTTTTCAGAATAACTTTAGAATTATTTCTATGCCAAAAGGAATATTAATATTGGCTTCTAGGCACTCTCTGGCACCGACTTGTTACATAATTTCATCATCATCATCATCCGAGCGCTAAATCCAGGTTGCGATAGGAGTAATCACTCCCACGCCCAGGGTTCGCTTTCCTATTTTTTCTAGGACACTTCGCGCGGTCTTCAGAATCCTCCATTTTGAGACCTTTGGTACGCATGTCATCCTTCATAACGTCAAGCCAGCATTTCTTGGACCTTATCTTCGACCGGTACCTGGCTGAGGCGGCATAGCTATAAATTTGTTTTCCACATAATTTGCTGGTTTCCGTAAAACGCAGACGTACCAGCGTAAGCGACTCTTGCACTCTTGTCTCTGCTATGTCACGAACATGAAGACGGCTTTTTTTACATAATTTATATTAATGTAGTTTATTTTTAGTATTTGTTTTTTGTTATTACTTTAGTTATGACAATTAATCATTTCATTTAAATTCTATTTTAATTTATTCTGCTTATAGCTCTTTAATTCTTAAACTAATATTACGTAAAATCTATTTCCTAATTTCATTAGACTGCTGTTAGTTTAACAACTTCAACGTAATACAAATATTATAGTATTTAGTTAGTAGAAAAGTTCTTATTGGATTGATATTGATAATAGTAGGGGCGGCCAAGCGGGGATTTTGGGATTTACTGGAGCGTGGCAGAATAACATAAGGGGAGAAATCTTGCACCCTATTATGCACCCCCACCATATATGAACCCTTCATATAGGGTGGGGGTATTTTTTATTCATCAATTTTTTTTCTAACCGTCAGATTAAGGAAATTTCTCCACAAAATTGTCAGATTATGGTTCAGCGTGACAAGGACGTCAGTCTGAACTGTCTGTATATTAATCTGACGCGCTCGAGTATTTCAATGTTAGGTTTTTTTCTGCATTGTCAAAAATTAGCCATGATTTTGGTCACGTCCAAATCGTTAGTCTTTTGAATAAGAGTTCCTTTAAGGTTTACTTAACATCCCATTTGAATATCTGACGCGCTTGAGTATTTCTGTGCGATTCTTTTTTTTTTAAAGCCTGTACAGGCTCCACAGTGAAAGGGCATCATACGTCATATAACTTGTTTTTCCTTTTTAGCATATAATCTTCACAATTTGTGACTGCCTCTGTGGTTGAGCGGGCTAAGCCTTTACCGGCCTACCTCACTGCAACACAGAGGCTTCGGGTTCGATTCCTGGTATAGTAAATTTCGGAGAACGTATTTTCTCCATTATTTACTATGGTCCGGGTGTCTGGCCGGCCCCAGAGTTGTCCGTTGTATATTACCCATGACACAAGCGTAACTTGATTTTAATTTGAGGATATACAATGTGTGTTTGTCTGCCGATTAAAAAAAAAAACAATCCAAAAGGTCCCCGCGACGCTCGAGTAACCCCACATTTAGCATCTTGGGCTCCTCAATCAAACTTAGTCGCTTAAATATATAAGTATAATACGTGCACATTAGACAGGTAGATGTCACGTCCGGAAAAAATAATTTACTTTATTATCTCCTTTTCGCAGTTGAATACAAACTGGACACCGACAAATAAACTTCATTTTTTCGTTTCAATGTTTTTTTTTCATGTAGGTACAGTTAACGCAATAACTTGAGATTTATATATAAAAACTGGCTGTACCCGGCAGACGTTGCCTTGCCTTTAAAAAATAAAAATCTAGAACCCTATTCCAGCGTCATCTACCAGGACCAAATGTTAATCTAAATCTAATCTATTTTCAAATCCACTTGAACAAACAAAAAAAATCATCGAAATCAGGCCCAGCGTTTAGGAGGAGTATCGCGGCGTCACCTACTGGTTCCAATCGTTTATTTAAGCCATTCCGGGACAAACTTCAACACATACATACAACAACAAAAAGAACACCTAAATTCTGGTACCCGATTGCAGCGCCATCACCTGGTTCAAATTAAAATCTAAATCATCCCAGTAGAAAATTATAAAAATACTAATATCGCTATTAAAAAATAGGGGTTGATCGTAGAGGGTTGAAAATTTAGGGTTGTATGTATTTTTTAATGCTGTATCATAAAAAAATAAAAATAAATTTTATTATCTAAAAATTAAAAATATATATTTTGGGGTGGACTACCCTTAACATTTAGGGGATGAAAAATAGATGTTGTCCGATTCTCAGACCTACCCAATATGCACACAAAATTTCATGAGAATCCGTCAAGCCGTTTCGGAGGAGTATGGTAACTAACACTGTGACACGAGAATTTTATATATAAGATTCAACAACCTCCTCTGGTAGTATCATTGATCACTTTTCCGTATAGAAAGCAGGATCTGCAAATATCAGTAGGGATGTACGTCCATCTTCTGTGTTCAGTTTAGCACGGTCTGTGCAATCTGAATAAAATAGTGAAAGTTTAGCTGTCACGTCTGTTTTTATAATGAAACCAAACTCCAGAAATGTCAAGCGTAGACCCTTTTCTATTTATGGGGAACTCCGGCGCGTCGAGAGCGCGTGAAAAGTCTTGCGTAAATCAAAGTCATAAATTCTCCTATCGTGAATGAACATTTCTCTTCGCGGACGTCTACACCGGCTGAATGGATAACGTCGACCCACCCTAGCAGGATCACCTCTACCGAGTCATTTGCTTTTGTTCGTGGAGCAATTAATAACGGGCAGGAGGGCGTTTTCGAACCGCACCAGGCGCCATTCGCATATCAGTAATGATCTAACGGCTCGTACGGTTACCTCCGGTTCTGCTCAACTATCGATCATCGCCGCCTAATGAACGGAATATGTGAATTTGCCCCAAACTGGAACTCCAATATTGACTTGCTTTTCTACGCCTGTGTGTTAAATTTTTAACTGTCGATTATAGTAATTTCTTAAGTTTTCGCGATTTGTATACGTAATAAAACTACGTTTTAACTATTTCAATCGCAGTAATTTATTTGATTTTTATTATTCCGACGTTTACGATTACCTATTGTTAAAGTTTTATACAATAAAACTTTAACAATACTCGTTAACACTTGACATCTTTGACTTCCGTGATCACGGGCACTAAAAAGTGGCCGAAACGACAAAATAACAAAAATCAAATGAATTACCGCGCTCAAAACCGTTAAAACGTAGACGTATTAGTCAATTACAGATAAATATTACTGAAGAAATTAAAAACTATGAGCAAAAGCTAGATTTCCCAATTATTATAAGTATACCCATTGCTTTTCCCACACTTACACTTAACTAAAAACCACATCTAAATTTAGATGTTACAGTAGAAAAGATTAATCATCTAAAGACACCACACATTACAATTTAACTATAATTTTATCCAAATTAGCTTCGAGAGGTTTTTGCTTTTGTCGTTATAAAATGTCAGCACATAAATAAATAAACTAATACTTCTTATATAATGAAACGAAGGTACTTAATATGATATTAAACGATATTGAAATAAATATTAAACATATTTTTTAATAGTAAATTTCAAATTTAGAAGTTCTATAAATATACAAATACTCCACAAACGCAAAAACGTCTCGAAGCTAATTTAGCTGTACTGATAACAAACAGAAGTGCTTCCGTGTAACAATTTGTAAGTATCCAGCTGTTAGCTGTCTGAGCCGTTAATATGTAGGAAATAAATGTGACTCTTCAAAATGACTTCCTCTACCATGTTTTCAATAAAGAATCAGTTTTACGCTTCACGTGGGACGGACCCGTGGGGGTTATAATGGACATTTCAAGAAAAACAGTTAAATGGCTCATAATAAATGTGTGAACAACGATACTTTGTGATATGACCAAGATTCTAGGCCAGCTAAAGGAAATCATATAATTATGTAATTCTAATACCAAGTACATAAACTTGGTTTTAAAATTTTATTTTCGCGAAAGAAACAGCGCAAGCAAATAATTCAGATCCATATCTCGTTGAAACTATTCAATAGTCTGGGAGAAAAATTATCCTACCCTATGTTATGTTCGTCTCCGTTATCGGATGTAGGTACATACAATTCATTGTACGATAATCAGTTTCTTGCCGAAAACGCGAAGAAGGAACAAACATACAAATAAAGTAGCTTTCACGTTTGTTATAGAGTTGGATTAGCATGGATATGAATTTGTATACAGAAATTAAATAGTGTATTTGTAATAATAGTACAATATAAAGAGTAACTAATTATATTCTCATAAGTAATCTGCAATCAACAGCTTTGTAATAATAATGTGTGTGTGTGTGTGTGTGTGTGTGTGTGTGTGTGTGTGTGTGTGTGTGTGTGTGCGTGTGCGTGTGTGCGTGTGTGCGTGTGTGCGTGTGTGCGTATGTGCGTGTGTGCGTGTGTGCGTGTGTGCGTGTGTGCGTGTGTGTGTGTGTGTGCAGTTCACATGCAGTAGGAGTGAAACAAAGTGTGACAAGGGGTGGGAGGGATTCTAAATTTCGTGACGTCATATTTCATGTTATATATCGTTATAATATATTTAAGCATTAAAACACGAAATTTAAAGAAAACCTCCAAAATGTTACCAACTCCATCTGTATGACCAGTGTTTAAATTATTAAATATAGCGTATTATATCTCATTCTCTCGCAAGCTTAGTCTTATAGATTTATGTATTTATCTCTTCTTAGTGTCGCTTTTTCGTTTCATCGAGTTTCAAAGCACAACGATTCAAAAGAAGATACAAAAATAAAAAACTTACTTATATATAAATAAGTACAATATATATTTAAAAACATAAAAGGCATGTAATGAAAAAGGAGTAATCAGTCCGTGATGAAAGACCAAAGTAGAGACGATTTTAAATGAGATCCGAGTGTTACAGCTTTTGTATGTATAGAATTTGCTTTAATTAAGTGCTATGCAAATTTGAAGCCGAGGAACACATGTTGAATGAAGATGCAATACAATTTAAAATATCATTTTTATTTGCAACTTTTAATAACTTGTTATGAAGTGATATTTTATATTGATTCTTTAATATTTCGTATTTAGTCAATAGCTGCTAAAGATTATAACATATTATTAACATTATATACTGCTTTCATCGATCGTTTATTGCTTCATATCACCAAGACCAAGATATCTATAAAAGAAGCATTATCAAGCTACCTTTAAAATGGCCACAAATTATAGAACAAAACGGTGCATATTTGACCCAAATCAGACAATCTGAAACATGTCATATAAAGTCTTGAAGTTCACGTAAAAATAATGGATTTATTTTTCCCTATATAACACAGCTATAACATTAAAATGAATGCGGTAAGGTCCATATTATGCTATATTTTATATTTCATTCCGCTTTAACATCTGCCTTAAATCTTATCTAAAGGTAATATTATAAAATTATTAACATACCATATTTGTACATTGAACCTATTAAAAAAAAAACTGGAATAATATATTGAAGTTGTTCGGATGCATAAAAATTAGCTTATTGAGACACAGTTTCCACTAAAACGATATCTTACATTCTTTTTTTAAATGCTGCGATACTTTGTGTCCCGGGTATCCCGCGAGAATTTCAAGTCAAGCGTGTACAAAGTCGCGGGCATGTCATACTATTTCATAAAATTAAACAAAGCTCAGGGCTACAAATAAAATCAGCAAAAAAATCGCAAACCGGAAAGGGAAAAGTGTCATGAAACAAAAATAAATTCTTGTAACGTAGCTTAACACAATTTTTCACTGAGGATTTCTTTCCATTTCCGTCGTCACATTAGGCCGAGCGCCGGCCAAACATTGGATAAGTTCTCTATTGTTGTTTACGACAAACTTGGAACTTAGCACAAACAATTCGCCTCATAAATTTTCTTGTAATAACAGCAGTCCCGAGACACTTGTAAGAACACCCCAATAAGGCAGCGTTAAGTAATAAGGCTACCTTGCTTAAGCCGATAAAAGCATAACATAATTTAATACATATGTACGTTGCTGAGAGGTAAAGTGTATTAAGTGTAATTTTTCAAAAAATCCTTTTTACGGATTTGTATTTTAAATGTACAGGACTGGAATGTAGAAACATCTCAGATTCGCAGGTTCGGAATAAGACCGTTAGAAGATACTTTTGTGAAAATGAAAATCTACAATGAATTATTTTGAATACAATACACCAAAACATGGTGTTCACATAAAAACAGTAAAGTATTGGGTAAGTAGTAGTAAGTATAGTAATATGTAGGTATATAATGCTAATGAAAAGCAAACTATAATTAACTTTAAAATTATTTAGCATTTAATAATTATCTAAATAATTACGAGGACAACGTCTGGGATCGATGATTTTTATCTAGAAATAAGAAATAATTAGGCTAAAGATTTCCAATTTATATGTAAGAAAATTAGTTTGAGTTGAGTTTAGCTTATTGACATAAAAACGGTTTCCTAACATGTTGTAATGATTAGAGTTATCATCACTTGGGTCCGTAGACTGAATAAAAGTTGAAATTACATTATATTAATAAATATCTACACTTTAACATTTTAACGTTATTAAGGAACTAGGGAGACGGGAGACCGGGCGTGATGTGTGGCGCGAACTTGGGGAGGCCTAGGTCCAGCAGTGGACAGCGATCGGTTGAATAACAAGAAGAAGGAACTAGGGATAATGATTAAACCTTATGAGGTTTAGATAGGCACGTAACATTTATGAACCAATTTTAAGATTTTCTACAGAGACATCTATCGAAATTTAAAAAAAAAAGAAATATTTGACCGTCAATATTGTCCATCCCTTTTCGTTAAGCGTCTGAACGATTTTCTCAAATGTTGTTACGATTTCCGATTTATTGGAAAAAGGATGAATAAAGGTCAAGTGATGCCAGTTGGCTTTCGAGTTGAGTATTGTAATAGTTTTGCTTGCACAAATAAAACTAGTTTAATAACTTGTTTAATATTTGCTGCGCTGCCCGGTCAGTGGCTGTTTGAGATCGATTCTTGTATTCTGCTGTTTGAAATTGATTTTCATTGTATTCACTCATAGTTTTTACGCTAGAGTAAAGCTGTCCAATCTCCGTAAAAACTAAACCAATTTATTGGGTTAAAATATTTCAGATTCATGGTCGTTATCAAAAATACATATTTTATAACCCTACTTCTACTCTGGTAAACATGCAGCCTTAGTAAACAAATTCTCTTGTTCTAACTTTTGATTTTCTACCTGTACTAAAGGGCTGAAAATATTTAACAAAACATAGCAAGAAGATAGATTATACCCATGGGAAAGACATAGGCTACCTGTCTCAAAAACATTCTGAAATAGGATGCAATAGGCAATAAAATTTTGTATGGTTAGCTTATCATAATACCTCGGGTTGTACGTTAAAATTGATTCATCAACTTTTGGTAATAAACAAAGAAAGAAGTCTTCTATTGTATTCGCAAAATCATCTCTGAAGGCGAGAAAGTATTAAAGTATAAGAAAACGAATCGGGCGAATTTACGACAAATATAATATTAATTAGTTGATTTTGTTTTATTAATATGTTTAATTTTAAAAGTAAAATGAGGTCAAACAAAATACATAAGGTTACATTGTTAAATAGATATGGTTAGGTTTTGGGTTATCCATCCATACTTATGTATCTGAAGATTTTACGTCTAAATTGAAATTTTGCAAATGCATGGCTCTTTTATATCTACACCCGACCTTAACCTTTAATATTATAAATCCATCATCCAAAGTTATTAGTATTTCATTTACTAGCCAATTACTAATAAATTATTATTAATACAAGTTCAAATTATACAAGGCCATAATATTATGCCGCACCTAGGAATATGGGATATAATCTTTTATGATTATAAACTTCTTGGCGTTCCTTAAAATGATTTCTATAATACTGCACTAAACGTTCACTGTAGGGGGTAGATACAGAATATTTACATTAAATATGCAAAATATGGTTTAGTAATATTCTTGTATTGGTTGAGTAAGTCAGTACAGACTGTTTCAACTATTTTCAATATCAGTTGTTATGGTACTATTGACGAATGGTTTACGGTACCCACCATGAATCTAAGTATCTTTAAGTTCGACTTCCACTTAGAAGAAACAATTGTATGATATGCGAATAGTAACTATTTTCCGAATTTGATGAATTAACCTTTGTCATTTTATTTATTTATTCAAACTATCCTACAGTATTTGCATGGATTTTTCGGTCAAAGTAATACAGAACAATAAATTTAAACCAAAAATGGATATTTATCAACAGAAACATAAATAACAAAAAACAATCAATAGTAAATTAAACCACTAAAATTAATTATCCAATCTATCATATTACTGTGACACTTCTGATGGGAAAACTACAGATAAATGCTAAATCTAAATATAAACTTACCTTTAGCTGCATACGTCTAGTCATCGCAGCGGACAACGAACTACTGGCTAGAGCAACGCGAGTGCGCACATATTAATAGTTGCCCTATCTCACTCGCACATTATCCGTTCCGCTCACACATTGTGCTGTATATTGTACTAGCAGTACGACTTGTTAATATTTGTACTTAGGTTACTGTTTCCAAAATAAATTAGTTCACTTCAGCACTCGACAGTGAATACTACTCTCTGCCATCTGAAATATCATTTAACCTCTACCTAACGCTGCTATAAGCTTATATTTTTATACCTCCGGGTACAGGGTTATTAAACTAACCATAGGGATACCCAAGGATCTCATAAAATATTAGTAACCTACTGCCCTTGAGCAAACTAATTTAAACAACATGACTGTAAGCTGCGCAGAACCTATGTCATTACTACCTCTGTACCTGTTGGGAATAAACAGTACCACCACGCTTATGCGAGTAAGACTAGTGGGTTTCACACGTCGACAATGTTTTATTTTTCCATCACAATGCGGTTACTGTAACAATATTCATACCAGATCAATAAATCTCCAAAATGATGACTACGTCCAGTTATGTGAACGAAGTCGCGTAGTTATTTTTACTTAAATCTTACCTAATAAGTCTCAGCATTTTCATTATCTATACCTCTAAATATACAAAGAACTGTGTAACAATTATTACTAAAATAACATTTACTAATAGCAGTCACATAATGTTCTTGAGTAAGTAAGAAAAAGCACTTAATAAATATTCAGGTAGAATTTCGAGTGGGATTCTCGGGCGCAGTTTGGAACCGCCATCCGGACGACCGCAGCCCGCAGCGTAATTAGCTAAATATGACTTTTAAACTAAGAGCTCCCCGCCAGAATCCTCTATATATTCCAGCCAACCTTTTTAGCAAACGAGCACATTTTCATACGGACATCCTTTTCACGACGTGGTATAATTTGGGACTAAAGAAATTTACACCAAGTCGTCAAAGCGTTATCATGTGAGATTAATTTGTTTTTGAATTTAAACCGTGCTGTGCGCCATGCAAAACGTTTTGTGCAAATATTTTAAAGGCAGCGGTTTCCGATCTTTCTACATATGACAAGCTTGTGGTCTGTAAGGTCTTCCTATTTTTTAATTTTCAATGAAAGTACTTATTTCTTTTGGTATAATATAATGAATGAACACCCATCTTTAAATACAAATTAATTATATGCACCTAATCTGATTGTATCAATCAATAATATAATTTTATAATTGTGTTCCACAATATCTTATTTCCTTCTACTTTCAATGTATTTTACTGTTGGTTATACTTATAACCTATACACTTCTCCGAGATTTACTTCTGCGTCGTCATATACAGTTAAGAAATAAGTGAAACTTTAGAGTAGCCTCAGAAAAGTGATTATATCTCATGTTAAATTAGATACCTCGTACATAAGAATTTCTAGTTTTCGGATATTACTTATCTTAAATGTTGAGATACTGCTAAACATTTTTCATAATTATAGTTTACAATATAATACAAGGCGCAAAACATACAAATGGTGATCAATTTATATCCTCGTCACGAGCGCCAGAAGCTGCCGGCAATCGGTACTGGTAGTTCAAGTCTCGCTGTAAATCATATCGTAGTTTCAATTTAATAAGTTAAAGACGGCTAGCTGACAATAAATAGAAATAGTTTCATTGAACGGATTGCAAATTTGCAAGTTACTATTTATCATGTAATATGCCAGTTTCGTTTTTAGTATCGAAGCTCAGGTAGAAGATAATCTTAGAGTGGAGCCTGTGTCTTGGCAAGGAATATATAGAACGCCTTCCAAGCTCGAGGGCCAATAACCGTCATAAGTTTTTAGTAAGTATTAAATAAGAATAACACAACACGTGTCTGTATAGTAAAAACTTAGGATGCTTACGGACAATGTCAAAATAATAGTTAATTGCAAAATGGTAAGCAAACCAGCCGACGGCGACCCAAATGGTAGTTACTACAGCCAATGGATATCTTAATAATAGCCAGCTCTTCCATATATATACATTACGAGTCTTAAAGGTTATCAAAGAAATAAAAGTAAGCCCACGTTCATTCCAACGTCGACGATACGAATCCTGATCAAAGCAAACACCGTTTGGCAATTTCTCTGGTCTAATGTATAATCTAATCCAAAACAAGACAATCTTCAGGAAATTATCCGTTAAAATCTCTTTGTAATACGTATTTCTAAGTACGTGCAATTTTAACAGGATATAAAACGGACGATGATTTTGAAACTGAATAAGCATTCATCTGTGACATAATATTTAATGACGTTTAAAGGAGTAAATATTGATAGTTACTTTCTAGGGTGCGGTATAATTATAGGGCACATTTATATATTATTTGAGATATAAAATTAACTTTGGGTGGTTATAAAAAAAACAATCACGAAAGCTAAGGCGGGAGCTCCTTTTCGCTTCGCACCCATCTTAGCCTTCTAACCTATATTTAAAAAATTCAGATCTGTTCATAATAAATAAATGTGTATAAACTAAAACCCTCTTTTTTACTGTCATTTATTTTAATTTTTGTAATATTTGAATCTGTTTCTTCTCGTAAAATAATTTGCTAAAACTACATTCATATATATTTTTTCTTTCAACTAAGTACATTAGAATAATCCGCTATTACGTTTTCAATCAGTAACAAGCCTTACGTGAAATGGCCGTAATAAGCCTACCGGTACTGGGGGTACGCTGAAAGATCTGAATTTGTATTCATGTAACGATATGATCATTAGTTAGTGCAATTTACTTCGCATCTAGTACACGTATAATACCGTCCCATATGGTACGGTCGAAATGAATAGTAATTTGTATTGCCTTTAGAACTAAATTGGATATTATTCTACTTTTTTTAAAATATGGCATTGTACAGTTTTTATACTGAGTCAAATACGAGTATTCATACAGATTCCAGTTTTAGAATAATTTAAACAAATAAACATAAGAGTAAAGCTGGATGCGTACTTAACATCACTTAGTGTCAGCCAAATTGTTTAACAATTTTGTTGATGTAATTTGAAATATTGCATATTACACAAATAATATCTTATATTTTTGACGTTAACTTACGTTCCCACCACAAGACTGCAAATTTCACTTTTTGGAGGACTGGCAGCTATAATGTTAATAACTAGATTAAAAAAGCAAGTAAGGATTCACCATTGACCAAAAGGTAAAGAAAAATAAATTATTAAAGAAATAAATCTAATGCAGCGCAAGTGATTACATTGCGACATAAAGTTAAAACAAATTTATAATTACTAAGGATTATCTAAGAATAGGTGGCGTCCATAAATGATTCAACTTATTTAATTTTGTAATTCATTGACGAACGAACTGAGACTTGGTTATCATATTACTGGATGTCCATTAATTACTTCCTGTAAAAATGTCGATGATATGTACCTACCTATTATAGATACTTATAGATGCTCCAATTACCTGACATACTACTCCCATTAAAGTTTTGCATGATGTACTTTACATAAAATTCAACTTCTTCGATGCTTTTGCACAGATACCAATTATCTTTATGATTCAATTTAATTATGCAAGCGATCTCCTCATTTAATTGCAGGCGAAGTATAACTTGTCACTCACTTCATCTAGTTTAGATAAACAGTCGTATCATATCGTTTTTATGTCTTTCCTAAGACTATGAAAATATCAAAGTTAATTTTGTAATATTTATCTATTAGGCGATTCCACACGGCTTGGTTTACCTTCATATTCGGTGAGTCGACTTGCATATTTGTTTTTTTCACTCATTTTCTTTACATTGTGCTTGTTAAACTTGGTTTTAAATACCAGATATGAACGTGGGATACTTTTTATTTCGGAAAATGAGAAAGTTTGGTAGGTATGTGAAACCAAAACCTAAGTGAACAATTTCGCTTGGAACTTCACCTTTACATTTTTATTACTTTAACTTTACTTCCGTTTATTTTAATTCAAGCAATTGGAATACATAAAAATTACGTCAATGTTTATGATGTCTATGAAGAATAATGTATCTTTACAAGCATACAATAACACAGATAGCGAGTCACTTCATGAATTATAATTGAAATATATTGATTGCACTATGTATGTATTTGCTATAAATGATCTTAATTACCTACTCAAGCAAAAATCATTATATTAGGGCCAATAAAATTGGCACTAAGGACGTCGGATGTGCGGTATTCCCACGTCCGAAAGCCGGTCTCGGTCTTGAAGCAGTGACTCCAGGAAGCACGTACATGTAATATTATTGATCACAGGGCGCAACGGTCCAAACCTATTTGAATTTCCAATGAGCTCGTTAGATTCGGCCGAACACGGGCCACGGGTAAGCGATAAAAAAACTTTATTCATTTTTGGCTGATCGTGCACGATTGCGGATTCATCGGTATTATCTTAACCGTTCTTCTCGTAAACGATTTGTTAATTGAGAGATCTTTTACTTTATTAAAGGTACAATTGTCTTACATAGACACAGATACATTTACTAATACGTGAATAAGACCTCTCGCCCCAATAATAATTATACCGATCTTTATACTTAAACCTTAAGAATTTACTTATTTATTTTATATTTGATTTCGTTACAATAATTATTATTAAAACAAATATTTGTAAGGGGCTTCGCTCGCGTAAATCTAGGATCGGTATCAGAAAAAAATGGTATTTTCCGGGATAAAAATTTGTTGACTACTCTCTCGTGTCAAAAGTTCAAATGCCTAAATATATTGTTTTAGTACTAAAACAATACTGTAATTGTTGATTTTGGTGAGCAGTAGATTGCTATCTATATGTCTACCTAAGTATATATCTAAATTTGTATGGTCGATTAATTTTGAAGACCATGAAAAAAGAAAAACCACTGACCTTAATATTTATAACATATGTATTATACTTTTAGTACACATTATCATAACCAAGGAAAACAGTGTTTCGTTTATAATAATTTAAAAATAAGCTATGCTATAAGTACACAAAAAGATCTGATATTCAAAGAATTTGGACTTGGAGTTAACTTGTTTAATTTTAAGAACAAATAGACTGTCGACCTCAAAAATTTAAGACACCCTTAAATGACCACACGTCTTAGAACAATGGGAAATCTTAAACTAAGTTTAGAAAACGCGACCAATTGTGCAATCAGAACCATTTATTTAAATAGAGTTTCATCCAACAACTCGTTGGTTACAGCTGAATCGAATGCTTCGATACGTGGCAATTGGAATTTGCACTACCTCTTAATTAAAGGCTGGCGGTATCGGCATGGCCAGGGAGAAACTTCGATTAGCCTGTCAAAAATCCGGAGAATTATTCCAATGGTACAATAACTTATACTACTTTAGGCTTTATCGTACGGGTTCAGGCATATTAGCAAATTTATAGTGCAAGGATGCAATATGCCCCCGAATCGCACCAGCCGCTGGTTCGACGAGGGATTTTATTAAAAACTGTTTTTATTTATTGACGATTCGAGGTGGCACAGCCATTTTCTTTGCTGTGCTTTGAAATGGAAATTGGAATATTGATTTATATTTCCACAAAATATCGGAAATACTTTAAGGCTGATATTATTATTAAGTATAATAATACATAATAGCAGACCATAAATAATAATAATAAATTATTTATCATTGACCCGCAGGGGGGCTTTGTGGCGAAGCCTTAGGTGAGTGGCGACACCTCGTACCTGACTCCGGGGGCCAAGACAAGGCCCCCGCCTCCGTGCTTGCCTTTACCAGCCGGCACGGAGTGGAGATCGCTAGAGCTAAGACTCAAGCTCCAGGGGTGGAAGTGATAAATGGCCTAACGTCGGAAGTAGCTTCGGTGAACCTGCAGCCCACCTCTCTACACCCCTTAGCCACTCACACCCATGTTGCCCTTGTCTTTTATGGCATTTTTAGGGGCCCATGCAGGGAGTGGCGAGTCACCGTCTGCCCATTTTTCCATGTTCCCTGAACATTGCGACGGGCAGACGCCATAGTCCCCATATTCCCAGACCGCCAGTACCACTAACAGTTCACCCAATAGCCCGGTACTTTTTGTCCTCATTTCCCACAATAGTCCTACACTGGCCGGGGCTTGTCCTTGGGTACATTATTATATGGTGTAGACAGGGATAATCGCCGGTGAGTGTCACGCCACATATTTACATTAAATTTGTCAAGGGGCCTCTACGTGTTGGCCTCCCCATGGCCCCACGCAAGCCCTCCAAAAGTCCGGGCCATTTTTATGGCCCGTGTGTCTTGAAAGACATACATATATAATAAATTATTGTCTAATAAGTATTGACTGTCTTCACAGATCAGTCATCTTAAATTAGAAGAGGATGTTTCAAATATGCTGCCACTCATTGCTAGAACGATATTCCTCCACCCATCGGAGACCTAAAAACAATAATTTCATTTAAACTCCACAATAAAAGACTACTTCTAATATTACAAAAAGAAGATCCTATATATGCTTTCATAATTTTCTTTCAAAGAGCAATTTAAAGAAGTTTATTTTATAAACGTAGTTATTGATATGTTCTGCATTTCGAAGCCACGTCGCTAAATTAAGATACAGGTGCTTAGCTATTATAACCACTGAACTATGACATATAAAATACTGTCCCGCCTCTTAACGTAATTATAACCACACTCTATTGAATACCACGTATACAAAAACACATATTTTTGTAATTTTATGGAGCTATCATTAAAAAGTTATCATTCGATAATATTGTTAAAGAGTTTATTAATTCAAACTGGTTACTGTTATGCAAAGTTATCCAGCGTGTTCATTAAAAGATCGAAATAAAAATTCTTAACATGAATTAAATTATCATTTGCAGTAATAACTTATGTATTTTATGAAATATGCATTAAAAAAATAAACCAAATTGCATTGATACCAAAAACGCGTAGGCTTGTGATCGGCCCACGCTCAATAATCGCAATGATTTATAACTCATGTAATTATAGCATTCAATAACTTTAAGCCTTTGGGGCACTATTGTAGATGCTACATGTTGGTTTTTTAGCCACCAGCAGAATGGTTTAAAACTAGAATGTGGAATTTGAAACTGCACAACTAGTGTCCAGTCCCATATTATAATGGCACATACTTGAAAATTTATGGCGGTTGTTGAAAATTTATGAGTATCTCCATAATGATTATAATGACCTACTAACATTATTACAAAGCTTTATCATAGCTGCGTTATATTCGTGTGTATATAAATAAGCCGTTTAGATTTTTTTATTTTACTGATTTCAAATAATAGTATGGAAAATCTTTCTAATTACATCTACATTAATTACTCTTCATGTAAATCACAAAACACTAATATTAGGTCGATTTTGAAAAAAGTAGGTGTTTTTTGATAAAGTATCATTTTAGGGATAGTTTTGGCGAATATGAGGAATTTTCGTATTATAAATTCAATCTGGAGACCCTAAACTGATCACTAATTTTAATAACCCGCCACCGGTAAGAAAAATTTAGAAAGGAGACAATTTATTTAATTAATAACTTGATACTAATACTACAGATATATTTATATATACCTGTACCTATTTTTTGTGGTAATATATAATAATTAGCTTAACATTTAATATAAGACGAATGGTGCAGCGTATACTCCCAGTACGCTTTAGTTCTCAGAAACTGTGGCTGACATCCCTTTGAGAGAAACCAAATGCTTCTAAGTGAAGGGATCACTAATTGAATATAATTCAGCTATTGTATTTATGTGCAGGAATAATACTTGCAAGAATTCCACAAGGTATCGATTCTCGTTTACAAGAAGTCAGTATACTGGCATACGGTTCGTATTGTACTCGTAACATGTGCACTTTACAGCATCGATGGAAGAACATCATGATACATTAAATATAGTAACGTTTCCTCTATGCCAGGTCACGTAGTCTTTTCTAGTTTCACTGTACCTAAAGCAATGTATTCCGGTTTGCAATTTTATTCCCATAACTGGTGTTTTGGTACGATAAGGACTGAGTCCTCTCCAGCTAATGAAACAAAATCTTTATCCCTCAAGTGTATGTAGGACGACCATCCCTAACTTTAAAATTTTTGATCCTATTATATTCATTGTATAGTGGCATAATTGGGTAGATAAGAGAGGTTAAAACAATTTCTATCAATATTTACATTAAAAAATAAGTTTTGTACTAGCATAGCAAATTAATATGATAGATATTAATTTTAAAATATTATGTTGAAATTTTTAATTATTGATTAACAATATTATTATGCTATGTGACTCTTTATAACTATACAAAATTATTACGTCGTAATTTGTACACAAATCTGTTTTCAAAGTCAGCGACGTTTTGTAAGATGCTAAAAATTATCTCAACTGATTTGACTGTTACCTAACTTATTGGCGCTCCGTGTTTAATAGCAAGAATGTATGATTTAATATTAGATTGTAACACAAGAGGTGAGAGTGACTTATTTAGGCATGAGATGGTTTAGTGCACGACCGTAATGAAGGCGCTAATAGTTCGACTGCCTAAGGCCTTTTAGCCGAAGTTAACACTCTGCTTTTCATTTCGAATATCAGGAAAATAAATAAAAACTGATTAATTAAACAAACAACTACTTCTGTGATGAAATTAGGCGTTAAATCCATATCTATTACATACGAATCTTCAAGAAACCTGAATGATACAAAAAGCTTTTTTGCAGCATTCTGCCAGCCAGTATTTGGTTCTCATTGTTAGTAGTAAATTAGATCTTCATTGTAAATTAAATCATAACTTTGTGAACCAATTGTTATAAGCATAAAATATATATTATTTATAAGCATGAAATGATGTTATAAAATAGTTGATATTTTTTTATTACAATTCAACAGTGGCTGAAATAAAAAAGTTGGGGCATGAGTAATATGTATAATCTATGGTTCTCATAGTATTTAAATTTTTGAAGAGTTTCGGTGGGAACTGAAAGGAGATGTAGTGCTGTGCAGTTTTATTTTCTAAAAATGTGTAAATTTATGTTATAAATAAAATGTCCTACAACAATCAATATCCTACAACTATTGTTGTAGGATATTGATAGTTTTTGAGTAGCAATTATGTGTTTTGTGAGAAATGTGAAGTGTATAGTCAAATGTGGCCTTTTGAGTTGTCACAAGAACTCCCTTGAATGGCACTAGCTGATTACCTACAGTTCAGCTGTGCTACCACATAGGCTTAAGAAAATGAAGAAACTATATTGTAAAATAAGATGTGCCTTAAAGGCCTAGCTGTTAAGCCATAAACCTAAATATATAATTTTTTTTTTTGACAGCAGGGAAATTCGTTTTCCAGGGATAATGAGTACTGTGATCAGGCAACTCCAAGCGTACTTTCACAATATCAGAAATGAAAATGTTTTTTCAGAGTAAGGTATCTTACTAAGCGATTGTCACTCCTAACATTCTTTTTCCATGTTATAAAGTAGTTCTTGTTACACCTCATACCTTAGTAGCCCCACGGTATTATTCTAACCATTTAGATGCACTTAAGAGGAGCTCCCTCATATGCATCGTTCAACGGTTTGTCCTTCAGTTCATTTAATTGTTTATGCTATAATAGTCTAATTAGGTGTTCATAGGGGTTAATTAGGTGGCTGCTAATTCATAGAAGTATGGAACTACTTAAGTTATGAAAACTTGAAACTCGGCGCACTGGATGGGGCAAGTTTTACGCTTGATGTGTCATTTACCTTCCTTTGCTTTTAGGTCTCATAACTATAAGTTTCTTACATTAAGCTCCTTTGTTTTAGTAATTACTTGAATTTAGGTTTGTGAACTCACCTTAAGGTGAAATTACAACATGTTCATCAGACTTAAATTTTCATTAGGTGAATATAAAAATATTTTTTACATAAAAACGAATATCATGAAAGAGGATTACCAGGAATGACAAACTTTAAATAAAATACTTATTCGTAAAATAGCTATTAAATCCTATATGTCTACTACTACCAGAAAGCGATAGGATATTGTTTCTTATAACTTTTCAGTAAGACACGATTATTATCATTCAATTTGATATTTGTTTATTTTCCATGAGATAACTAGATAAACTTAAGAAATAATTTTAGGAAGTCATTGCACTGCAATGTTGCCGTGAGGTTTTTTTAAAGAGAAATAAACACAAAATGATTTTTTTTTGCCTTAGTTAAAAATCCCTTTATTATAATATTTTCTTAAGTTTCACGACTAGTATACATGATAAAACTACATTTTAACGGTTTAGTAGCCATGGTGACGAAAGACGGCTACTGAAAGTGAAACGTACGTGTCCGAAACGTCGGAATAATAAAAATAAAATAATTGCCGCGCTTAAAACCAATAAAACTTAGTTTTATTAAGTCACTTTATTATTTTTTAATATGCCTTACCTGCGAAATATTTAGATTAGTATTCAGTAGAAATGTTACTGCGGTAACATTCATCATTTTCATATCATCATATTTGACTTGTAGAGTGTAGGTAATTATACAGAATAAACCTAACGAAATTCGGTTTATTTCCTGGAATGTGCAAAATAAATAAACTAATTTAAAAATATATTGTTATCTATGAATTTTATACAATACATACGGAGAACAAAACTAGATAGAATTTATCTTTGTATGTATTTATTTTAAAGCATGTTAGCATTTATATTGCCGCCGCGGCGGTATACCGAATAGATTCAAGTGGTTTAGTTTGGTCTAGTTGTTTTGAGACCTCTCTTGTACCTTTATTACTATACGAATCCTAAATTAAATTAGACCACATTTTAATTATAATATGGACTTCGTCAGAATCATTGTGTTTTGTTATCACTGTAACTGTATCATTTACTACTTACTAGGTACTATTGTCTAAAATTTATGTTTTTATTTTATGTAATTTTTAGTTTAGTGATAAATGTTATGAAACATTATTTATCTAATATGTAGAAACGTATAAAAGTTCTTCGAGTGTTTATTTTTCAATCTTTATAAACTTTAAAATGCTAATCATCTTGTAATTCATTACATTTATGTTGCCATATATTAGTAGTAAAAATGAAACCTTTCTATCTTTCTATCTGTCCGTGTGTTACAACTAATTGTCTCAGTACAATGGAGATATGAAATTTGGTATACACATTGTCCTGTGTAACTTCCGAAGAACATAAATCTAAAATATATAATAATTATTATTTATTTCGCACACGGCCATCTGTTTATTCCGGTTCCGCAAAAGTATTGCTCTGGTGGGTATACATTTATCTAAGTTTGTAACTGCTGTGTTGAATAGATGTGAAAAGAAACTGGGTAAGACTTTAAATTTTTATGGCCTTACTTATAATCGTTTGTAAAATTTTAAGAAACTGCTCAGCAACTGATTAACGAAAATCTTACCCATAAACTCCTCTTAATGATGAGAGGTGGTGGTAAAGTAACTCATAAATAACTGACAAAAATACCCAACATCGAGAAGTACTTTAAGTGAGTGCTAAGAGGCAAGATGACAAATTTTATTTGAAACAGCCATTGGTTAGGGACTTAGGAGTCTCTTATTTAAGATATTGCTAATCCTTTCTTAACGAGATTATTATAAGTAAGGCCCTAAATTGATATAATTTAAAAAATGGTTTGAATATACAAAAGTCATAAAGCAAGAGAAACATTTATATATAGTATATAAGAGAAGACTCATAGTTAAATTAGTAATTGTTATTTCTAATATTCTCTATCTTTGTTATAAAATATAGATTTACAAAATAATCTCTAACGTTTTATCTAGATATTACTCCACATTCGCGAATAGAATATCAATGTCCAACTAAACCCATCGAATTTCATAAAGGATATCCCTTTATCTACTTGTCCAGCGTATCGGAAATGGAACACTGTAAATCCCCAAAAGATTTCAGATCGCACATCATTTCCACCAGCTGCCATGCGTTGACATAACGATATTACACACTAAAAACCAATAACACGATATTCGTCAAATATATTGTGAAAGTATGATGGGATATTTTACACTAGTCGGTATGCCCCGCTTCTTTGGTTTGTATCATTATTAATTTAGTAATCTATTTTACCTATCGCATATCTGCGACAGATGGCCTAATTATTTTGTTAAGTGAATTAAAAGTTTATTAAGTTCTGAAAAAGCATGCATGTCATTGCATGTATTATTTTTTTAATTATTACTTACTGAAAAAATAAAAACTGAACTCGATTGCGGCGCCACCTACCGGGTATAATTGTAAATCTAAATAATTATATTATGTCACTGATTTGCAGTGGACATCAATCATTACAAATATGGTTTAAGCATGCATTACGTGAGTTTCCAATTGGTACTGAAGAAGACGGAGTTCCAAATCTAAATTATTAAGAAAAAAGTGGGGCTTTTCTGCGTTTTTTCAAATAATTATTCATAGTCATTCTGTTATTTGGAGTGAAAACATATCCAACATATCAAAGATTATAAAAATCGGTCCAGCCGTTCTTGACTTATTAATGGTGTCACTAACTCGACATTGTTGTATATATTATATAGATTTCTACTATTACAGACTCTAGGTCCGCACGTACGGAATCCTAATCTTTATACAATTCATTATTGTTAGTTCTTACACGCTATATAAATTATAATATTACAAGGGGTATTGTTAATTGTGTTGCTAGTAACTATGTTCACATATTGTATGTTAGTAATTTACATTATAGTCTTATGTATATATTTATTTTCTAATTTTTAAGCTTATCCTACATGTGTTTTGGTTTTGTTGTGTTGCGACATTTTTTGTGTTAGTTGTGTGTAGAGATACATGTGCAGTGTAAACTAAATTTACTACAATTTTGACATTTCAATTGAAATTGAAAGACAGAAGTTAAACCATGTAATGTCGGCTTACCGTCTCATAATTTTAAATTCAAAAGGCACGTTCAATTTTAGAACAAGATATTTTTATACCTGTCGGCACTAAAAACGCCCACGACGTTGCGAAGGAACTTGATTTAATTTAAATAAGGAATACGCCACCTGTGTAGATAAGGCACGGACACGGAAAAACATTTCCTCAAGCTATTAAAGGAGACGTCTTCAGGCCCTAGAGCAATAAGCAAATGAACGCGCGGTATCTGTTGTACAGACAGTCTGTTATCGTTGGGAATGCTTCCCATTTCGGCTCGTGGATATTAAATTAAAACCAAACCCGCATTAATATTAGATAAATGTCAAATTGCGACTTTCTATAATGTCTGTTCTTCACAATTTTTACTTATGTCTTCGTAGTCAGTCCACTGCTGTATGTAATAGACATACTGCTTCCCCAAGTCGGCGCCACTCATCACGCTCCTCCGCTTTCCTCATCCAGCGCCTACCGGCGACCTTGTGTAGATCGACAGTCCATCGGGCTGTAGGACGTCAGATACTAGGTACTGATACGTTGTCTCCACTCCAGGACTCGACTGCTCCATCGGCCATCGGTCCTGTGACACACGTGACCGGCCCATTGCTAATTTTGCGAGTTTTGTCAGTTACCCTGGTTTTCTTACGGATCCTCGTGTCTAATTCTATCAATAAGAGTTACACCCAACATAGCTCACTCCGTAGCCCGTTGAGCAACTTCAAATTTAAGGACCAGTCCTGTCGTCGGTGTCCACGTCTCGGTCTCATAGATCAGAACGGGGAGCACGCACTGTTCGAAGACTTTCGTCTTTAGGAATTGCGGGATAGTCGACGAAAAGACTTGACGAAGATTACCGAATGCTGCCCAGCCCGACTGAATCCTCCTATTGCCTTCCTCCTCCTCGAAGTTGTGCCTGCCTACGTGTATTTTCTATTCTTGAAACTATACTTTCAATAATAGATATGAATTTCGACCCTTTCAGCTCTATATGTATTCAAAGTTCACAACAATGAAGTTAAATATATTGTATAATTTGGTATACCTACGTGTATTGTCGACATGGGGACTTTCATGGGATACTTTTTCCGAAATGGATATTATTCAATTATTATTATTCAAGATTTGTTATATACACGAGCAAAACTACGAAATACTTAGATGTAAATGAGTAGGCAAGTGTGTTTGTTTAAGTTCTTGAATGTAAAACGATATTGATTAATTATGTTTTGACATCAAAGTAGTTGATCTCACGGTTAATTCCACCTAGATGTCGTTACGGGTAATTTGCATTAAAAAATAAAATTGATATTTCTAAGGATGGGGGATTCTCTATGGCTAGTCCCCCACTCTCTCTACAAAAATTACATTAACGCCAACGAAGCTGCGGGCATAAGCTAAAAGATAAAACATTAATAAGTGTGATCCATCGAAATACCCTTTTGAAATACCCTGCAAAAGCTGTGTAATATAATGAGCTTACATTTAGAAGAATATATGATATTCCGAAATAGGGTTTACTTATCGAGGGGGCGGACGTACGGTCAGCGCATTCAGAGATACCATCGCGCACCCGACCTAATTCGATTCGCCAAGCCGGACCTGACGGCCAAGTCCGCCTACAAGTCGTAAACCTGCAGATCTGCACCACTTGTTACGTAAAACCTATTCCGTCTAAAACATGTCCTATCGTTTGCTAATGTAATAGGATAAACACTACATAATATTACATCATCTTTCCTTAACACGTTGGTATAAATAAGTAACTAAGATATAATAGCTGCACTGCTATTAATAACCTATAGAATACATCATGTGTAGGTTATACTTGAATATAGACAACATATCGCGAAAACCTTATAACTAATTTATAAATTTCAAAAATAATAAAGAATAGCTTATAACAACTCTAAACAAACATGCAAACAAAAAAATTAACTCATAAAAACATTTATTAAAGAGCTATTTAGTTGAACGGATGTCGCTTCCGTATCTTAGTCTTGTACTGTAATTAATTAAATCTATGACACGTTTTACGAATCAACATAGAACAATCGATAACTTAATAGTCTCTTAATATTAAAAAAATGTCGATCTCCTTTAATTGGTCTTTAAACGCCTTCCAAGGCCTCCCCTTTCCCCTTCTTCTTCGATTCCTGGTATGGTAAATTACTCTGGGTGCTTGGAATCGGCCCCAAAGTAGTCCGTTGTACATAACCGATAATTCAAGACTAACTTGCTGAATTTGGGGATATACAATATGTGTCTTCCGATTATTATTATTATTGTATTATCGTCAACATCTCTTCGCTGGTCTTCGTCGCCTTACAACTTATTCTTCCCATATTCCTCCAAGACAATATTCCGAATTCTCTAACCTTTCTCTACATATTTTGTCATCATCCATGCTTCTAATCCATGCAAAGCGCTGTTCCAAATGTAAGATTCTATTAAGTCTTTTTACCCATTGTGATATTTTCAATACAAAAACACATGCGATAAACACCTGGTAATCATTTTACTTTTAAGCGTATTTTACTTGACTCATTATAACGTCATAACTTACACTCTTACAAAATCAAGGAAGCTGTGATGTCTTGTAAAATAATTAAAACTTGACTTGTTTAATTGACAATTACCTTATATTAGTATCAAAATTTAATACATTGCGTTTAAAAATAGCGTCCTTAAATAGTCATAAAAACAATCAATTCCAATTTTGAATCATTCAAGATAAATATATTATCCGAAAAGTTATTTTGGACATTATTAAAATAAGCCGAGTGCGAAATTATTATTCTGTCCATTAAAATATAATGATTGTACTTTTTTGAAATTAAATGGAGAGCACTTGGTTGCTTAAACATTTGCTAACCGCATTATTGAAAGACGCCATAATGGCTATAAAAGTTTTATCTCTGCGATAAACGACTTTTCATTTACGAGTATAAAGTTTTCAGTTGAATAAATTTACTCTAAATAGGATATAGTCATCGTCTTATGGCGTTTATATTATTCTTAGCATTTAATCCCGGTTGCGTCTGAGGTACTCGATATAAAGTCCAAGGTGTGACTGGGCATTTGTCGCCCGCACAATTTGTCAGCTTTTGTAAAACGACCAACGCAAGTAGTAGTACTCTTCTAGTTTGTCTGCTATTTACACACGTGAAAACAACCGTGGATATTGTGTAAGTACCGCAGCGTATTCAAGACCATTACAAACAACACCTTATGACGCTTAAGGGTTTAGATTAATAACGCTAACAATTACATTATGAAGATAAAAACGTTATAAGACGTACTTACTTTTTTAAATTGCAACATTTATAAACTGTATAAATCTGTCAATTTCCATAAGTAAACCTTACTTGTAAGCCAATATTTAACATGTATGTCTAAGAGCCAGTGAACGGCTACCTGTATGTATTTGACCAGACCTGAGGTTTTGTACATTGTGGCCCCTATACCTACCATGCATGATACGGGTACTCACTAAGCTCAAAGTGGTGGACGCGACGAGCGCTGGGGTAAGACAGGTATCGATTTTTAACGAATTTTAAATCCATTTGACCATGTCTGCCATTGATATATTTTAATTATTATAGTCATAAAAACTTATATTGATCACGGCAGACGTCTACATTGCGTACACACATCAATAAATAATAAAATCTTAGCTACTACCCGGTCCGATGTATTTGTTTTCCGTTCGCTGTTTTACATCAATATAATTTACTTGCGATTTACTTTATCACTGTATTTACAGAAATTAATATTTTTTTATATTCTATATACTAAACTTCATTAGTTAGATAAATAAAGAAGTAGGACAACACTTCAAATAGTTACAAGAAAAAAGAAGTACCTATAATCCTTCCTATCTTCCTAATTGTTGCTAATGATTAGTAATATTATCTACGATGGTAAGGCAGACTATTCAAGTACAGCTAAATGTACCCGACACAACTTGAAAATAAGAAGTGGAGAAGTAAGTGTAAAACATAGAAAATCGGTTCTAACCACAGTAAATGACATAAAAATCAAACACCATTACGACAAAAACCAAGTACAATATGGTCAAAGTTAGCAATGAACTTAACTCCAAGACCGCAACATTTCCACACGCCTGTGTAATTTAAATCAATGATCGTGTCACTAATGACTTGCAAGTGGCCACCCTCTGCTGCCTTTCCTTCCACCCACTGACATACTTAAAGGGAATTCTACATAGGGAAGCATTTCTATCAATTGAAACATGTTATATCTCATTTGTGATATAAACGAAGCTGGCAAATAGGTTCTAAAACGGGCAGCCATATAATGGAAAGTGTTTTTTTATTGCCGTCCTCTTTTATCTGATAAGAAAGAGGTCGTCCCTTTTCTCTTTTCATCATCTTTCAGCTTCTCTTATCATATTTTAACACACACATACATTGTTCTATAAATCTATTGTATATCTATTACGTTTTATGTCTTATACTATTTCTTCCATGTATTTTGATTTTCCTTAATGGAAATTAGTTACGGCTGCCTGCAGGCGTTTGTAACACCAGGCTACCACGTTGCCAGGCTTTCAGATGGAATAGAGGGAATAGGATGAAGAGCCCATACCCCTTAGGGAAGATAGATGGATAGAGGGAGAGAGAACTAGGCTCTCATTCATCGTAGTAAGTATCCATATTTAGTCTTATGAATTGTTTTCTATGTTTATCAATCTCTCAAACTATAGTAGAATTATTTTGTGAGTGCAGTTTGGGTCATAAATAATCGGAGCGGTGAAGCGAGTATTTCGTTCTCTATTCCACTCACGGGCCTTATGGGCAGGCATCGTGATACGCATTATTGTTGTCGATAAGCGTTATTGATAGTGTATTTAGTTTTGTCATTTTGTGGGTTAGTGATATAAATGAAAGAAAAAAATAGATAAAACAACGTATTTATTAAAATAAGAATAATAATGATTTAAAATAAATTATTAATTAGGTATCTATGTATTAAAAATCAATATGTACAAAAGTTTAGAAGGTAACAAGTTATATTAAAAATAAATATAAATACTTATATCTAAGTTTAAAATTAACAGCAAAAAAGATAATAATGATTTTTATAAGAATGATAATCTTTCTTTGATAAGAAAGAGTTTTTATCGATAATGGCGTTGCGCCCGCGCAACTTGCTCACCGCCTTAGCCGGGCTGAGGCCGAGCTTTGATTTATGACCCAAACTGCACGGAGAAAATAATTCTACTATAAGTAATTTAATAATTTCTAAAAAGTAAACGGAACTAATTCTACAAAGCATGTTTTATTATTGGACACAACGACAGCCAGACGATTTTTAATACGGGATCTCGAACCTCTCTCAAAACGTACACGCTATTAATCTTATACTTCCGCAAAGATTGTATTTTAAACTTTCCTTTAACTTGAAACTTGCCTAACTTACATTTTATGAATATTGTACTCTGGTTAAAGTTGACGAAGGCTTAAAATATACTATACTTTAAATATTCTAAAATAATGCTAATATTGTTTTATACAAGTGTGTTAATAAATAGTTATTAATATTTGTTTTATTGAATAATTTAAGAACCTCATAAACTCATTTATTCGTAACTATGTTAGACGTCAATTTATATACATATTATTTGGAAATTTACAATTATTCAGTTTTACATATTTGTCATCAATCTTTAAATTACATGGGTGTGCCTCATTAGCCACTTTTTAGCCGGCAAATGAATGGACCAATATTCGGACCCATGATAATATGCGTTAGCGTCTTAGATTTTTCCAGTCGCCTCAGCAATGCTACAATCCTGTCTATATACTATACTACTACTACTATACAGTCAAAGCTGGAATGTTATATATGTACAAACTGTATTGGAGCTTCTTTTATATATACTAGGACCAAACGCAGGGCCGCGCCGACCCCCCATAGCGCCTGTGTGCGAAAACTATGAAGCGCCTCTTTTTTTTATAACTTCTGTTGGGAGTCGGATGTTTTAAATAAAATCACATTAAGAACTGATCTTTGAGGTCATTCCTAGCTTAAAAATGTGGTCTTTTGCGTGCTACTCCTAGCGGTAATACAATAACATAAGATGCAGTGTCCCAATGTATTAATATAAACGTATTATTTATATTGATGCCTATACTTTATAAGAATGAATTAATTGAAAATGTCTTAAGTCGTACAATAGAAATTAGACATTCCATGAAGGTTCATCAATTGTCTCCAGAAGATTTCGTAACGATGTCGACAACTCAAAGGAGTTGTAGTGGGGCTGAGATGCTCTGGACTACTTAGAAAGCCATTTCCAAAGATCGCCTCGACCTACGGTAGATTGCGTAACTTTGGAGATAACTTCGCCAAACTTGGAACGTTTTGACACTGCAATACTATGAGAAGGTAAACCGAGTGTCTTAATTAAGTCAAATATGTACCCACTGTTATACTTAAAATTGAGCTTTGTGAAAATAAAGGTAATATATTTTATTATACAAAATAAATATTTGAGAAAAAAATTGAAATGAAAACACTCATATATCCGCACAAAGACTTGTAAATAATTAGCGTAATCGTAAATAAAAAAAATATGAATATAATTATACCAATTAAGACAGAGATCTCCAAGATACAAGTTAACAAATGCACCTAAATTTTTGATCTTGTCTCAATAGGCTCCAAAACAGCTCAATAATTAAATTAATAACTAATTTAATAAAATTTTAGGTTTCATATAGGATTTTTAGCTTAAATTTTCGTGTATTGAGGTAGTATATAACAAATATGATGGATTTTTTGTAAATCCAATTTAAAATATAAAAGTTATGACCTACAACCAACATAATTAAAATGTAGTCGACATATTAGTTTAAAATATTGGGCAAGTGCTTGGCGGTCAACACACGAGGGATTCGTAGGGATGGCATTATTTTCACCATTTGGCTACGGAACCTTAAAAAAATATTTTCTTTTATTCTATAATTATTTTATTTTTGAATTATTTTCCACTTTATAGTTTAAAGCAAGGGATACACTTTTCACCATTTCAGAAGCTAACTCAGTACTTATTGAGGTTATTAAGGAACGAAATAACTATGCATAGTGAAAAGTATGTTCAAACCTTAGTTAATCTCCCCGCAAATTAGTAATGCGCTGGAACCTTGTCAAATTGACATTCACGTGACGTCATCCGCAACTCGATAGGTACGCGCACTCGCCGGTCAGTGATGCTACCGGTACTGAGTGTTCGCCTACAGTTACGTCACCAAAATGGCGGCCAGGCGCAATAGCAATTTGCGGGGATTATACATGTATGGCGACCACTCCTAATATTATTTTTTCACTCTTTTACTTCTTAACTGAAGCACCATACAGACAACACCATGTACACTGAATAATTTTTGAAAACACTACCGTGACATATAATTTCATAAAGGTTCCGATTTTTCCAAAATGTCTACAGAGCCCTAAAGATGTACATGTAGTAATAACATGTGAAACGGTAGTCGACCACGTCAGGAACATTTCTAGATTGAAATTTAAGTTAATGATGCTCTAATGACCGGGTTGGACATGATGTGGTCTATAATAACATACAATTTCCATGAAAGCATTGTACATATTAAGTTATTACTCCTGAGTGCCTACTACTAAGACAAGCTGTTTCTATATCAGCTTTCATCGGAAGCAACAAACTGCGTAAGCCAATGTGTGTGTGTATTCTATTATTTTGTATCCAAATTTAGACTAGTTTAGTCTAATATTCTATTTAATAATTCTCTACTAATAAATGGTCACTGTTACGTGGTCATTCTTGGCAAGCGTGTTCTACCGTCTGTACAACGGGAAGTGCTCTGATGAGCTATTTAATTTGGTGCCTACGTCGCCCTTCTACCATCGCACCGCTCGCCGGCGATTGGGAGTTCATCCACACTTCCTAGTCACTTGGAAGTCCTCCACGGTACGTGGCGGACGCTCCTTCATGCCATATGTGTCCAAATTATGGAATGAACTGTCTCTCGTGGTTTTCCTAAAGCGCTACAATATGGGGCTCTTCAAAAAGGGCGTTAACAGATACCTAAAGTCTCAACGAGGTAGGCATCGCATCGGCTCCCCTCGAGTTGCATATGTCCATGGGCGACGGTAGCCACCTATCCATCAGGTGATCCGTTTGCCAGTTTGCCTACTAGGAAACATAAAAAAAATGTTTTTGTACTGTAAGTTTTAAATAACTAACTTTTGCCCGCGTCGTCGCTGGCGTTAATGCAAATTCTGTAGACACAGTGGGGTACTCTGTTACACGCCCTCCTTAGAAATATCAGCATTTATTTGCTTTGTATTGAAGTGCATTTACTATTATCGTTTATCTTTTTTGCACGTGTGAGTAGATGGAACTTTCTTATTCAATTTTTGTCTAAGCGATTAGTGCTTAGAGCGAATTATTAAAACTGTATCTATGGCAAAATGTGGAAGCTACGAATAGTAGCATATGATTTTATTTTATTTGTCTACAGATAAAAGATATATCGTATTTTGTAAAGTACAAAAGTGTATAAATCCTGTAAGGACTACAAGGAAACACCCAGATCTCGACACAATGCCCTGGGAACGTATTGTATCGTAAAGAATTTCGAGTAAACGCTTTTGCAAAAGCGAGGGATCGCCTTCTTATAATTTATAACGGCTTTCATCCAGATTACATGAATACACTATGACCTTTATAGCTTTGTGTCCACTTTGATTGAGATGTTCATAAGCAAACTGCTGTTATTAAATTCCTTAGTAATTTTCACTTTGGTAGTACCATTAATTTTATTGCTTTACTAATGTATTTCAATTGTTCGAATTGGATCTAATGGATATTATAAATTATTTATTTTATGTTCGGATGACCTGATGACAATCGTGGTTGTTTTGTTTATTATTGAATTTCTTTTATCGATAATGTTTGTGCTTTGTTTAAATTAGAATAAATATATTAAGTAGAATTTTAGCTTCCTACCAGAAAAAAGTACTGACTAAAGAATCAGATATGTCAAATAAATAAGACATAAATTGTGTGTGTGTGCAGTTCACACACTGTAGAAATGAGTCAAGGGGTGGTAGAGAGTCTAAATTTCGTAACGTCACATTTTTTATATTAAATCATTATAAAATATTTCCATTTTAATACATGAAAATTGAAGTATTAACGAAAAACATTTCCATCTCTATTTGCATGCGCATAGTGTTCAAATGATTAAAAATAATACTTATATTTTATCTCATTCTCTCGCAGGCTTAGTCTTATTTATTTTAGATTTATATTGTTTTTTATTGCGTGAGTTCAGCAGACAAGCAGGCAGCCAACCTGATGCAAAGCGGATACCAATATCGCTTTTTCGATTCATCGAATTTCAAATCATAATGATTCTAAAGAAGTTTCACTTCAATAAATTCATTTTGAATTTCATCCTTTAACATGATTGTATCCTGAGCCAATCAACCTCTAATTATTGTCTACCAGCGAACATATACGGCGTATTACGATAATGCACTAGTGATTTGATTTGTTTAAGTTTGTCCCTTCTTTATGTACTATATTTAATAAGAACTCTGAACAATTTTCTTTATAATAGCTTTCTGTACTAAATCTAATTAACATATAGTTTGAAATATAATCTGGCCCTATATTATTATTATATATATTAATATTATTTATACTTACATGTTAGTTATTATTGATAGTAAGCTGTTGTTGATTAAATAAATATAACTTCCTTATTTTTGATGGGTTCAGAAAGATAACCTTATTACCGAGGTAAGATATTTTAAATTTTTTTTATTGCAGAGTTCAGGTAACAGGCAGACAGCCCACCTGATAGTAAGGTGGGCAGTCGCCTATAAACATTTGTAACACCAAAGGTGTTAGAAATGCGCTGCTGCTCTCTTAAGGGAGACTGCAACCTGACCACTGATGCCGGAACACAACTCTAGGTTGATATGACGGTATACTCTAGACCAGGGGTGCTAGCCATCCAGTCCGGCAAATACGCTACTACCTGGCTGTTTTGTCGCTTCTTACGACAGGCCTCCCGGCCGCAGTAAATTGTATTCCTTCTCCGTTCCCGCACGGATGCTAGCAAATGTAAAAGTTTATTTGTTTATATTTTTCTATACTGTTTGGTACTCTTAATAAACTTGATGTATTTATTGTCATTAAAATTGGTTAAGGAACCAAAGATAAACAAAGAATATACTAGTTATGTCCATCGTCGGTGCCAGTTACTGACTCAATCCCCAAATCAGTAAGTTTCACATACAAACATTTATTATAGTATTTCGTATCGCTCCCAGTTCCGTTCAGGAATTTTACGTTTCGTCATAAATCATAACAGTCATAAATCTAACTAATAAAAGTATTTTTCAACATACAGATACTAAATGTAAATACCTATATATAAGACTATTTTATATTGATGTGTAGACATCAACCAAGTATATATTTATATCTAATATTAGTTAGTATAGATAACTTTCTTCCTTGTAGCATTAATGTACAAAGCACAGAAATCAATAAGTCACTCTCCAACAACAATTATGGCCGACAGATATCCCCCGATCGTTAATAATTTGTTTTGTTATCAGAACTGAACCAAACATGCAATATCGTGGTCGTCGTATCATAACTTCTTAAGTCGGCTATATTCCGATTGGGACCCTGAATAAGTCCTTTCGAAGCTCATAAGAAATCGTAACTTTGAACGGGACTTAGCCTAAGGCTTTGTGGTTACATATAATGATAGGGTCCCTTTCATCTATACTGTAGGGATTAAAATTCGTCTCCTTACAGTCGAGATTAGGCAGATACATATATCTTCTTTCATTTACCTATATTCAGTTATAGCAATTTACTAAGACTCAAAATGTATATATCATCGATGTCAATGCAGGACCCTGTATCTACATTTTTTGGTACTGGCGTCGAAGATTTGTTCTTTCATACTAATAATATACAGCTGTCCCGGGGTCATTCTGTATAAATACATATAAAAGTGACAGTTTTAGATGTTTGTCTACATATTTATCCTATCATGAAGAATTTATAAATTAAAGTAGATTATCATAATAGGCGGCTTGAACACCTTTGATAACGGTTATGAAAATAAATTACTTTTTATAACAGACCGCGGGGATGGTTAGTAGAATGATAACAAGAATGGGCAAGACTGAATTTTATTGCTGAAGACCAGCAGATCGGCTAACGATGTACCTAAACAAAAATAGTCACCTATAGACATTTTTAACATATGCAGATGTCACAAAACGTGCAACATCCTCGAAGGAATTTAATGACATCTTTTGAAAAGTCCTATATTGTAGTTCTGCCGCAAAATCTCAACTATGTGAAATCCCTAAAGTGTGCGAGAGAAAAGTTCTTCAGAACCGTTGCGTACTCGAGCGTAATAGCTCAAAGAAATGAGGATGGAAGCCCGCAGTCCACAACCAGTAATAGGATGGTAGAAAAAGGATAAAGAGACCATTCGGAACATTTACTCTAACACTTTCCAATATCCTAACGGTAGAAAATGCAGAGATATCATGAGTATTTTCTCCAACTATACACTTATAGTTCGTAACAGCTATTTGATATCTATATAATCTATAATAAAACTTTAAAAAACTTTAGTCTGTACATTGAAACTATTAAAAAAAATATCGTCTGGAATAGACTATATAAAACGATGTACAATATGATGCAGTTTTCTTTAGATTTCTTGTTAGTTTGTTCAAGATTCACGTTAAAACTACTGGGCCAAAGTCAACGCGGTCTTCGTTGCTTGACAGTAAATTCTCAGACTTAACATTTGCACTTTTTACCCTGGGAATCCCGCGGGAATTTTAATTGGAAAGATTTAAATGGCCAAATTGAAAAAAAACTAAATCGGATAAGTTATTTTCCCTGATCTATAGCAAATTTTATTTAATAAAATGTGTGATTTTTTACCGGGAATCCGGCGAGAATTTTCCCGGGAGCGGTACGAAGTTGTGCATAAAAATTAACTCACTCCGAAACAGTTTTCACTAAAACGATAGCTATAAGTATATAACTTTTTTAAATGTTGGGGTACTTTGTGTCTATACTGGAATCCTGCGGGAATTTCAAGCCAAGCGTGGACAAAGTCGCGGGCATATCCTACTAACATACATAATTATATAATTAAAGCTCGTTTTAAATGTCGTGTCTTAAGCCTAATTTATAACAGCTTTAGAGTAATGAGCGAAAGTAATTCTAACAGACAATAAAATTAAACGTAGGTTATCGTTAATTCGCATGTTCACATTACAACGAGTAATTAACGGTAATAGATCGGAGTAATTTAGCTTTATGTGCTCATTAACTTTTGCAATCGATGTATAAAGTGCCAAGAAACATAAAATTATAAATTTATACAACTAAAGACCAGTGAAGATGAATAATAATTTCTACTTATACTTATTATGTTATGAGTATCCGGTCTAGATATGTGTTAATAGTTAATTGAAAGTTTTAAATTATATTACAAATAAAACTTTAAAATAGTGTTGATCACCAATAGTGGTTTCTTCCAGCAAACCTATGCATCTAGCGAGAGGGGCTGGACAAGAGGCGTGTACACAAAAATGTTTTGTACATGTATAATATTATTTTGGCATTCCACCACCGTTCCGTCTTCATACAAGTGCTAAATTACATTTTGTATATCCATACTAATATTATAAAGCTGCAGAGTTTGTTTGTTTGAACGCGCTAATCTCAGGAACCGCTGGTTCGATTTGAAAAATTCTTTCAGTGTTGGATAGTACATTTATCGAGGAAGGCTATAGGCTATATATCATTACGCTAAAGCCAATAGGAGCGGATCACCAATGAAGAATGTTTCAAAATCGGGGGTTTTGAAAACAAATTCCACGCGGATGACGTCGCGGGCACAGCTAGTCTTTCATAGTTCATGACATAATTAGCTATGACACAGAGAGACATACACGACATAAACTAGAGTGGAGTAATAAGGTTACTTTTCTCCTAGTCTTAAAATATATATTCTAATTACAATTATATTAATTGTACCCCGTCGATACCCAATTATACAAGACAGCGAAGTTCAGATCGACGAAAAAATATAGGCGTGGACGGAATTGTAAATAGTAGCCATACATTTATACTAACGGCTGTATACAAATGTATTAGCTATTAATATTTGTTCTCACACTGCTCGCTGGCGCCATGTTCGAAAACGGCTTTAGTATTACGTAGTACCATATAGTATTTTATTATTGCTGTCATTTTCCACTCTGATTCAAACATCGAAAACTGCTGAGAAACTCCACGCTTCATAGCCGTTTTGACTGTTTAATAATTCGGGAAAAAATCAAATAGAAATTTCTTTTTCTCACGCAATACAGAATAACAGTCTACTCTTGCGCAACGTCAGCAACGTTAGAATCTCACCTAACAGTATACACAACAAATATCCATCGCTATTTTCTATAATAAAAAATGTCCGAATAACGCAACATGACGATTTATGAACAATTATGTCACATATTCGGATATGTATATAAAAAATGGATGTTAGTCGTATAATGGTCGCAAGTGGAATGCACCACGGCGATTGTCTGGCGATTGGCGCCATCGGACGGCGCGTGGGTGAACTTGCGCCGGACCAGCGTGATTAACTGTGCAATGCGCACAAGCAGGGCTTACAAAACAGTACCTAGGTCAAAAAAGATTTTAAAAACTAAAAAAACACAATGTGAACTAAAAAATAATTTGCTAAAAATGTCGGCGGCAATGCAGGACATTTTGAATAAATGTTTTGGTAACTTTACTTTTTTATCGAAATTATTATACCATATTATGTACTTATATATAAGAAAAATTATTGTCGAAAAAAATAATTTCCCCAAAAAAATTTTGTTTAAAAGTCGTGCACGACGATGACGAAGATTAAACTTACCTATGTGTATTCTAGCTGCTTTACTGGATAACAAGAAGTATTACTTTTTGATTATTTCTTAAATTAAAATATTTTCTGACGGGATAAATGTTAGAAATTTAACTAATTTAAAGAAATATACTAATTTCTTTCAAGTGAACATGTATAATATGTTTTTAAAATTTTCACATCCTCTTTTTTATATAATACAAATATAAAAATGTTTCCAAATCGACTACGGCATATATAATTTAGTCATATAGTTATTTACAGGTAACTAACTTATTAGCTACTTGCTAATCGTAGATAATTTCTACTAAATACATATAATATAATTGAGGTATCGGTGATTTGAAAATAAATGTCATCTTTCCTTAAATAACCTTTTTTTCGGAAGTCGAATAAAACAGTTCTCTAAGATCTGCATGTTTTGCTTTAGATATAAATCTCCCACTAACACTAGTAAATAAAAAAAAATGTATGTACGTATATATAACAACATGTATGTACAACCTTCAAACATAAAAAACATTATTAACAAACAAAAACAAATTAATTACTCCTTTCAGAGTCAATAGCAGCCCTACTCAAGTAACCTCAAAACTTCAAAGTTATAATTATTAGTTTAACCATGTAACACGTTTGTTATGGCTATGCCATTTCAACAATCGACAGAAAGGTCAGCGCTTAGCAAATAAAATATAATTAACAAAACTCATGCCTGCCACCCTGAACGAAATTCAGTCACTAATTAGTTCATAATTGATATTATTATGTAGGCTGTAGGTAAGTATTAGAGGGTGTAACTTCCACCGGATAGTAAGGTATATTCATAGACCGTCTCGATTGTTTTGGTTTAAGTTGGAGTGCAGCAAACAGGGTGAAGGCCCTGATGATTTGGAACACCAGAGGTGTAACACCGTCGTCGTACCGGAAAGAAATCAAATTATTTTCATATAAGGCCCCCGGTATGGAAAGTTTATGAGGAGTGAAATAATACAAGATTTAACTTAAAAGCGTTACGTTTGTTTATTATTATGTAGTCTTGGTAGCGTAATGGCTAGCGCACGCGTCCGATACGAAAAGGGCGCGATTTCGATCCTTTCTGGAACGCTTGCACCACTTAGTCAGTTTTCAGATCTAATGTGCATTTTGTTACAATTACCACGTGCTAATAACGGTAAACGAAAACATCGTGATGCAACCTGCACATCGATTTAACCGATGTATCAAACCTGCGAAGCCGCCTTGGACAAGCGTAGCGGGTGTACTGTTTCCCGATAGTGGGAGACCCTAGTCCAGCAGTGGGACATTTATGGGCTGATTTTATATATATAATTGTTTATTATACGATGTCGGACTTTAATGCAATGAAGTAAGATTTAAAATAGTATCCATCGGTGTAAGATTCACTTCTACAAACAAAATTCTTAATTAATATTTATTTAATATACAATTATCATAATATAATATGTACACGTCGGTTATAAAAATTTTAAACAAGTAACATTCACAATTTAATCAAATAATATTAAAATTTAAATAAGCGTGTGCTGTACCATCATTTCGTCTACTTTTAAATTTAGCTACAAATTTTGGCTTAAAATATTACAGTTACTATCTATAAAATGCTCTATTGCTACTTATTCTTTGATGGAATATAACCATGAATAATAATTAAAAATCAATAAAATTTTACTATACACAGAAACTTGTTTAATGTGTTCTGTAATTATGTAAGACGGTCACGTCATATCAAATTTCTTACTTATCAGATCATAAGGTAGTTAAACCGTCAAATTTATTCGATTTTCATCTTCACTTCGAATACCCATATTATACAATCATAATATTCTATGGGCATAAGTTTAAGTGCCAAAAAATTGTGTTGACACGGTAACAAGTATTTTATGAGTTGTTATAAAACTGAAGTCCTTGTAAGGAGGTATCTATATTTTATGGTTTTCGAAGTTTGTGTATATATTATTCATTAGGGTTTTATTTAAGTGAAATGATATTTTAAGCACGATAAACTTAGAATCTGGAATAACGTTATGATGATCCGTTGGTTAAAAAAATATGTCCATTTTTTTTCAACAGATACCTAAAAATACTCCCTGATCACTTCTAATAACACGTTTTGCACTGATACTTCTTCTTTTTAATTTATATCTCCAACCGATATCTAGTATTCATGAAAATTACGTACATTTTTCATCCTCAAGCATTTACATATACAAGCAATCAAACACTATATATATACACTAACGAAGCCCCGGGCTAACTGTACCTACCTACATCTTTGACTGGCACCATTTTTTAAATCAATAATATTGGTATATATTATCAAAAGTTATAGGATATTGATATTGATTATATTTAATTAAAAAATATTTTTTAATTGAAAATATCATTTGTCTGGAATCATCAAAGACCTAGAACTGAATTGGGGTTTCTGCTATAAAAATTCGGTCGCCTAATACCTATTTTTTTAATACTATTTTTAAACTTGGATTTTGATGACTACTTAACACTGACTTGATACACAAGTCAAGAAAATGCATAACCAAAAAAGACGTAATAGAGGAGTACAGTCACGTCAGTAGACTGTCAAAATTAGCAATATCTTTCAAAATTGTTACGTAAAAGCAAACATGCCCATTTCTCTGTTGAGTTTTTTTCCCAAAGAAGGTTAGGACTACAAACAAGTCCAGTGTATGTTAGAATTGATTTATACACATGATCCGTGTCAAGTCGGTTGCCGATTGCCTTTACATCCCTATTTACCTTGCACACAGAGTTATTTGGATAAGATATGTGTACGTAACTGCACCAGCTTATATGGCAAGCATACTAAAACCCAAATCATAACTTGTTAAGTACATAGCGAGGTCGCTTTTAAAAGCTTTCTTAATGCATATTTATGACATATCTGCACATACTCTCCAAAACAGTTGATGATGGATGTTATAAAATAACATGTGGTTTTATTTTCATAAACAAATATTAAAATAAAACTAATACACCGAAACAAAAGAATACCCTATGAAATATATAGCATATATATGAACCGACTGTAATTTTTAGTGTTTTCTTTTTAGTATATATATATACCAAAGGCTTCATAACATATAGCGTATACGCAAAAATGCATTTTTTTTTGTTGTTTCCAAAAAAATATGCATGTTACAATTTAGAAAGTTTTACCAATATGCACGTGTACCTAAAAAGAAGGGTGTTTCAAATTTCAGCCTTATACAATCAAATAGTTTTGCTTTATTCACATTATTGTGCCTTGTGTAAAACTGCGCTATTGTCTGTACGCCTATTTGTTATGAAGCCCTCGATATATACTAAAAAGAAAACACTATAAACTACAGTCGGTCCAGCCCGACAAGACCGCTGTCACTGGGCTGTGTGCCTAGAAGGCCCGCTGGCAGCATTCACTAATTCTTAGAGCTAGATAAGCTCCAGTCTTCCGGTCGCCTGTGGCTTTGACCAGCCGTTATAAAATTAATATTAATAAGTGTATCTATAGTCCTACACTGGCCGAGGCTTGTCCTTGGGTGCATTATTATACATATGGTGTAGACAGGGATAATCGCCGGTTAGTGTCACGCCACAGTTACATTAAATTTCTCAAGAGGCCTCTAAGTATTGGTCTTCCTATGTCCCCACGCAAGCCTTCCAAAAGTCCAGGCCATTTTTATAGCCGTGGTCTTCAAAGATATACATTAGAAGTATATCTAATTTATAGGTGGTGAACCGATAGACGGTCTACATTACTGAAGAAACAACAGCATTAACAGCAATACCATCTTATTATATTTGAAATAATTGATCTTTACTATTTTCCAAATTTTACTATTTTTAGTACATTATTAAAGAGAGATTAATCTAATAAATTTTTTAATTAATCTACATTTAACATGAAATTTAAAATGATAACTTTTTTATGAACATTGTTTCAGGAATTTTATGTAATATGTGTCAACTGACCAATTCTTAAAATTATATTAATCAAACAGTGTATTATATATATATATATATTTTGAAATTGTATCAAAATATGCGTTTAATGCAATTAAAGTAATAATAGCCCAGTAATAATCCACTGCTGCTGTTGCTCGACCTCCTCCCCCATCTCCGGTAAATGGACGGTAATCCGCTAGATTTGTTTTAGACAGAAACAAAAGTCTTGATCATTAGCACCTAGTAATTGCGAAATTAGACCCGAAAATTGCATAAGTACTGCATACTCTGTGTCAGAATTATAGAATTTGACAACAAACAGTAATTTTCTATAACTTCGCTGTTCCCATAATGATGGCCGCAACTGCGCGAATGTTAAAGTTATTGACTATGGCCAAATGCATCTTATATATGTGATGTGATGATTTCCCTGACGTGTCCGTCTATGGCGACCTCTGCTAGGTTTTTCTAGCATAGGAACGAGAATAGCTACATCCGATAACAAATAGCCTTACGCACAATTATACAAACGTTATGTGTCACTATGGAGAGTCATTAACAATTAAAAACATTACATCCAACGTCACTGTAACATAGCAGGTGTGGCCCTCGCACGAAACAATACTTTATGAAAACCGATGTTTTCACGTTTAAGCCATTTGAAATCTGTCAGATTAAGGGTCACTTGCATAACGATCGCTTTAAATAAATAAAAAACATACCGGCCAAGTTGAGAACCTCCTCCTTTTGGAAGTCGGTTAATTGGTTAATCATATTAAACTGCCTAAATACGTTTCACACAAAATGTATTGACAGTTCTTTAAAACATATTTAGCGACAAATTTTGCGTTGTGCAAGACGCTAATCGTATTTAATGGTATTAAACACGTTTAGTGTTTCTTAAATAAATTTACGGAGCGTTATGCAAGCGGCCCTAAAAGTCATAAAATTTGACTTATAAATATGTATTAACATAACGTCGGTGTCGGTGCAGGACTTTGTAACTACATTTTTTTTTTAATTATTACTTTTCGTCAAAATTGTTACATAATGGAAATTTGTACAAATTTTGAGGAAAAGCTAATTTTAACAAAAAATATAGTTACAAGGTCCTGCACCGACACCGACGGTATATATGGCTTCATTAAGATTGCAAAACGGTTCAGGTAGCCAGCTTTTACTTCATATTTTAGTTTTCGCTAATGTCAAATTTACGAAAACAACGTGTATACCTGCGAAAGCTGGGTGATAGGCTCACCACTGAGTTTTGAACATAGAGTAAATAATGCACAGAGAAGACATTTATTAAATTGTATTAAATTTAAAAAAGAAACCCAACTAGTATATAGTAGCCTTTTATTATAGGCAAATATTTCAAACGAAATAGTATATTGTTATCACTCACATCTTGAATTTGTAGTTAAGTACACAATAATTTTATGTTTATTAGAAAAGAGTAGACTTGAGTAGACAGTATTATCGATATTAGTATATCGCTAATAGCGATTTTTTTCAGACACTTTTGCATTGCACTTATAATAAAATGTAAAACTGATATTTTCTAATTTGTATTTCAGTTTCATGTACCTTCTTTCGCATAACTGGTTCCCATATTTTCAAGAATAAGAAGTATTACAGTATTATATATTCATATCCAGCCACAACTACAATCAAATCAACTTTTATACTGAATTAATTAATAAAAATTGAGATAGATTAAAATTATTGTAGAATTTACATTCAACCAGTACAAATTGTTTTTGGAGTCCTCGCTACTGACATTTTTAAAATCACGTGGAGCAGAAATTATCACACAATAAACACTGTAAGATAGTATTTAGTCCAAAACTAAAGATTATCTTACAGTGTTTATTATTAAATGTTAAATTATGGCTTTCAAGTCATGGTATAACAAGTTCTTGTTCACACCACATTATACATTCTTGATACATAAAAATTTCTTCTCTTTTTATATATTAGTATGTATATAAAATTGTATATACATACTCTGTCCCCCCAATTTGCATTGGGGCATGGAAGGCATTTTGTCGTCAAATTCGTTTGCGGAATTAAAAAGACAGACATGTAAGAAATAACAAGATTTTTTATAAGTGCAGTGACTTGTTAAAAGAAACTAATGGCGGCCGCGCTCAAAAGTGATTGTTTTAATGGTTAGTAAAGGGGGTTTAAATTTCCGTTCATATATCATATTATCTACTTTTGAAGTCAAGGCGGATTCTTAGCGGACGAGGGTTTGGGTGAGTTTATTTAATTAATGTATTTATTTATTATGATTCAACAAACATTTACACAATAACTGAAGGCAGCATAATTATATGATTATCTTCAGCGGCTTCGTGTATACGGAATATCCGGGATCTTTTGTACTTTCGGATTCTGAACAAACATATAATTATCTCCTTTATCAAAAAATAGCGTTGGTTTATTTCACCTCCTCTTTCTTAAAAATCCATATCCCGGAAAAAATCAGTTTAATAAGGGTCATAAAGAATAAACAAGTATATTGTAACTTTTACATTAATATATGTGTATGGTTTCCATTTATTCGTAGGTCTATGGTTTTAACTGAGGCGCTGCTGTCAACAGTACGACGACATACGTAAACAAGACTTAGCAAAACACAACCCTCTAGCTGGTAACTTATATTATTTACAAAGTAAAGCCTCGGCTTCAGACTAAATATGCCGTATTGTGGCTTGCCAAGAAACATCTAGTTAGGTGCACATAGCCCCTTTATAGCCCTGTTTAATCAACTTAATTTAGGAAATGAGCATCTTTATTAATATTTTGTTTTACTTACCTATCACGTATATATATATGCTTATGGCACATTGGTACGATTATAACAGTAAACTATCTGTATTTTACGATAGATAGGATTTAATAAAGAATGATTCAATCATCATCAGTTCAAGAGTAACTAAAAAGCATAAAATAAATACTTCCTACAAATTCTTAAAGTCGACACGAAGTAAAATATAAAAGTTACTATATTTTACAGTATTTTGTTGTTGTTTTTTTAATTCGGTTAAAAAACCATGGTACATCACCACGGCAGTGTAGTAATAGTAAAAACACATAGAACATTTCTGTATTTGCACAGGGGTGTGAACATAAACCCGTAAACAAAAAAATACATAAAAATAAATTAAATTTTTCTTGTGGCTATCTGTTTACTTTTTTATCTAATTTTGATACATTAAGTAGTTTGGCACTAGATTTTATAGTTTAGTTTTAATTTGTGTATATGTACTAGTACACGGAGGTAGCATGAGTGTTATTGTACAAGACTGAACTTTTAAGCAAATCTTCAATCTTCTTTTAACATCTTTTTATTTAAAACCATCTTATCCATATTAATATTAACAAATAACACATTAACTTATAATACCATCGTCCTTGGTCCATTCCATCGAATATTATTTATCTTTTCTTTCATTTATAATCTACCTTTCTCACTCATACATCGTGCATATCGTTCGAAAACATATTCACGTATTCATATTCACGTTAACATTACAAACGTACCAATGAATTATCGAAAAAAAAATTATAAAAAAATAAAAGTTGTATGTTCCTCTCAACATGATGTGGCAACCTATAATTAAGTCTGCACTGAGACAAATAACTGTATGTAATAATATAAACAAAGTATGTATTAGTGTAAGTCTTGTTGGTTGTTCTCAATAAATTTAAAAAAAAAAAAAAAAAAAACACTCTCGACTACTCTATGCAAAATAACCACTCATGCGTTCGGAAATATTCATAATCCCATATATTATATGTAGGTTATTTTTAGTTTCATTTATAGTGAAGTTTATATAAACATAAACATATACAATTCAAAATGTAAAAAAATCAAAATCAAATTATATACAAACATGACAGCTTTTTGATAAGATCAAAAACGAACATCGTGGCAACTCTGCCTCAATCACTGTTTATTTAGCCATACCTGCAACAATAATGAATAAAAACAATTAGTAAATCAGTTGTGTTGCCTCATCCGAGTTTAACAATAAATCAGTGCCCCCGCATCATTGTTACAAGTAAATCAAAGTGGGTGTTGGAAGGCACGTTAAGGCAAGACGACACGGGCGGAACGCTTACACGACCGTGCTCTAAACTTCGAGCGTGGTTACTATGCACGCAATTGATCGCATTCCGGGCAAACTAGCAATACTAGTACAAGATGCTGCGGGCATTATTTAATAACATTCTATTAAACTTCCTAGTTCATTAATTAACTTTAACACCTTTTAAATCATGTTCGTTTATATCCAATATATCCTAAACTTATTTGATGATATGCAAATCAGCATGATTCTAATCAACTCAATATTGAATTTGAGTTGTCATCGAATGGTTATCTTAAAATAAATATCTTTATAACACTGAAAATCTAGGATTTAAAGTCACTCTTCAAGCTATGAAGTGAAAAGTATCAGAAATAAGGATATCCGTAGGAGAAGCAAGGTAACCGACGTAGGTCGCAAAATTAGCAAATTGAATTGGTAGCAGGCTGGCCATGTCTGTCACAGGTTCTACGGCCATTAGAGCAAAGATTTCCTAGAGTGAAGACCGCCTTTAGGTAAACGTAGTGTAGCACGATTTCCAGTCCGGTGGACCAACGACCTGCGAAAGAGAGTCGACAGAGGCTTCATGAGGTAGACGGAAGTACTGGATATGTGACGCAGACTTGGACGGGCCTGACATGAACATTATTTGGCTGATGAAGAAGAGGCCGTGTATAAATATGCAAAGAATATTTTCTCAATTTAACTTTTATAGTACCTACACTTCGTATAACGCTGAAATGTACATAATTTTGGATCGAAGCTACTACCTGCCTACTGATGTGTTTACAACTTTACGTTTTCTGAAGCCCTATAGGTAAACTAAAAAGACAATACCATGAATCATGGCATTTGATTAATGATGTGCGTCATTATAGTTGTCTCGTGCTGACAGTAAAAAAACATTAATTGCCTGCCTACGGCAAACAGTGGAAAGCTCTAAGCGTGTCATTAGCTCAGTAGATTAATCGATTATTATTGGTCAAGACTAAAAAAGAGGCGTAATTAATATGTTCTTCTGCTTCTTCGTCTTCTTTAGATCTCTCTATCATTAAAAAAAAATAACTTACAAATTTCCGGTAAAGCGGAAAAAGAATAATCTTGGGAATGATACCTTCTCACCCAATATAAAATATAGCTTCGAAAACCAAAATGGATTTTTGAACTAAATGTTTAAAACACTTTTTTAGACTAAATTAGTTAAAAAATGTATAAGAAACTTAAAAATAGTAACCAACAGTGCTTAGTTATTTGTGTCTGGCTATCACGGCTATTTCTGGATAGTAACTAAGAATATAAAATCAGCTTTGGTGGGTTCGGATCTTTGAATGGAACATTAATGGTTTTATGTGAATTTACCTGCTGATGTTCAAAAAGAATCAGCGTCATAAATATTAATGATGTGCAAAACCCGCCAATCCACCTTGGAAAAGCGAGGTAGTGAAGCGTCTGTTTCATTTCAATGGGAAGGTCCTAAATTAATGCTGAGACAGCTATACTGGAAAACCGATTTCTATTTTATATACGACATAAACTACGTTCCACAAGAGACTTACAACGACCACGTGGAACGGATTATGGAGCGTTGGTGTCATTTTAACGACAATGTACACAAATTTCCTTGGTTGATTTGAATATTTCACCTTTTTCAGATCTCATTAGAGATCTATAGAGAGAATTAATACTCTATAGGCAACTCCCACTTCGATCCAGGTCTTGGCATGGGTCGTTGTGAACGCTGTGTAGTCGAAAATAATTTACGTTTACGTAAATACGTTTTCGCCACGATCATAACGACCCTCGCCATGAACGGCAGATGGAGCATTTTGGGCATTATGAGCCACTAGAAGAATGCGCCTATAGTCTGGTGAGTCCATACCAAAAAAAAACAGATTTCACTATCTGGTCATCTAGAGTTGACGGAGGAATTACTTTGATTTTAATAATGATTCAGCGGGCAGAGCAGACACGAGAGCGGAGTACGTTTATTCTCTCTGGAGTAAAGACTCCACGCTGGCGTACCACAGCAGACTAAATAGTCTTTGCGTAACCCGTTTATAGGCTCCCAAAAATCGAGTGATTGCCTATGACGGATATTGGTGAATTAACTGTCACTCGCTACAAAGTTACACAGATGAAAACACGCACTTAACTAACGATAAGAAGACCGGTGCCTCGTAATAGGTTACCACAACAATATATACCAATGTATATGGTAACCTATTAAACAATAAATATTTCTTATATTAAATATTTTGTTATTGTAACAAAGTTACAACAATAAAATATTGCAAAATAATAGTAATTGAAACGAATTGAAAACCTCCTCGTTTTTGAAGTCGGTTAATAAATGAATACAGTGCATGAATATATGTCAAGAGAAATCTGCTCGAACCAAAGAATGGAAGCAGTGAGAAAAGGTATCGAGGAACCCGATATTTAAGAAAGCTTAACATTCATTATCATGAAATGAATATAATTTTGCATCCGAGAAATAAAGGTAAGAATTAAAAATAGATTTTATTTCATCACAACATTATTTTGTTGTGTTGCTAGATGTTTATTTAAAATCCATTAACTCTCAATCGTAAATATGTAAGTCCGGTTGTTTCTATATAAATTACAGCCTCCTTATGAATTGACTTTAGGATACATATACTCGTAGGTACATGTAGACCATGATACTGAACTAAAACTATTTTGGGTAAATATAAAGTTGCCGGTAAGCACTGAATTATATACTTATGTTATCTACATATTATCCCGTAACTTGGGAGGTCTATAGCCAGCAGCAAACTACGATTCAGTAACGTCGAGGACCTGGCACGATTTGAATTTCAAAATAATACAACCAGATTAGTATTAATATTTAATCCACAATCAGATTCTTTTGTTGTTGCAGGAGTTCAACAGACAGGCATACGGCCCACTTGATGGAAAGCGGTTACCATCGCCTATGGACATTTGCATCACGAAAGGTGCAAATGCTCTCTTAAGGGAGACTGGAACCTGGTCACTAATGCCGAAACACAACTCAAGGTTATTATGGCGACATACTTTAGACTAGGGGTGGTAGCCATCCAATCGGGCAAATGCCCTACCACCTGGCAAATTATTCGAGAAATACAATATAAACACTTGGAACCGAGATTTTATAGCAAATTGAGTGAATCAAAGAGTTAGAAATCTAGCATCCGGAAATGTGTGGGTAGACAAAAGTCATCTCGTGAACAAAGCGATGGAATGTGGGTCGCATCCTACCTGCTCACGATACTCTTCTGTTTTGCAGTCATTACATTTTTTACCACTCCTAATGCCTTTAGTTAAGGTTCAATATGGGTTATTTGGGAAATTGTTACTAATAAATGCCAAGGTGTCACCAATAGATTAATGACCCCAAAAAAGAACAAATATCCTTTCGATAAATGGAATGAAATGGCTCTCCCACAAAGACAAAATGTTTAGTGTTAATAATTTAAAAAAACTACATATCTATACATAAAATTGTAAAGGTCAAATTTCTGTACAATGAAAAAAATTCTAAAAACCGAGTCAGGGGGATGTAAGAAATGAAATACTCGTAGAACTAATTTAGATTTTTTCAATTTTTTTGTTTCTCTGTTTGTCTATTTGTACCAGCTAATCTCCGAAACGACAAGACCGATTTACATGAAATTTTGTATGGCGGTAGCTTATATCCCTGGTCAACATATAGGATACTTTTGATCCCGAAAAATTAAAGAGTTCCAGTGGAATAGTTATAAAAGCTTTAATTACTTAAACAGCTTTTAACAGACTGAAAGTAATTTATCAGCAACGTAACATAAGAGAAGCGGAGATTTTGACAGGGTGTGGTTTCAGTGAGAGAGTTTTATCTTATCTTTATGTATATATAACATATAAAGCTGATAAGTTTGTTTGCTTGAACGCGCTAAGCTCAGAAACTACTGGTCTGATTTGAAAAAAAAATTCAGTGTTAGATAGCCCATTTATCGAGGAAGGCTATATACCATCACGCTAAGACCGATAGGGGCGGAACACCAATGAATAATGTTTCAGAATCGCGGGGTATTTTTAACTTCCTTTTTTTTACTATTCCACGCGAACGAAGTCGCGGTAAGAAGCTAGTCATATAATAAAATACATCACAAGAATGATATTACCGGATATAGCAAATATAAAACATCGTATACATACATACCATTCAGAGTCAAATGATAATCAATTACTCTAAAATACCTACCAATAATTGAATTTCTCAATTAACTTAAATTAAATTTCTAAAAATTTTCTCACGCAATCTTGTCGAGTAAGTTGATAAGAAGGGCTCCACGAGAGGAATTTTTTTTTGAAATTTTTTGTCAACTTTTATATTGCCTTTTATAATAACAGAGACCCACGAATAAATGGTTAATTAACAATTCAATAAATTTATAAATAATTATGATAAAACTTTTACTCTCGCGGGATCATTTTCTTTGAAGTTTTAAGATAATACCTGAATGTTTTCAAATTTTTAAATTAATATTTAATTGCATTTTTTTTTTTTACTTGCGTTCATTAAAGTAGCGGCGCGCGCATGTCGAAACTGCCGCGCAGAATCCGATTTTCAACGTTAGATAAAAATTATAAATATTGGTGCTACGATTTCGGGAGTCGAGAAGTTTTTTACTAAAATTTCCTGCTCTTTCAGAAACTTTTATAATATTTTAGATATCTCTCATACTTTTTGAGATTTTCCCAAAAAGCTGAACGGCTATTTTTTTCACTTTTTTGTTAATAACAATTGTAATATTTATTGAGAGAAATAATCCAAATAACTACTTTTTCTAGATGCTATTCCGGATCGAATGAGCCATCAACCATATTTTTAAGAGACTGGTAACTATTATTCGCAGAAAATAAACTTCTCGACTAGACTATTATACAATAATTTAATATAATTTGTGTGCAATATGCGAAATTAAACGCAGAAATTAATAGAAAATATTAATTTCTGTACGGGCAATGATACTGCAAAATCTGTTGAATGGGACTGAGTGAAGTTAAAAGTGTACAATGATAAATTCATTTTTAAAAGTTGTATACTTTTTGGAAGCCCTGCCTACCGCGAGCCAGCGATTTGTTTTTTCTTATAAACTTTAGTTAATGTGTTTTTGTAGTTGTGTATGTAAATATTTATTTTTTTAAACAAAATTATCATATTATATTGTTAATATTATTACATACTAAATGTTTCTGTTTCATTTCCTAATATATTGATTGTAATCATTCAAGCCGTTTCTAAACCCATTCCAGATAAACTTTCAGACAGATAAAGAGACAAATGTTCCAAAAATAATTATTTATGATTAGGCATCGTATAAAAAGCAGTTTTTACTTAAATATTGGCATATATTTTGAAATCAAGTAGAGATACTTCTTATATGTTAGTATATGTAGGTAACAACACAGCAATCTAACACAATAAGGATTATACAAAGATTGATAACGTTTTTTAAAGCCCCAAAACTGCCTATAATAAAATTTGAAATGAATATAATAGACTCGTATAATTTCTAGCGATAAATGATTATTCTATTGTATACCTGGAAAATAGCCTCAATATCGCCAAAAGAATTCGCTTAATTAAAAACGTAAAATATCATTGAAATTTAATTGTATTTTTACAACACGACATCACTCAGTTAACCACTAAAGACAACAGATACAAGGTTTCAATTTAAATAGAGTTTTTTAAGCGAGTGCCGACGACGAAGTCAGTGCTCTTTTATGACGGGAACACCCCGCGTTGTAACAGGGTTTTACGACCACCACATCCCCTTCTACCAACCATCTTGTTTGAAAGTAAAATGGTTAAGAATACCGACAACGTTATGACAGTCTTTAATTTAGGGCCGTCTTTACCCGGAGGTGCTGGGGTGTGCGGCACCCGGGCTCAGTGGCTTAAGGCAAGGCAAAAAATGCCTTACGTATACGTAATCTAATTTTTCGAAATTGATTAACAAACATTCTTAATGGCATAAAATATAGGTAGAAACATTGTTCACAAATACGTCTGAAACAGCTTTTGAGAAATCGTCTTGCCTTTAAAACTATAAGAATCAATATTGATGTTCTAATAAAGAAATGCGTGAAATTCAAAGAAAAAATATTTTTTATTATCAACAAGGGGGCTCAGTATAACTTTTACACGCCAATGTCCAATATAGTTAGTTAGTTATATAAAATGACATTAGACCTCTCTTACAATGTTCTAAATCATTTTAACTGTTACAATGTTGATATATATATATATATATATATATATATATATATATATATATATATATATATATTATATACCAGGCAAAAACGCTAGACTTAAGTTTTATTAATGAATAATGAGTCAATATACTTTATATATCTCTATTTTTATAGGTTAATAGTTGGTTCATGCGAGCTTATTTCTCCAAAATTAAAAACAACTACGTAGATTAAGTTGTTTGAATATGTTTAGATTACGAGTCATTGGGGTTTTCTTGACTTCAAAACAATTTATTGTCCTGTGGAGAAATACTTTCACTTTCGGGGTGTATATGGCATCTGTGGGTCTTTTATCGTAATACATTAATAAAAGGCTAATCTTCAAAAGAAAAACACTAAAATTTTAGTGTAAAATTTATTGAGAGGCGGTTTTGTGCGATCGCATCTACAATACTTTTGACACGTGCTCCAACCGCACTGAACGTCGTAAAGTACGTTATTGAAGCCATAAACCTTTGTTAAGAATTTCTCATTGCCTTATAACATCTCGTAATACAGACAAATAAAATTAATTTCAGCAGCAGATAAATCTCGCAGCTCGGTTGTTTCAAAGGAAAATATTAGTATAAGTTAATTTAGCAATATCATTCTTGAATTCTCAATGCTTTGACAACTGTTCGTAGATAAGTATATTATGTAAATATTATTATAGCAATAATACTTGTGAGGGAATCGTTAAGGTTTTACAAAAATCTTTCTCTTATAGACGTATCTACATTTATTAACAAGTCTTATTTAGAAAACGATTAAAATATTCGGTTATTCGTATCACATCGAATCATCTATTATTACCAAACTGTCATAAGATCGATGTGAAATAATAAGACATGTAAAACCTGTTATTTGTACCAGAAATAAAACTGCCATAAGTACTTGCTATTTACCTCAATTATTTTTCATTTACACAAATCCAATTCTTACTAAGAAAACGCTCTTCAAAACTCAGCAATATGCAAAGCCAAACTTGATCCTCCAATAGCTACGAGAACGAGCAATCTGTTTATTTGCTAATCAAGATATGACAATCAAGACTTTACAAAATTATCAGAGGCGGTTGAAAGGATTGGGAACACTTATATTTTCTATGGCAGGCAGAAACAAAGCTCGGAAATCGACAACCTACCCACATGGTGAACAAGTACGCCTTAATGCCATATCTGTCAGAAGCCGGTAAAATATGCTTAAGGTATGCTGACTTGACCTCGATGGAGTTCGCTATCTCACTCACGCATTACCACGTATTTGAAGATTTTACTTACGACAAATCCGTATTACACAAATCTTACCAAAAAAATACGAATCCTTAATGATGATATCGAACGAAGATTCACACTCACAGGAAGAAGACTCCGGACTCGGAAGGAAACAATTAGGACGCAACCAAAGTTTCTCGAAATTATACTTAGCATAAGAATTTCTACTTTCTACCTAAGAATAGTAGAGGCTGTAGTCGTTGTTGAATCGATTTGCTATTTTTTCCTACTCTTTTCTTTTAATTAAAAATCAATCAATATCTAACAATCGCTATAGTCACAGAACAGGAAACAATTGTATTTTTCAAAAATACGATTGTTTCCTGTTCAAAAAATTCTGTTCAAAAATTCAAAAATGGCAAATAAGCAGTAAGTAATATAATAGTAATTGACTTTATAACTAAAAACATAAAACGTACCTACATTTTACACAGAAACTATTGATTTAAGTGTTTGTCAACGTAACAAAACCGTAATTTATCATTGAACGCGACGTTATTGTTAATGGTATCATGGTATATATACTTCCCTAATGTGAGAACTTTCCGAATGTACACTTTGTTACCTGAAAGGGGTTTCATAAAACTGAATTATAGCCATAACCTTAACTTGGTCTTGAGGATCGTCGTAAAGTAGCATCTTGGGTGCTCACAGGACACGTGAAGTCGACTGTTGTTAAATTTTATGGAAACTCGGCGGGATACAATAGAAATATGTAAATTAACGAAATGTCTCAAGTTACCTGGCTGATAATATGCTTTTGAAATTGTCCGGTTAATGTCAATTGATACTGTAGATAGCTTCGGAACCTAAGTTTTATTATAGTCGTACCAATGTTGTCGTGTTTCAGAGCAAAAGAAACTACAAGCTTGTAGTTGCAGGTCATAGTTGAAATTCATATTTTATGAGAACGTTAGCTATATTGAACTATAATAAGCTGATAGCAACCTGAATTCATAAAACTATTTGTACAACCACCGTCTGAAATAATTTTTATACGTCGGGAACAGTACTTTTTCTGGATTAAAAGTACTATATATCCTTTTCTGTACCAACTTTGATAAAATCGGTTAAGTAGATAAGTGAAAGCATAACAAACAAACTCATCTTCAACAATTTGCTAAACATAAATAAGAATTAATTAGAGACTTAAGAGGTTCTTAGTTAAACAGGTCGCTAAAGATTTCTTAGCGAGATTTTTATTTAATGAGACCTAAAATATTATAAATACACAATCTTTGATGTCACTTCACTTTACTTCAAACGTTAAATGTGTTTCCGCTTAGTTTTAGAATAATGTAACTGTCTTAAATTTACCGTGACACTTAAAATACAATGTCACGTATATGCTCCAGCAGGATGACTCGGTCCCGCCGTTTCCCTAAACAATGCGTCAGCAAAAAACGCAACCATTCTTGTGTCACGTCTGCTAAGAAGATTATCTCCATCGCACTGATCTACCTCAATGCATATAAAAACAATAAGAATTGAAAGTGTTTTTCGAATACTTATTTATTTAACACTGACTTCTTTAGTATGTTGTCTCCGTTTTTTGATGACGAATGTAAGCTGTTTTATTTTAATAATAGCGTCAACTGTTGGCTCGTAGGCGTTTTATGACAATAATAGCCTACGTTCGCTCCTATAATGGATTAGTGTGAACGTAATGCCTATCAGTCAAAATTATGACTAAAAAGCAATTTTTAAGTATTAATAGAATTCAACTCTCGCAATGGTAAAAGCTAAACCATATTGTGTTCTTCTAAACATAAACTTATGTATATCAGACGACTGTGGCGAAATATTTTGACAGTTTTGAGTATTTTGCCCTAACTATTAGTGACTATTGTAACTTTAATAGCTCGTAAAAGCTCGAAAACATAGAAAAACAAACGAAGCACGTGCTTTATTCGCTATTTTTAAAAAATTTCAAAAAAATTATAAAAAAATAGCGAACAGTAAGTATATGAGTTTACCTAATATAATATTCAAAACCTTTGCAAAAAGTAATATCAACTAAAATAGATTAGGTATATTTTTTCTCTTGCAACAACGTATTACCGCCCACATAAAAAATCTAATGAGATATTCATTTCAATAATAGTGGTAAAGCCTATAAAGTATTCTACACCACATAAATTCGATCCAATTAGATTACATTTAGTGCGACAAGTTTGAAATATTTATGTATATGAAAACCGTGCAGTTCGCGACGCAGCGGCGCGGCTATGACGGCGCTTGCGGCCCCATGGGCGCCGTGAATTTCTCCTCCGCCCACACTCGGCGGCTTATCTCTTCTATTCTCACATAGAAATTTACACGTGCTTGCGAGTGGCGGCAGCGGCGGGCCGTAATAACGCAGCCGTCGCATTTTATCTGCCAGCGCGGCAGGCGAGAACGGCCGGAGAGGCGGCAACACCACATCGAACTAAATATGCAGCACCACATATGAGCACTCGACAACACCCGTGGGACGTGGGCGAGCGGCCGCAACCGTCGCATTTTATAACCTTTTTATTCCATTGTCACTCCACCGAAGCGGCGTATTCGAGGGAAAAATAAATTTTACTCTTTATCTAAATGTCAAATCGTTCGGTTTCGATCGAATCAGTTTCCAAATAGTTTTAATAAATCTCCTTTTACGGCGACCGGAGCGGGCGTCGGTCGATATGGGAACACATTACGGATAGACACGGCAAGTTATCGTGTTTTATTCTGTTATGACCGCTGTGTCTGTTTGCGGCAACAATAGGTTTAATTGAAAGAGTGTCAATAAATTTGTCGGATGCGGCTATTCGGTCCTGGCGCGTCGTCGGTGGTCCCGATAAACTCTATGGGCCCAAGCCAGGCGAAGCGTCCCGTAGGATCGACCCCGTGTCCCCTAAGGATAAATATTTGTTTTTATCTACCGCCGACCTTGTCGTCATTATTATATATCTCCCGGAAAAGTATCTTTTAAATTAATGATATCGATGTTATCTTGTTCTATTCAACCTTAGCCGGTTTTACACTATAGTTTTACGATGTATCTTAAGTGGCCATATTTATTTTATACTTTTCTTTAAACAATTATACGCAATTTGTCAAGTAAATTACTGTACCTACACAGATTGTTTACATATTAAAAAGCCGGGATAAAAAGCTTTTTAAAATTGTGTTGTACACGATTTTGTTAAGTTGCTGTTTTCACAGGCCTATGGATGTATGGATATGATTACGAAATTGGGTAAATGCGCAGATAACCATTATGAACATGAAACACTTTTGAACCGACTTCAAAAAGGAGGATGTTCTTAATTCGTCTGTATGTTCTTTTTTGTATACTCGTTACTCGATTTCTGCGTCAATTGTGAACCGGTTTTAATTTTTTTTTAATCGAAAGGATATACTCCCAACTTGGTCCCATAGTCACCATGTCAAGATTTGATGAGTGAATCCCAGGGCAATCGACGGCCCCCCTTTTTGACTAGCGTCTATACTGAAGAGTGAGTTAGCAACCTTGTAAACGCGTGCCAGTACTATAATTTCTACAGGCGCTTAATATATTATTTCTGAATCTATTCAAGTATTTGCGCTACTAAAAATATTTTTTAACAAAAATAAATCTGGCCTCAAGATAAAAAACAAATAATAAATAATGAACCGACTTCTTTCTACAACATCTTGAAGTCGGTGCAAGTAAAACATAAAAAATACTATATTTTGCAAATTTGTTGTTATTTTTTTACGTTTTACTTGGCACCAACTTTAAGATGTTGTAGAAAGAAGTCGGTAAAATATTATTGTTTTGGTTTTTAGTTTTAAATCGGTTTATGTTTTTTGTTAAAAAAAGTAAGTTGCAAAATTACATAGTTTCCGCAGGATAAAATTCATAGTTAACATAGCGAAACTGTTTAAACTGATTATCATAAGATTATTCGTACACTTCCGAATATGAGGAGGAAGTAGTACTATGTAAACTGCTATCCTATAAAATGTAATAATTTCAGCGGAATGCGTATCGAAAGTTTTGTTACGTGAAGTCGGGTGGATTGCTCTTATCAGTAAGTCATAAAATACTAGCTGATACTACTTTGTTCCAATTTACTGTCTGAATTAAGTAAAAATGCAACAGTGACGATGTGTTTCTTTATTAAAGATAAATAAATTATTAGAAGCTTAAATATGAATTTTCACATCCACGCTTTAGGATTATGCATTTGCTATAGGTACATGTTTACATCCCATATTAATTCACCTACTTCAAGATTAGTTTTAAGATAGCCTTATATCCTTCTACAGGATTTAGTATAAATCCTTGCTTTTTGTTGAAATCGGTTTAACTGTTTAGTTATGAAAATGAAACAAACACTTTGGCGTTTACATGTTACTTTGGATTCATAGAGCTAATAAAGCAAGAAGATTAAAGAGATGTATTGAGATTCGGAGGGTATGTCGTATATGCTTCATGCATTATCCTGCTAAACAATGGACACGACATCTCCATTGGGATAACGTTTAGTATCTACACTTTCCGTGTTTTTATAAAAGTACATTCGTATTACTACAATTTGGAAGCGTGTTCTCACGGTAAAAGCGCAGGTCGCCCACGCCACAAGCCTGCTTCTTCGAAAACATTTCTGACCAAGGAATGAGACTTCGTATTCATAATTTAGCCATAACTTGAACGAACCATTTGACACGCTATTCTGATGTCACATTCTTTATATTTTGATAGAAGTTGTTTGACAGCTGCAGGCGTGTTTGTACACACGTAACTATTGTTACATATAACACCTGTTAAAATATAAACTCGTATTTTTGAATCCAAAAGTATTATAGTATAATTTATAATATTATGAAATATATAATAGTATAATTTATAATATCATAAAATATATTATAGTATAATCTATATCATTATAAAATTCTAAACGTGCCGTGTCTGTACATTAAAGCTTTTTTAATAAAACAATTGAAATAAGCTGTATGAACACGATAAAACACGATGCAATTTTTTTAGATTTCTTTTCTGTTTGTTCGGGACTCACGTAAAAACTATTGGGTCGATTTCGATGCGGTTTTCACTGATCTACAGCATATTCTTAGATTTAAAATCTTTTTATCCCAGGAATCCCACGAGATTTTATTCTGGGAATGATTTAAAATACCGAGATTTAAAAAAATTTACTCCAGTGCAATTTTTTTATTGCAAATTTTATGCAATAAAATGTGCGATATTTGTTATGCCGGGAATCTCGCAAGAGTTTTCCCAGGAGCGGATTACTTACTTATTAGTTGCTCGAGTGCATAAAAATTTGCTTATTCCGACACAGTATTCACTAAAATTATAGCTTATATGCTTTTTTTAAATGATGCGGTACTTTGTGTCCCGGAAATTCCATGTTAATACAAGTCAAGCGTGATCGAAGTCGCGGACATATTCTAGTAGAATATAAAAGTATATTTTCAGTGGTACAATTTAATTATGACCAGTTAAGAAATTTTTTGGGCTGTACCTTAAGGAGCGATATTTAACATTGTTCAGGCCATTGATGTATATTATTGTTACATCAATGGTTCAGGCGGGACTTATGCTGTATATTCATATATTCTAAGCTCAATAAGATATTAAAATGTAAAATCAATGAAAATACAGGTATATAATATATAAATTAATGTTTAAAACGCTAAAATTTTGATTGATAGCCCTTAAGACGTTTCTTAGCCTAAATTACAAACATACTGACAAATAAAACTACTTACAATTTTATTTTTTGATAATGATAATAATGATTTGTGCTATTATAAGAAGTAGAATTACCTTTCAATACACCTTTAACTAGTCGTACACGTTCAATATTTGTAGGTATCGGATCTACAAGCAGTTTCAAAGGTAGCGAGTACCCGTCGCTTGTAAACAAAAGCGCCGCCCAACCATGAGTAACGCCAAAACAGTCGCGCCTCGACGACTTGCCCTCGGCGAAAACAAACGCACGATTCGAAGAATTCACTGTGCGTGTCTCAAAGTTCAATATATCACTCAAAACACCGATGTCGCCTTTCAAAATCCTCCTAATGAAAACTTTAAAAACATTCCGCTTTATTTTCCCCCGGGACTTGCTTTGCGCGCTTGAAATTTTCCCTGTAAAAATATACTTAGACGACTGAACAATTTGTTTTAACGTATCATTGTCTCTAAATACAGAATTGTTTGAAAAGCACCTCGGTGGGATATTGTCGTTTATTTTTATTATAGTGTTCCGCTTTTTAACTTTTCCTCTTACTATAAAGTCGGCGTCGGTAGTGACAATTAACACTAGTATCACTATGAATAAAAATGCTTTTATCATTTTGAATTAATGATGCTGATTATTTTTCTTGCCGCGCGTTTCGCGTCGTTCATAATTGCTATCGATTTTTACACTTATGTATTATCATGTTCAATAAAGGACGGTTATCGAGTTTTATTACGACTGTGAGCTGGTATCGTATGGGTCCGTGCAAGAGTGGCGTGAGCGCCCGCGCAGCCGGCCGTGCCAACTTCGACTGGAGGCTTTATCTACTGCAACTTGCAACCTGTCGCATGTTAATCCTTAAACACAAGATGACTCGTGTAACAGCTTACTACAAACTCATTGATATGACGCACCTACCATGTCTTCACACGTATAAACATTTGCAGTATTTTTAATGTAGCTGCATGTTTTTACAAGAAATAATTTATTATTACTAAATATAAACCGAGATCCCTTTTTTTTAGTCATAAATTATCTAAATTTAAACTATTATCCGGGAATTCATATCTAGCCTGGTATGTATCGTAGCCTATGCTATAGTGGTTTAAACTTTGGCCTGCCAAATTCACTGGTACGCAGAAGTCCTAGTTTTTATTACCATCCGAGTAGATTTTGAAAATGAACTTTCATGTGTTTCTTCTAGTTTCGGTGTCTGGGATAGCCCCAGAATACTAATTAGTGTATTACCATTAACACAAGCGTAACTTGGTTATACATACGAAGTATTTTTGGTCACCAATTTATTTCAAAACAAATATGTATTTTGCATTCTCACGTTACTATAGGCACCACTGTAGAATATAATAAATTAATTTATTAATACTGATAAAAAATAAAAGGTGCGTCATAGTAATAAAATAAATAAATAAAAAATTTTACTCGCATATATGATGACATGGAAATAAACATTACGTACATTTAATTTTACGTACAAACCAAACAAGTTTAAATGTTTGTAAGAATGCCGTTTATACACGCGAATGGGTGAAAATATGCGCTCGGACTCAGGTATTAGATATCTGGTAACATTAAATATAAACATTTTATAGTCTATCCGTGTCTAGAATACGACATGTTGATTGGATTCAAGACCGTGTTTCCCTTATTTTTAAGATTAACACGACATAATTATTTTACCTATCTAATATATATATATATATGTCGGAGGGAAGCTATGACTATGACGATATGACGATGTATTGTTGACTGGATGTATAACGCACAATATCATTTGTTTACATTATAATTACTTCTAAAATTCTTAATGTAATTTAATTAGATTTGTTAAATGTTTCTATAACTTCAAGATCGTTCTAACCTAATAAAAGTTATGAATATTGTAATTTAATAAACGACCAATCGGAGCAGAGCATATGGCGGAGCGGGGTCAGAGACGCCCTCTATACTTTGAGTAGTATCTACTTCGGTAGACGGAGGAGTTTTTGTGACACATTTGGTTGGTGGCAACAGGTCGAGTTGGACCATGGAGTATTTTAAAGAAAGTATTGAAGCTGGAAGTATGAGCGGGTGCCCTAAACCCGCTGCTCGGTCTAAACTATGTCATAATGTTGATCAAATCTAAATTAAAAGTGTATAAACCGTGGCTATTGTGTTTTATGCTCGCATTTTATCCTGATGACGCCCACTAAACCTGGAATAACTAAAGAAGATGTCGTGAGAACGAGGCCGTTCTGCGATATATATATATATATATATATATATATATATATATATATATATATATATATATGTGTGTGTTTTTGTAGTGATATAACTATCCTCATTAATAAAAGAACACATATTGCCAAATTCAAGACGACGACCTTGCTTTGCGGAGATTAATGGTGTAGTTGACACATTTCGCAATCAGTTCTTTAACTTTTATAACTTTTTAACTTTTCAAAATTGTTTTGGAAGCGGTGGTACACTCATGACTTTCAATAAGTATATGGGTAATCTATAATATTTTATTTTGGAATAACTATATTCCTTCTCATAATCTTAGAAGATTATGATAGTACAACACTAATTTTAATAATGTTTCAATTATTTTATTTGACTCGTTAAAAAAATGACATACAATGCTCGTACAAAATCTAGGCGACTTCGGCAAGTTCTTCTGTTTGTAAGATGATAAAAAGTATCTAAGTTGTTTTGTCTGTCAACTACCCTGTTTTTGCGCCGATGTTACAAAAACATATGAGATATTTTAGTGGTAGTATATAGTGATAAGATAGTAACGTTACATAATATAACAAGATTCATTCAACATCCAACCCACACATTTTATTTAAACTATGTCCTTCATAAATTATGTTTCTGCGAATGTGTTATGCGGCTTATTTCTGAGAAAATGGTATGATTTTTATGCAGCCTTAAGTATCAATTATGCATAACGTAGGCGCGAATCGCGAAGGTAAATGTGCGCACGTGCACCCAACACAAATCTTGCCTTTGTAAGCGCTATACCTAAGAGTATACCTTTAAAACTCTATACTCAGTACAAAAAACTTAAGCATAATATTATCGATATGTAAACTATCATGTGTTCTATCTTCATACCATATATGTACGTATGGACGATGATCTTTAATTTACCAATCATAAAATAGCAACAACAAGAACCTTCAAGGCAAATTTGTAACAAAATAAAACGTATTAAATTTATCTGGACTGTAACCGTAGAAGTGGATAAATTAGTCAATACCTGTGTTTTGTTCAAGAAATAAAAGATATATATAACTAATACAGAATAAAAATATCAAAAATACAATTACTTGAATAAATATATACAACGATCACGTGAACTTTGAATATGTCATTTTATCCCACAAAAACACTTAAAAAAAAAATTCTACATTCCGATAATTTCAAAAGCTCTCCAACACTCCAATAATATGCGATACAGTTAGTTAGTAGGCGCGGCACCAAACACTTTATTGTTTTAATTAGCGTATTCGGAATCCTAGTAGGTACAGAAAACAAAAACTTTAGAACTACAATGCAAAGTAAAGGAACCTTATTAAAACTAAAGTAGTAAAATTTACGAATGCAAGCACTGCGCTGCAAGTAGTAGCTTCAAAGAACACAATTAAAGCAGATTGGTAGAGTTTATATATTTCTTGAAAAGTTCTGCTAAATATATTTTCTTATTCCTAATATATTTTTCCGAGGAAAAGTTGTTTCAATAAGTCATTGATACGAAACGAAAAACGAAGAAAATTTTCATATCTAATGCATTAGTTGATAATTCAAGTTTAGCCTAATACATTATGTTCACACAGGCATATAGCATATAGAACTAAAAAAGTAAGGTTCTTATAATACATGTTGTTTTTAAATTTTACTTTTTATAAATAGAACACTGTAGGTAGTACCGTGTCGGTTATTTTTTATAATAATTAAATTCCTTACAAGGCTAGATGACGTCTGTGACTTTGTGGTCTAAGCGTCGATCTGCCACAGCAGAAGCCTCGGTTTCTACATTATATCAACGCATCTCGCTCTCATGTCAAGAAGGTAAAGTGCTAACTCGAAATACAATAATGCTAAGTTAGGAATTAGAATTTATATGTAAGTTATACGCATTTGATTTTATTTAATGTTTTTATTATATTTAGTATAGTTAGTTATAAGGCAAATAGAAAAGCCACATGATAAGCAGAGTGGAATTATTATTAATATATTGCTTTAACGGAGAATTATTGTGATAACGTGTTCGAAGGGTGATGATAATAAACAGGACTAATTGAAGTACAATACAAGTGACATGTGGGGTAACTGCTTTAAAATTTCAACTACCTTTGCTCATACCATAGGTACACAGATTGTTGCAAATGAAATCGCTTTAGAAAATCTTTTATTATTAGTAGGTAATGTATTCTGAAGTTAGCATATGAAAGTACAAGGAATTGATTTTCCAATATACAGCCTTCCGAGGTACTAGTAAAATCCATTTTAAAATAGGCTTACATGAACCTAATATGCCAATATAATCTAACTATCCTCGTTGTACGGGGTAATATTGCTAAAGTTGCAAGGAAAGGACGGTATGAATGCAATAAGCCCGTATTGAGAATTATGGCGTGCAAAATTGCATGTAAATATCTAATAGTTGTTACGTGCAGAAATCTCTTTGACAGTGCTATCGTATAGCATTGCATTTCAGTCACGTCGGCATATTTTAAAAATATTGCATGCGTGAGAATCTTGTATGTACCTATCCTATCCTATGAGATGTTATTTAATATGTAGTAAAAATATGTCAAACAATTCAAAAGACATACACACAGATATTATAAAGCGACCTTGAATAATCCTATTCAAGAAAAAGTATTCTTCTCAATTGAACTGTTTCACAGCTATTTAAAAAGTTTAAATACATGATTGAATCTTGAATATACTCACACATTTGTTTACACTGCAAATACATGTATTTATATATCAATGTATACCATCAATAATTTTTAATAAAGCTCATTTAAACAAAGCTCATTTAATTATTTTTGGGTCTCCCTTTATGCGCAATGTCCTGCGACAGATAACACCACCGAGCCATTGCATCAGTATGTCTATCTACCACATAATTGCTGCATTTCACTTAAAATATATTATCTATCTGTGCTATCCTCACCTGGTTCCGATAGGTTTAAGAATTGCTCGCATTTCATAGCGAGGGCTAACATCTCAATGGTTTAACTACAAGAGATGTCGAGGACCATGTGAAATGGAGTGGAAAATAGAGGAAACTGGATTTTAGGCTTCGAAGCGAATACTTCGAATATAAGTGGAGTTTATCGCTAAGATAATGACATTTGTTAAAATATTCCTACTAAACATTTACAGAATAGTTCTGATAAGGCTAGGCACGCGCCTGAAGCCATATATTCCAAAATTATTGGATTTTAAAATTTACACACACCGACAATCTCTCCATAGAAATCTTTTACCACTGTTATTACTGGTGAGGTTTTTACTTATTCTCATTATACCTATTTCGATATAAAATATTTGGCTTATAACCGTCATCTCGTAAGTTTGTCCTGGCTATTGATTGTAATAAATATGACAGGTCAGGTGCTCAACGAGCCCTCTATCTGTCGTATATCGAGAGCCTTCAATGGGCCCATACTTTGGCTGGAACGTCGGAATGCAATCCGGGCATAGCTGCGGCAGACAGCGGTCGATAATTGCATTTTGTGGTCGCTGCGCGGTCCGCTTGCCAACGAACACCCGCGTTTGAATGGAACGCAAACAAACTTACGTTTTCTTCTTAAAATTTCAATCGGATAAACAGCTATGAAACAGAATTGAGTTGCTTTTGTATTACTTCGAATTTTCCAAGTAGCTTTCTATAGAAAACTTTGCCTTGAAAGAAAACAGATTGTTATTCACGTGAGCTTTTTCTCTCTCGAAGTTTTTTAGAAGGTACTTATGTGTTGATCAATATCAAGTAGCGAACTGCTTCGCTCTTTAACCCAGCTAAAGAATTTAGGACTAATAAAATTATTAACTTAATTTAATCACGAATTTTAGTTTGAATATGCAAAATATTTTAACAATTCCTCAGAGCGAGTCCTTCTGGGTGCCCAAAGAAACAATTGCGATGAAAGAGCTCAACACGCCAATTATTTGCCTGACAGTCAAGATAGTTAATGTCTTAGTATTACACATAATGAATGACCATTGGTAACGACTTCATTTCTGTATAATTTATTAGTAGCAGGCATCTAAATTTGTTGATGGTTCTAAATATTTGTAGCAAAGAACTCTCTCTTCTTTCACCTTCTTCCAATTATTTGGGGTACGCACAATATGTATTTTCCTTCCATAATCCTCTAGTCTTACATACACCCCGGGCACAACACAAATCATCATGTCATCCTACAAATAAACAATACAACATTTTACATTTTAATTTTTTGGTCTACCTTTACACTTGAAGCAAATCATATCCAAAATAAAACATCTGCGTTTATTAGTATACCATTCTAACTTTACAGACATCACGTTAACGAAACGTTACCATGGAACATAAATACAGTTCAATAGAAACTTGTAACAAACAAGTAAACCACTTGTAAATTTCACTTCAGAGCAAAAATATGGAACTGGTTTTAATCTTTTTATACTTCCAAGCGTTTATTTAATTTTGGCGTTTGCACGTCTACCAATTTACATGTTTCTTACCAGTAAAGCCCACATAAAACACATAACATAATTGTCGTACTACGTAGTGAATCATGTAATGTAAAGATTATTAAACTATTGACACTATACGTAAATAAATCGGTAGTTACCGATTTGAAAATAAAAATGTTTACTTAATTATTATTATCACTTTATTTCAAAAATGGCTTATTTAACATGTTAATTGACATGAGGGTATATTTATTACAAGATATATTTTAGCAAAAAAAATATAGAAGAGTTAAATTTATTAAAAATTAGTCTTTTAATTCTTTTAAGTCTTTTAATTAATTAAAAATAGTCGATTTTTATAACAAATCAAGTAAGTCGGACACGGATGTATTAAGGACATTATTACTAATTGATCAGTCATAGTCCTTCAAAAAATAAAATTAAATAAAAAAATATTTTTTATTCTTTTTAGTTATGAACTTTTACAGCAGTCGTATAATTGTCGCTTTATGGATATTATAATAATATTATCTTTACGGGCAGCTTCCTTAAACTAAGGACACGTATTCCGTTCGTTAATTGTTCACATACTCTGTGCTAATTATATATAAATGAGTACTTATATACTTAGTTTAACAAAAGACATCTTAATAAAAGTTGTCAAGGAAATTAAAAATAGAATGTAACTTGGGATGGGCATACGCCACCTTTAGTCTCAAGAACAAAATTTAGAAAAAAAACAAGGAATATACTCGCAGAACTTGATAATTTGTATGGGAATAGCATAATATAATATCTCAAGTATATATGCAAATTCATATGTACGATTTTGTCACTAAAAGATAGATTTGAAGATTCAGCAATCCGAATAAATAAAAAAATACCCAGTAATCTGTAAATGACGAGAAGAAAGTTAATATAAACATTTTGTACGCCTATGAACAGTTGGGGCTGACATGCAGTTGGTATCGCCGCAAAAATGAGATGCCCAGGCCCAACGGGCGAGATTAAACGACCCGCCGTGTCGCCTGCCACTGCCATTCGCTAAAATATTGAACTACATTGAAACGACAGTAAAATAAAATTACCGTCACAGGCACAAAAGTACAATAACTCGGAATATCTTGAGTACAAAGTAGTTTGAATGGAAATAGGGCAGGAATAAGAAACGGTCCATTTAGACGATGAAACTTGAATTATTTCACCATTTGAACGTTTTTTATATTCAACTAACGATACGATCCTCGAGTCCGCTAGTTAAGGCTATTCTTTGACGGGAATAAGAATGAAAAGATTGCAGGACTGAGGAGCAAAATGAGGACAAAAGCACTAATTCTGTGTTGAGTTATCGATAGTCCTAGGTCAGCGCGATTCGTTGCTTTGTTAGGACGACACACAAGAGAAATGTCGACTGATTGCATCCCATGACTGCAATAGTGTCGCGCAACCGGACACAATGCTCACTCACATCAATTGTTATTTCATGCACAAGTACCTAAATATAGTAGTAGTACGTGTAACAAAGTGACAATGCTTTTTTATTGGCAAAACGTAAATTATTTATTAAGTATTCCTTACAAAATTAGTTTTAGACTTTATTGTTAAAAGCATTAAATAATAGTGATTATCCATGTTCACACATGTAAAATGACTATTATTTTATGCTTACGTAATTATTATTATTATTATTAGTTTGATTGTAAGTTTTTTTCTGTTTCCACGGACTGATATAGACGCTAGTCCAAAAGTCCTTAAAATAAATTTTAAAAAAAAGTATTCCTTAGAACTGTAGTGTCCTTCCTATATAAATCGTAGATGTCTTTATCGGTCACTGATGCAACAATATCTTTCTTCCGTGTATTTCTAGAAAAGAAAATATCTTCGGGTTATATAGTGCAGGGATAGTGAAAAGTCGTGGTAGCATAATGGCTAGCGCACGCGTCCAAAACTCAAAGGACGCGGGTTCGATCCTGGCCGGAACGCATGCACCATTCAGTCAGTTTTCTGACCTAATGTGCATATTGTTACAATTATCACATGTTAACAACGGTGATGTAAAACATCGAGATGCAACCTACATACACATCGAGATAACTGATGTGTCCTGCGGCTTGCAGGACCGCAAGCCTTGGACAAGCGTGGCGAGTATACTGTCTATTATGTCTATCCCTATAATGGGAGGCCCGAACGCAGCAGTGGGACATTTATGGGCTGATAAATATATAGTGAAATTTGGGTAAAAAGTTTCTAAATTCTCACTCTTCTTTGCCATAATAAACCTCAAATAAAATAAATCTTCGAATGTTTCAATTAGGGAAATTAGCATCTCTATCCCATCACTACGTTGTTTTACAACCACATCGTGATGCAAGATTTTTATACCAAATCAACAAAAAATTTCGTGATAAGTTACAAACTTCTTAATTACTTTGTAATAACTTAATAATTAGAAATATAAATACAATTACTGTTTTGGTAGGTTATATAATTTCTACTGAATGCTCTGGTCTATTTTTATAGTTAATAACTTATATAATTAACTTTGTTTATAACACTTGAACGGTGTTAATTATAACGTATTGTATTTTTCAGAATTTTAATGACATAAGAAAATCGTGTAGATTTTAAATATTGAAGATTTGTCTTACCACCGTTACCACTTACGAAACCATAATTTCATTAAGATACATAATAATCTCACTCATATTAATGACAAACCACATAGAACACTCAATTTTCGCAAATATTCTTCTTATCTAAGTCTCAATATAATAACTTCTTCTATTCTACTAGAGTACATTGGAAAAAGGTCTTTAAAAAAATGAATGGGTTAGTCCATGCTATACTTAAGGTTCAATTCACAGCACTATCGCACGGCATGCGAGAGAAATTGACTACAAATTGCGTCCGCCTGACTGAGTCCTCTATACACCATACGCCTGCTTGGAGCACTTTAAAGTAGATAACGAGAACTTAACAATATTATTGAGAAATTATGTTCATACACAAAACAACACAAACTGGTTGTTTTCTTGTAAAATTAATATGTTATCTACGTATTACGAAATTAAGCTATACAAATATCTATTAATATTTACTGGCAATGGGCAGTAAATAAAAAAGGTATTACGAGTATGTCGTCCTAAAATATTAAAAGCACGATGTTATATTCCATCTTCAAAAAACAAGGTAGGGATGGTGTTAATTTCTGTATCTATACCGATTGCTCTTAAGTCAGTGTTCGCGAAAAATTTTGAACGCGTTTTACATAAAAATCTCAATAACTACTTTGAAAGCAAAAATATCACCGTTGAAAACCAGGTCGGCTTTCGAAAGGGATAGTCAACAAATAAAGCTATGCAAAAGTTTTTCCACGAAGTTATTACAGGGTTAGAAATTAAAACAGGTTACAGCTCTATACATGGATATGTCCAAGGCATTTGACTATGTAAAGTAGACACTGCTTCTGAGAAAATTGGAAAGAATTGGATTTAATAAAATCGTATTTAGTAGACAGAGAACAACAAACTCAAATAACAAAAATATGTCCTAAAACAAAACTACGTATATATATACATACATATTATCATGTCTGTTTGGCTACCCCGGCAAAGACTATAGATCTCCACTTACGACGATCCTGAAAAACAACTTGCACTTGGCGCTATGGCCTTGGATATGGCGTTCTTTATTGGAGAAATTCTACTGACAAAGCAATGACATTTATAGGCATAAAGGAAATTTGTTCGCGCTATTTATGGGCTAAAACAAACAGATTCTTGTAAACCACATTTCTTGAATCTAAAACTACTAATGCTTCCCTCTATATACATTTATGAAGCTGGATTATTTATCCAGTTAGACCTTAAAAGCTATGAGATATTTATAAGTAGCCGACATCATGTTACGCTATCCTACCTATCAGAGAACTCGTTATAGCAATAGTTAATCGTTATAGTATCTTTGCTATGGGTATAAAAATATATAATAAACTTCCTTCGCTTATTAAAAGTATTGAGGGCCAAACGGCCCTGATGCAAGCGCATGCGGTTACTTAAATTTATTTAAAAAACACCCTTAAATACAATTAGCGTTTAAAGAACTGTCAATACGTTTTATGTAAAATGATTAACTAATTTTATTTAAAGGCGATCGTTATGCAAGCGGCCCTAAATCTATAAACGTATTTAAAAACAAATTCAAAAATTTTCTTGATGAAAAAAGCATATTCATATGTTTAAGACTATTTAATTGACAAACTTATTACATTATAATTATGAATAAAATTTATAAATACAATTAAAATTGTATAAAAATAATAATAAAAAAATATTTAAATTTGACATATAAATTAATATGAATATGCCACATCAGAGAGATTAATCACTAATGACTAGAAGTCTATTGAAAAATAATGAAAGTTATCGTTTTAGTGGAAACTGTGCCAGAATAAGATAATTTGCAACACAACATCAAACCACTCCCAGGAAATTTTCCGCGGGATTCTCGCGATAACAAAATGTCACATATTTCATTTCATATTACATTGAATTTACTATTAATCAGCAAAAAATATCATTGGAATTCCAAACTATTTTTAATCTGGCTATTTTAAATAATTGCCAGAAAAGTCTCGTGGTGATTGTAACACAGATTTTAAGTCTCAAGTCTGTTGATCAGTGAAACCGCATCGGAATCGGCCCAGTAGTTTTTACATGAATCGCGAATAGACAGACAAGAATTATAAAACAATCATCGTGTTCTCCGTCATTTAAATAGTCTATTCCAGTTGTTTTTTTTAATAGCCTCAGTATTATAGATTATAAATAAATATTATTTGACGTCACAATTCATATAGCTGTAATTACCAATAATTCGGCTAACACAGGTAGTTTTTTAATAAAGAAGTTTTTAGAACTCTCAAGAACGCGAGCTTAATTCGTTGGTTGTTACTAACCGTCTTATCACATATCAAAACTGGAACACTTTAAATGCGGGCACTAAACGCTGGAATTGCCAGGGACAAAATTACGACGCCATAAAACTGTGAATTTTCTTTTAATTCGCAATTTTGTGTCAAGGAATAGCTACTCACAATAAAACATGGTGGGCAGTAGACTTTCATGTCGGTCCCAATCGTTCACTGGTGGCATTAAACTTCTTTTAATGTGTTTTCTTGAAAATTAACGTCACACCTATTTCAACGTGACTGAGTGTAATAAATTCATTGTTTCATAAAATTAGAAAACATGGGAAAGTACTTTAATCTGTCGTGGTTTAATTAATTGCGAATATAATATAATGATGTTAGTGTTACTTATATTAATATCATATATCTAATAATTGATCACTTACTATTTATTAAGTTGATATCTTGCACATTATAGACATACTACCTAACTAATTCTGAGATTTTCTGCGTTAGAAACCACGTGATTTTATCACTTGCTTGATGTAACAGTTTCTATATTTATTAGACATCTTTAGTAGAACAATTGTAGTTATATATGCCATTACTTATCCCGATTTTTTATGGAAATCTTCGTGATTATTTTATTCTCATACTAAAATATCCATGACCTTGCTAGTAATAAATACCCCTTGGTTTTAAATGTTGACAAAATAACTGTAGTGTTTGTTACCTGTCCAACGTGGACGAAGTCGCGAGCTAATGCTATATATGTACATACAGATTAAATGTACTAATTTTTTGCAGGAATAGTATTTACTCGTATTTCATTATAAAGATACTACTGCATCATTTCGCTGACATTTAAACAGAAAACTAAAAGTATTACACTATTAGGTAAGTATGATACAATTTATGCACAATAAACTAGAAATTATATAAAGGTTCCGTTTTTATTTAAATGGGTACAGGACCCAAAACATGGGTGATTTTAAAAAGATTTCCCAAAAAAACATGGCTATCGATCATAAATTCCGTATATTACTATTTCAAGTCTTGGTAGCTTTACTGGCTAACGTACCGACGTATTCGAATGTCCACATCGAGTTTGAATCCTGGACGAGGAGGAAATTTTCTTAAATAATTTGTATATTGTTATAGTTATAATGTGTTTACAGCAAAGGAGCACATTTCAGAGAATGCAAATCGATATTACTGATACGTTAAATCCGCTACTTCGCCATTATGTCGTATAACAACCGTTCGTCCCTTTGATCAATGAAACAAAGCTGCACTTAACACTTTTCTATAAAATACAATTACATATTAAACACAATCCGAACTACGACGCGCATTTCAAAGAAGTTACAATATAAGGCGATTAAAAAGGATTCACTTCAATCGCTTTATATTGCTAGATCATTCTTATTGTAAGAGGAGTTGCTTGATTAAGCCATTTGAGGTATTATGCAAAATCCAGATAAGGCTAAGAACATTAGTATTATCTGAGAAGTTACGTAATTAAACACCGGTTCAGTTGTTGGCCCATGAAGCTCTAATCAGGTTTCCCTGCTTACACCTGGGTCAAAGTGATATAATAATGTGTTATGGTTGGTTCTAGTGAGGTCCGCTTAAATCTCGCTCTATTGTTATTTTAGGCCGTTTTGTGGTTTAGACTTGATACTTATCTTCAAGTGAGTGCTATACTTAAAGGATAATGTTATTTTCTTGGACCTTTGCAGGATATTTGTTATTATCACTATCATACATATTATTTTTTAAATTTCGAATTACAAAGAAAGGTATTAATTTAGAACTACATACAATACAATAATACTAAATAACAATAATAAAAGCCATGTAGATGAAGTTCTAAATTGGATCTAGCTCAGCAAATTGCCGGTTGTTAGCCAGCCATGATCTTCCGCTAGGACTATTTTAATTTGCCCCATTTCAAGACGACGTTAAAACAGTTTGTGCAAGACGGATTGGTGGGCGAAAAACTTCTGTAATCACAATCCAAATGTTGTAACAATATACACAGTTAGATCAGAAAACCTGCCTAAAACTAAATCACCACGACTTCAGTTATATGAAACATTGCTTTGAAATAAATTTCAATCCTATATAAGACGCACTATGCAGCAGAAGTTTTTTCGTCGTAAACACGTTGAAAGGGTACTTGCTTGATGACCGCGTCGGTTTTGTGTAAAATGTCAAAGGGAAGGGAAAAGCAAGTGGCAGGCGCAAAATTGTGTTGACGCAATGACCGCAGCGGGGTACATGGAGAGCGACGCCTGTGGCTGTCGCGCCCCAAACTCCCAAGCGGGTCGACACGCGATGCCGACATAGGGCGCAAACATAGCGAAATGACGTTCCCACCACTAACGTATTAGTATGTAGACTTATACCACGCAGCTTTATTGTACCCGTGTGACCCGGTACTGTTCAACGTCGCTTAAAAATATGGCAGTGAGGTTCTCATCCACTGGGATAAACGGCTCATTATTCACTAAAAGCCCACAGCGTGCCCGCTCGGATAATTGGAGGCTTTGTTCCTTTGCCTTGGGCTTTGACGCTCTCAGGGAACTACACAAGCCGCCTTGCCGTCGGATTATTATTCGCACAATCAACGATGTACGCCCAGCCTTATACCAATCTGACATTTGAGCTATGAATTGTTTGAAAATCGAGGATAAATTTCGCCTTACTTTTTGCATTGTCTTTTGTTCTGCATAAAATTGCGTAAGTTTTACGACCTAAAATAAATAAAGAGTGCTATAAAAGTATCCCATGAACAAAGGGTTGTGTTACAGTAAAAATACAGAGTAAGTTAAAAAGTGAATTTATACGCTATTGTTGAACAGACGAAGTATTCCAATTCTTACAATAGCTAATAGCTTGAACGAGGAAATATTACCGACTGTAAAATGAACCAGATTAAAAGATTTTTTTGTTAACTTTATACTATGTAAAAACATAAAAGTAAAATGAACATTCAAACGACAAGACTTCGTAGAAAATTCGTTCACTACTATCGCCTCTATATAATGTAAGCATTCTATATACAATGTTGCAATTTTCATTATCCGTATCTACTTTCTTTTATGATTAACTTGCGATCATTGACTTAATAGCTCTTATGTTTGTACGCAATATCACCATACTATAGATATAGATAACACTTTACTTCACACCAAAATATGCAATTACAAAAACAAAACGTACTATGATCGCTGTAATGTTTGCTTTATTAAAATCTTTATTTTAGTGTTAAATCATATCCAAAATACTTTTTCTATCAGAAATGATCATTCATGCATATTTGGATCGTGTTCATTTCAAAAGTGTACCTAAATTTTTTTCTAGATGAGAACATTTTATTATTTATCTCGGGTTACCACAAAACAAATATTTACAGAATATTACTACTGCAATACTTTTTGGAAAAAAAATATATTTATAGATTTAGAGAAATTTCTTATTTTATAAAACGTCCATGACAAGCTGTCACACACACAAAACTTTAACACACACAACAAAAATCTAAAAATGTTAAATTATACTCTTACGAATAGCATTATTTATGCCTATTTATGGGCAGACGATAACTTTGAGCTTATAATTTACGATAGTGACTCATGTTGTTATATAATATTTGTACGTCGCTATCTCATCTCTCGTTCCAGTGTTATTGCAGTGCCAGTACTCAGTTATGGTCTAATTAATTGTTACTCAGGCACACATCGTCAGTTCAATTATAACTTGCAAAGCGAGACATGCAGCGGTAACCGTGTAGACATTCAAGCTATACCTATATACGAATATAACGTATACAAGTGTAAAACTATATGTAAAATTAGTTAAAACTTTTCAAAATCGATAGAATAAAACTTTAACACCTATACAATCAAATAAATTCTATCAACGTTTGGATTTGTTTAATGTTTTTTTTAAATTATCATAAACACGAAATAAATATTTTTAAATATTCTGGATTTAATTTAAATGTTGTTTTAAGCACAATTTTATTAAGTTTCGCAACCCTTACACAATCAATTTGTCCCGTCTGTTTGATAGAATATGCACATAATTATGCTTTAATGAAATCACAAAAAGATTAAGGAGACCCTCATACATACAGCTGAGTAATATATTATAGTATATTTTCTGCACGGCAGAAACGGAGAAGGAATACAATTTCCCGCGTCTGGGCGGCCTGTCGCAAGAGGCGAAAAACAACCTAGCCAGGTGGTAGGGACTGGATGGCTATCATCCCTGGTCTAAAGTATGTCGCCATAACAACCTTGAGTTGTGTTCCTGCATTAATGACCAGGTTCCAGTCACCCTTAAGAGAGCAGCAGCGAATTTCTAGCACCTTCATCATCAAGTGGGCTGTCTGCCTGTCTGCTGAACTCGTGGAATTATATATATATATATATATATTAGGGTGGTCGTTAAAAATTAAATTCTTTCAGACGCCCAAAAAAATCCTTCCTTTTGACGAAAAACTACGGGAAAAATTTTGCTTTTTGATTTTTAACAAAAATAACACGTGCCGGCGGCCAATTTAAGTTCATTTTTCGATAATCGATCGATCGATTTATATATATCGTTAGACAGTTATATAAAAATCATAACGGTTTCGCTTGCACAATTATTATTAGTCATATTAATCTGATGTTTCAGCCAATGTTCATACGTATAATTTTTTATTATCAAAATGAAGTTTTAACAGATTTGATCGCGTTATATGATTATTTATTGTTATTTATGCCTGACGCCGTGTACGAAAAAACACAGTACACTGTCTTAAATCTAAAATAACTTAAACAAGCTCATTGAGTGTTCATAATTAAAAAAGTAATTAAAAATCTTATTATAATTACGATGATGCAAGAAGTAAAAATGCACAAGATTGTCAATCCTAATAAAGAACTACCGTAAAGATGGCTATTAAATTTAAAATTTAGAGATAATTTTAAAGGCTCTCAAGAAGGTTGTTGCGATCACCGGCGCCCCGTCAACGCAAACTCTCGTTATAGCGAACCCCGCGGCGTCCTGAACCACATACCAATTTATATTATGCTTATAAAACCACAAATTATCTTGCATTGTAAACCTAATACCTACCGCATAAAGGTTACTGAAAATTTTTCATATGTATATGTAACTGGTGAAAGTTTACAACCAACCTTCCTCATTACATCTGTCGGTGTTATTGCCATACAGCAACATCAGTAGGCACCGCTCAGAAAAATATTTACATACATCTCACACACAAATATTGGGAGCAAATGGAACAAGTACATTTCATAATGTTTACTAGTTACGTTTTAATTTTGCCGTTAGGATTCTAAGAAAAATTGCACAGGCTTTTCGCAACTCCATAGATGGTGGACCAATATTTACCGATCCTCTTGTTTTAAATGTGTTTATTAATATTTTTAACCGACTTCGAAAAAAGGAGGAGGTTCTCAATTCGTCCGGATCTTCTTTTTTTTTGTTGCTTTTTTTTATGTATGTTCGCCGATAACTCCGTGATTTATGATCCGATTTACATGATTCTTTTTTGTTCGACGCGGAATAGCTTCCAATTGGTCCCCTAAAAATTTTACATAGTTTGGCCTAGTAGTTTTCATTTTATGAACATTTTTGATGGAAATAATTTTCACTCCGTTCCATATGTTCGCCGATAACTCCGTGATTTATGATCCGATTTACGTGATTCTTTTTTTGTTCGACGCGGAATAGCTGCCATGTGGTTCTCTAAAAATTTGACATAGTTTGGCCTAGTAGTTTTCATTTTACGAACATTTTTTTGTTCCCGCTTCTTGGGACCTATATTTTTTAAGAAGCGCGGCACCACACGTGGGTCCACCCATACATAGCTAGACACTAAAAAGTAACCGACTTCAAAAACCAAAAAACTAAAATGTATAAAATAACTTATTTCTTAAGCTATTATTATTAATATATATTATCTAAAACATCTTGAAGTCGGTGCAAAGTAAAACATAAAAATTACTATATTTTGAAAATTACTAAGCACCGACTTTAAGATGTTTTAGATAATATATATTAATAATAATAGCTTAAGAAATAAGTTATTTTATACATTTTCGTTTTTGAAGTCGGTTTTTTTAAACGAAGTTTTACTTGTGTAAGGAGTGGTAACTTAGAGGCTAACACATCCACCTCTTGTTCCGAATAGATTCAAATCCAAGCCAGGAAGAATGCACCACTTAAGCAGCTTTTCTGACTTGACTAGATGTTGTTACAATTCCCAAAGACTAAAAGGACAATAGAGTATAGTCTACGAAGAATAGTACTACTCCAGTGCCTCCGAACCTAACCACCGCCAAGTATTTGCCCACCGCGCTGAAGCTAGGTCAAAAAGGTTTTCCTCGAAGCTCCAACTACCTCGTCGTCTCTAGCGACCACAGAATAAGAACACTATCGAGGAATGGTCTATTACAAGGTTACATTTCTATTAAATACATGACTTTCATGCCTTCTCTTGACAACAATGTTATGTGTATCTTAATCATCTTCAATTCAACATTTCATTCCTTACAAGTTTCAAAGATCTTATATACTGGGTAAAGCGCAATGCTTTACCCAGTATATAAGGTCGACGATTTTTATGTCACGATCCACGAAAAAACTAAAAAGTTAAGTAAAAACTGTTGCGACCCCTTCACTGCAAAATTTATAATAATATTTTATTTAATATTTTGTATACAGGTATTATTTTTTTAACAGACTGCGACCCCCTTTAGTAACAAACATGATCTCCACAAGGGTCGCGACACCCAGGTTGAGAAAGGGTTAACGTTTAATGAGGGTTCAGTAAAGATATATTTGTAAGATTAACTTAATATAATTGATGCTTTGAACGTGTTGGTAAATTATCTTACAAACTTACAAAATAACTGAAATCAAGCTTGTTTTAACCGATTAACTTAACATGAGTGAGTATGATTTTCTCGCAACATTCATTAGCTCGCACTAATGGTTATTAGAGCAATATATTGTAAAATAGTGCAATAAATGTCTAGAGCACAAGTATATAATTCATATTTTTCTTTTCAAATGGATGTAAATAGTGTTGCATGTTAGTTTTTAATAGATTTCGAAGGAAAGTTTAAAACTAATCTTTATGTGTTTATTTGTGTCAGCGTACAATTGACCAAAAGAGGTACAGGCCAATCCGGCCGGGTATGAAAAGAATACGCTAGCACCGGTGTATACGCGCAAGATCGGTATTATGACGCTCGCCTAATATATTTTTAATAATATAATCTATATCTGTAATAATTTGAGTGCCTATAAATATTATAAGGCTGTTCACAATTTCAACACCAGCCATAGTAATAGACTGATATTACCATATTTTGTATTACAAAAGGTATTGTCCTCTTTTTTGGGGTTTGATATATGCTTCTTCAATAAGATTCCGAATGAAATGTTAGGTCCGACTTTCATTAACTTAAAACCAAAATTAAAAAGTATCTTACTTAAAAAGGGATATTACACTATTGAAGAATATTTAAATGATAAAACTTAATTTACATAGCAGCTCGATCCAGCCTCTTATACTATCGTCTATATAAAGTTTTCATCTTGCAAAACATGTAAGGACTTTTTGGAGATATGTTGCAGTACAAACTTTTAGTACGTTTCTTCATTATTATAACAATAATAATATTCTTCTTTTCTCTTATTATGTCTTTGTCTTACTGAAAAGGGTGCACTGTTTGCTACAACTAAATTAATTCCTCAAAAAGTAATTCTGTAACATACTTCGGTATAAAACTTATAAAAAAAGAGCTTGAGATTTAAATAGAATAAGAAAAACAATTTTAGTTAGACGTATTGTTGGAGAGTTTCATGCCGCTTCTTCTCCTTAACAGCAAGTTACTGCTTGTAACGTGTTAACGTTGCGAAGTGGTGTACATAGGTTAGGAAGTAAAATTAAATTTTAACTTATTGTATGACTTGCAAAAAGTGTTCCAGTGAAACTTATTTTGAATAAAAACCTTTGAATTTGATTTTGATCTAATTTGATTCACTATGGGGAACACTCGTAATCTGCGGTTAACCGCCTAAAGTCGAATCTACGACTGAACGCTAACTGAACATTTGTACGCGCAACAAAATTAAATTTTATATATTGAAATATACATATTAATTCAGGAAAGTGATTAATTGAGTCGAGGTTTCATGTAGTCCTTCAAGCCGGATTTAGACTTCCATTTCAAGGAAAACCTTTATCTTTGGAGCTACTGACTACATTGAGGGCCCGAGCAGAATAGAAGCACCCAAATATCTTGCAGGAATATTTAGTAAGGTCATCTATTCACACCATTGCAAATCCTGCGCTTCAATTATTACGCTTACCTACCTAATAAAAAAGATCTAAAAATATTAAAACTGATCTCGGAGATGTTTTTAGATAGATATCAGAGATGTTTTATTTGTATGGTTTCAGCTAATATCATCTCGGCTTTAAATCAAGTTCAAAGACATTGTTCACTTATTTTAGGACCGTTTAATATGTTGTTTTGCCTATGACATTAATTAATTATACGTGTTTCATTTTCTACGTGTGGTGTGCAATATCATAAATCTTAATAATGCCTGCAACTTCTTACCTTGTTTTCCATTTAGGGAGACGGCTAATTGTTAACGGTTCATCTCGCACGTAATTTTGTTTCCGCAGAGTACTTTATTTTAATCGCTTTTGTTCGTAATTTATATAAAATTAAAGAATATAACCGTGAGTGTGCATAAGAACACAGTAGGTCGTTAAATCTGTATTACACACGCATAAGGTCAGATGATTATTATAATTAATTGCGCTTACCAAGGCTAAACTCCCTTTGGCTACTATTTATTAACAATTGATAGTTTCTTCATTTCAGTAGTGGTTAGTATAACACTATATCATGAATGAAAATTTACAGTTACTTTGTTTTAAATACTAGTAATAGATTACATATCAGCACATACGCATGTACTTTCTATGCACCTTTCAAAAATGAATATAAATGTTCCACATATACTCCGGTAATATGAATGAATGAATGTAAACACTTTATTGTTCATAAAAAATTAAAACTACGTTCTTAAAACTAGGTACAGTAAACGTTGAACAAAGGGCCGCCTGATAGCTTAAAGTGATCTCTTCCAGACTCTCTAAACCAGTGTTTTTCAACCTTTTTCATGACACGACCCCTTTAGTATGAAGAAATATTTCGCGACCCCCCTACCCGTTACTTTTTAATATGCTTTTATTAGCTTCATACCTATGTTAGTATGTAACGAAATCTTTCAACTTAAATTTGATCGACTTTCCGGTTTCCGATTGAGCTGAAATTTTGCACGCATGTGTATATCGCCTGACAATGCAATAATATGATACCATGGAGCTGATCTGATGATGGAGTCGGAAGGTGGCCATAGGAACTCCTGTACTAAATATGATAGACCCGTCGTGTTTGGGCTCGTTTTACTTGTCTTAGCTAGCACTCTGCTGCTACATGATATGCAGGATCTCAAAAGCTTGTATTTAAAAACCTTTTTAATAAAATCAACTAAAAAATGAAAAATAAATAATACTTTTTAAAAAAACTAAAAAAATACGCTTTTATAGAAAATCCACCTAAAAAATAGAATATGATTTTTTGTAAATTTGAATTAAAAATGGTGTAATAAAAATGTTTTTATTGAAAAAAAAGCGTGGGGTGCATGGTATCAACAGTTATAAATATTTTATGAACAGATATGAGTAGAAGGGTTATTTTGATAATATCCTGAAAAGCACCCCATGCTTTTTTTAGAATAAAACAATTTTTTCTTACACTATTATTAATTCAAATTTATTAAAATTCATTTTCTATTTTTGTTGGATTTTCAATAAAAGCATATTTTTTAAAAATATTATTTATTTTTCATGTACCTATTTTATTTTGTAACAAATATTTAATCCAACATATTTATTAATTCTCATAATTAGGGTTCGACTAAATACATAATTAAGTACGTAAAACACTTTTTTTTTACATGGAATGCGTCGCCAATAGCTAACGCAATTTACGCGCATACGTGTACGACCACGTCCGATGCCGGCCGCCCCGCATAAATGAGAAAGCGTTGCTATCGGAGTAGCTCTTCGTGTATCTAAAGCAGAAAAACCTAATACTATTGCCGAAAGTTTGATTTTACCAGCGGCTTTAGATATGGCGGAGATTGTTTGGCAAACAAGAGGTCGAAAAACTCAAAAGTATACCTCTGTCTGACAGTACCATTCAACGCAGGATAAGGGATATATATGGTGACTGATGTTCATGATCAAGTCATAGAAAAAAAAACTTGAGAGGTGTCAAGGGACACCCGGATGAAACGAAGTTCCTTTCGATTAATTAGTGAAGGAATTGTAATAATTATTATTTTTAAAGTTATAATAATATAATAGAAAGACGAAACAAAAATAACTGGCTTGCTTTCTATGAGAGAGAGAGAGAGACAGACAGAGAAACACGCGCATGCCGCACGGCAACATAGCAAAAAGTGTCGTTACAACTTTTTGTCTTAGTTTTTTCCGTCTAGCCCCCTTTCGCAACGCGCGATAAGGAACTTCGTTCCAAAAATAAAAGAACGTACTTTTGTGTCCTTGTAATTTGATGAATCTACGGATATTGCAGACTTTACTGCAGTAGCTTTCCCAACCTTTTGCAACTCCGCTATAGAAGCTTCGCGACCCCCTAGGGGTCTAGAATAAATGAAATATAAATAATAATATACTTTACAAAAATAGGATATATCATACTATACATAAAATCAGTAGCATGTGTAATATACTTATATATAAGTATAATTTCGCTTTATTGTTGAAGCTCGTTGAAGCAGTTTGTATATAATGTTGGTAACCTAAATTTATGGCAGCTAATATATAATGATAGGAGATATTATGAAGTTACAGCTGTAGTGATTACTCGTATAATAATGGCATTAATATTTTTATTATCAATTTAATAGATTATGTTAGGTGTCACGGAACAATAGCTATTTTTAGGTAGATGTTTATTGGTCTGTTGCAGTGAATAACAAGGATTAGTTAGTACGATACATTTTAATATAATATAAAAAAAATTAGAACTAGGCATGTTTGCTGAAGAGTTTCTTGCGCCGCTCCTTGTCTTCAAGCCACAACATGTTGTGAAGCGGTGGTAAATTGGATTAGGCTCCTATAAGAGCCTAATCTACTCTATGGAGTAAATAATAACCATAAACAAAATTAAAACTAAATAATTAAAATGAACAAGTTGGCGGTAGTATGCAAAGCAAAGTTTTCTTAAAACTAGATTTTATTTTATTACTCTCGATATGTATGTATACTAAAAGAAAAATAAGAAGTCAATAAATATAAAATGTATGCTCCTAAAATAAATTATAAGGAAATAATACTTAATGCATACTTCATATAATATTTGAAGCATTTTAACATCGACTCATGCATAATATATAAGAATATATCATATAATAATTATATTCTACTGGAGAAAGGCTTCAATGTAATTCATTAATAAGTATTTACCTTTAAACCTAACGTAATATTCCAAATCTATTTAATTCCAACTCATTATTTTAAGAATATTACCATCATTTATGAGTTCATAGAAAATTGTATGATGAGATTAGGGAAGGGACATGATTTGCAAAACGCCAATCAAAGTTCGAAACAATTAATCACTGGAGTCTACTACAATGTTATAATTAATAGTTGTGAGTTAGTTTTGATTAAATCACACTCCAAAACCAACATTCCTTATATATAATTGATTTTTAATTAGCAAATACAAATTAAAACAAGTAAGCTATAAAAGTTTATTTATAAATTTAAGCTCTTAAAAATACTACAACATTAAAAATAGATTTCTGCAAATGTAAAGTAAAGTATGTTCATTGAATACGATGGACTGCAGCTACTTAACATTATAAATTAATTTTTAAATAAAAATGGTATCATACAAATTGATAACTTTCCATCGAGATAGCGGCTTAACTTGTTGTCAGGTGGATTAAAAACTGTATCAATAAATTAATGTATTGTATAATTATTATTGATTTAATTATCATTAAAGTTTATTTATTTGGATGTATTAATCTTATTTAATGGGTTGGTTTATAAACTGATTTTCATGAAATTTAGTACATAGATAATTCAATGATATATCTACTCGTAAAAGAGATGCTGTGGTGTTTATCTGTGTATCCATTACGAATTCTGTATTCATACGCGTTTGAAGTTTTTGCTTAATAATTATTAAATTAACTTCAATTTTTAATTTTTATTTAAGCCATTCTTAATTATTGTGGAATATCCTATCTGTAGGCAGAATTTCCGAATATATAAAAAATCTTAGTACTTAGATGTTCAATAATCAAAACAATATAATGTTTATCATCTTTTGTTGCTGCCTTTCGTGCTATTGTCATATTCTCAGAGTAATTTAACACGTCGTGCAAGGAAACAATAGCTGGCCAGGACCTTATTCAAGGATTAAGAAAAAATAAATAACACAATCAGTACACGGTCACGAGCTCACGTAATCCAAACAGATGGATCTAGCTGTCATTCGGGCATTGTTCGTACGTAGGGCGTGTCAGATACAGAGTTTAGTCTTCGAGAAAAGTCCAATGAAAGAAAATGTAATTCCAAAAGTAATTCTTGTAATCTTGCATTATTCTATCTCTAGTAATTCTTAGATAAAAAAATAGGTTGTATGATAAAATAATTAATCTGTAGTAGGTACACTTACCACGTTCACAGTTGTAGATATTTTTGTATTCTTTACTTTGCTCAATATACCATGATACTGGTTACCACGCGATCGGGTTTCGAACTTAATTATTCGCTTTTACATGTCTATTAGAAACTATTGCAATAAAACTAGTAATTTACTGTAATTCTCTCATAAACAAAAATAAAACTTCGTTTAAAAAAACCGACTTCAAAAACTAAAAAACTAAAATGTATAAAATAACTTATTTCTAAAGCTATTATTATTAATATATATTATCTAAAACATCTTAAAGTCGGTGCTTAGTAATTTTCAAAATATAGTAATTTTTATGTTTTACTTTGCACCGACTTCAGGATGTTTTAGATCATATATATTAATAATAATAGCTTTAGAAATAAGTTATTTTATACATTTTAGTTTTTTAGTTTTTGAAGTCGGTTTTTTTAAACGTAGTTTTATTTTTTATTTGTTACTTTTTAGTGTCTAGCTATATATGGGAGGACATACGAATAGTGCCGCGCTTCTTAAAAAATATAGGTTCCAAGAACTGGGAACAAAAAAATGTACGTAAAATGAAAACTACTGGGCCAAACTATGTCAAATTTTTGGCAGCTATTCCGCGTCGAACAAAAAAAGAATCACGTAAATCGAATCATAAATCTCAGAGTAATCGGTGTACATATGGAACGGAGTGAACATTATTTTCATGAAAAATGTTCATAAAATGAAAACTACTGGGCCAAACTATGTAAAATTTTTAGGGGACCAATTGGAAGCTATTCCGCGTCGAACAAAAAAATAATCACGTAAATCGGATCATAAATCACGGAGTAATCGGCGAACATACATAAAAAAAAGCACCAAAAAAAAAAGATCCCGACGAATTGAGAACCTTTTTTTCGAAGTCGGTTAAAAAGTAGATCAAGTTTCGGGTCAATCTTTTGGCATTTGGTTTTTGACGTTTGACGAGTGCTACTTTAAGAAAAACATAGCAACTATCTCTATAACTATGCAGTTGAAATTCCTTATTTATTTATTTAAATTTAATTTGTCAATTACTTAATTATCTACTTTTGTTATTGTTAAGCAATGCCTATAGAGCTGTGTTAGCCAGAAAGATACAAGATACAACTAACCAATGAGAGTTGTGTATTAAACTCGCTCTCATTGGATGAAATTTAAAATAAAAAAAGTGACGGCTTTTTTAATTCAGTTACGAGAGAGACTTTTGGTTCTACTGAAAGATTCTTACTGAAGTGAAAGTTTAGTTATATTTATTCAAGAGCCTTATATCACGTCCAACATGATACTCTCTTCAAATCACTGATAATGTAGTGACCCATTGTGTAGCAACTTAAATCTATTTTTATTTGCATGAATATTATAAATAACAACAGGGGAACAAACGTCTCGCCATGCCGCCTCCACCAGGTCCCGGTCGAAGGGGAAGGCCCAAGAAATGTTGGCTTGACGTTGTGAAGGATGACATGCGTACCTACCAATGGTCTCAAAACGGGGGATGCTGAAGACCGCGCGAAGTGGAGTAGAAAAAGTAGGAAAGCGGACCCTCGGCGTCGGAGTGAACGCTCCAAACGCAACCGGGATTTAACGCTCGGATGATGATGATGATGATGATAAATAACAATTGATAGTATTGTTATAAAGCTACATACAGTCTACCATTTCATGCTGTGCAAAGACTTATCTTTGTTTTAAGTGTTCATATTATGAATGAAATCCAAAACGAAAGTATTGTAAAGCAATCATAGTTACATTGGAAATGTTTGTGAGTCTGAGTAAGATCTTTGGTAACGACTGTACAAGACAAAAACTAAGTTTGCGTGGCAAACACGCAATACTTCCAGGAGTTGATAACGATTCACTGATGAAAAGCCTAACTGAATTTTGATTAACAACATCTATTGCAACTAAATTGAAAATTGCATTATAGTTTAAGGTTATTATAGTCTTTATAGCTCAATATAATATTAAAGTGATGTTGAAAGATCTCATTGGATTTAAGCAAAAACGTTTTAAATTACATTCCAATAATTGAAACACTAAGCTATTATGGTTTATTGCGGCTATAAAACACGTTCGCATCCAGCCGTGTAGTGTGACCACGCAGAGGCTTTGTCCATGGAGTTGCCAGCTTACATGCCAGGGCGTACTCTGACATTTGCCTAAATTAAACAAATTTGGCTTACATGATATTTTTGTTTTTGGTTTTACTTTTAATCAATCTCGCACCAGGACAAAGCTAAGCTCATTTTATTACTTGAAACCTGCAAACTAACAAACGGCCCCTCTCAATATGGAAAGGTGTTACAAGTCACCAAACGACATTTGCAACACGAAGAACGATACTAACGCACTATCAGCCTCTAGAAAGAGACTGATAAGATGAGAAAGAGGAAGGCGAAAGTGGACTACTGAAACTATCATTACTGTACGAAACATGATAAGCTCGGGGTTATGTCACCCCGATATTCTGTGAGAGCTTTGTGTCACATCGACAAAGCTAACTTAGCTGCAATGAAGATAATGATTCCAGCATGGTTCTGCCATGACCAAACTTCGTGACTAATTATCGCTCAATTGAGACGTTACGTCTATGGCTGGGCACCAGCTATATATACATTTATTCATTGATATCCTCGTCATAATAGTTGTTAATTACATAATTATATACTATCCATAACAAAATCGTAAGTTTCTTAGCTTAGGAATACAAAATATATGTGTTTGTCTGCCGATGTCTTTATTTATTTCTTTTGCGAAACCTACGCGATGACCACACTGATTTAGTAGTAATATTGACATAAAAATTGGCTTTGTAGAATGACCACTATTTCTTTGTCAAGAGTAAAACTAATTAAGAAGAAGAACTAGTAAATAAGTATCCAAATAATGAAGACATGGATAATGAAGTAAATTAATTTTGCTACATGGATACATCATGTTTAAAATATACCATGAAAATGGTTATGACTTTGCAATATATTGAAATTCATCCTAGTTAATACTATTATTATGGAGTCTTGTTTTTATAGTTTTATATCTAGCAACTCTATTCACCAGCTACGATTATTATGTGGGTGCTTCAATAAAGAAACCAGCCGTAGGCGTCAGGGTGTGCATTGTACCGAATCGTATCGATGATAACGGTACATCAGGAACAGTGGGTGAGACAATAACATCGTTTTAACTTTAACGCAATGGTTTACTCAATAACAGTTAAAAATTATACCTTAGAGAATGACGTGTAGGCGAGAAAACAGAATTCACTCATTCTGATTAAGCAATTAAAGGTATATTTATGTAGTAACAGTTCCATTAAAAAGATCGATACAGAACCTCCTTCTTGATGTAATATAGCAGCAGCTGCTTCTAAATAGGGCCCCAAATAATAGACTTATACAGTACGATTAAAACTTCAAATATCTGAAGATAGTTTGCATAGAAGTTTTCCTTCTTTACAATTTCCAAAAGACCTTCCAAAATAATAAAACTGAAAAACAACGAAATACTACTGTCTAAAATTCTAGTAACTTCTTAAATATTCAATATTACCATGTTGGGAATACATCTATCGTCAGCCACTACATTTAATATCACCAAGTATACAAAAATGTGTTATTTATGTAAATATTGTAAACAAGGCGATCGCTGTACATATATTTGAATGTAGTTATTATCATTAAATATTCGTAATAATCAGATTTGAATAAGCGTTATTATTCACTACATAGAATATTAATTTATTCGTAACGGGAAGTGTAGAAAGACTTTTGATCTGCAGTTAAAACCTTCGCTTCATTTAACTTTTCTGGTGCGCAATGCGAAAGAATAAAATAATTTGCTGCAGTCAGTTTTATAAATACGATCTAGAAATCTTCACGTTACGAAGTGAAAAGGCATCTTCTTGGTAAGTATGTTCATCTTAGTCGGTATTATCAAAGAACGTTAGGTAAGACACTGGTCAAACGCGAACCTATACAGTTGCAAAAAACTTATTATTTGTTTTATACATTTTAATAGTAGTCAATCGAAACGATTGACGGCCTTATTCGAGTTAAAGTAAGTTTCTTTACGGTTCTTCAAGAAGCCTTCAAATTTACTCTAACTCAATATGAATAAGATCGCAAATTTTGAGGTTTTGTAAAAATCATAAATTAGGAATTATATTAAAATAGGCTACATTTTTGTATTATTTGAAATCATAGGCAAAAAAAGGAAAGCTATTTGTATAGTATTAATTATTATTTTACTGTGTTGAAAAAGAAAAAAGTAAAGGTATTCCCAGGTGGTCGCAACGGACTCTTTGAGAGTAATAATGATTAATTGAAAATCATGTAGTAATTAATATTTTTTAAACATTACAATTACATAAACATTACAATATCTAGCTTTAATCAATTCAATATCATTAGTCGATACATCTCTAATATTAAAGACGTCGCTTTCAAAAAGAAGACTATAAAATCTTCGTAATTGTTTTTCTATGCATTTACTTATTTATTCACAGACAATAATCATGATTAATTTATGATACATTAATTATATTTTTCTTCAATACAGGCGCCATTTAAAACCATGATCGACGAAATTACCCAATGTTATGAACCTAATTATAATAACAGATATTAAAATTCGAGGTCGTGTATAGCCATGAAATCGAGGACGGATTCTTTAGTTAAATTGACATAATATTAATTTTCTCATACATAATTTGAGATGTTAATGAATAGTTAAAGTAATAAAGAGATTGGATACAAAGGGTTAAAATATGACTTAAAGTTAACGCCCACGTTTAGCTGCAGTATAAAGACAGCACGTCGTATCAACTTAGTGCAAGTTAAAAGAGGATAATAATTTACAAAGCTGCATACATGTTCAGTGGCTTAGCATTAAAGGGTTTTTGCTAACCGTGCAATGCTTATAAATTTAGAAATGGCAACAACCCATAAATATGAAATTCCTAATTAGAATATCGGTAACACTTATCATCATAACGTTTAAACTTTGTAATTATACACACTACTATCGAAAGGTAACTTTTGTCGGAAATTTGAGGGTAATGTTTTGTTGGGCAGTTGTATTTTCGACAACGTTTAAATGTGGTCATAAATGAACAAGACTTATATGTTGTTCTTTAAGCAACAATCATGAATTTGAAAAGTAATGCTTTGTTTTTGCAGTAAAATATGACTTCGAGCCACTACAAAAATTCCGTCGACCAGCGTCAGTCGAAGACCTATAAACGATTGTAACCAACAATCACTTATAACACTGCCTTTTATATTAAATTGAAAACTTAAAAATAAATAGTATAGTTTTATTTACAATTAAAAAATGTAATCCAGATCGTTTTCGGTGGGGAGCGTTCCCAAAAGGCTGGACACATTCCCACATTGTATGGCAACGCTAATCCGTTGCCCTAAATATAAAGCAGCCTTTGGTCATGCCAGACTTCTTTCAATCACTTTAAAAGATCTCGATAAAGTATGATAATATTTGATTGCCAATTCAGCCAACAACAACTTCGTGTTGTGTTCTGGCATCAGTGGCCAGGTTCTAGTTTCTCCTTCAAGGCCGGCAGCACATTGGCAGGACCTCTGGTATTGCTAATGTTCATAGGTGACGGTAACCACTTTCCATCACAGTTGGGCTACCAGCCTGTCTGCTGTGCTTCAGCAATAAAAATAAACGTGAATATTAAATATTGGTTTCGTCACAATGTATCGATGAAAGCCATACTTTATATAACAGGTCCACAACAGTTTACATAGAAATTAATTATTTTAGTATCTATTTAGGCATTTTTCGGGGACGACCAAAATTCATATGTGAAGAAATGGACGCCCAACCAACTAACTTATATAATATGGATTGGCGAATTTTACATATTATTATAGAATACTCGATGTGCCGCTTCTCTAATGATCTTTCCTTTATCGATAACAATTGCTAATTGTATAGTAATAATAACTATGTGCGTTATGCCAGAAATACTACTCTTGCAATTCTATCACAATGTGAAGTCATATTATTGGAATGAGACTTCGGTGACTTGAGCAATTATTACACCATACATTAGGACCTTTCACTAAACCAGGGTGAAATAAAAATAGCATCATAAGAGAGTTAGAATGTACAGCTAAGCCACGCCAATTATATGTACTGGTTTCCTAAATTATTGCAGTGTAATAAGGGCTTAAGCCAATACGACTTGTTAAACAACTGCTATTACATACTGAAGTATTAATTCAACACTAAACAGTATTAAAATCGCTTAAGTGTATAAATTAGACTGTGGACCGAACGTATTCGCTGCATCACGGCCTGTCAGTACACCGGTTGCAGCGCCGGGAAACCAACACGCTTGAATGCTAACTTGTACCATGACTACACAAATTCTGCTCCATTCGTGTTAAATTCGATATTATCATAATCATTTACATAGTAAGCTGTCTGGTTGGATAAGCAGTCAACTCTTATTATTGGTGCCTAATTATTGCTCTTTGTGTGAATTTTTTTTAACGATTTTTATTTAAATTAAATCACGTATACCCTTCTCGGCAGTAAAACAAAAGAACTGCATGGTATTAAGTTGTTAAACCCGCAATCATTTCATTATCGAGTACGCCCATAATTTTGTTCAAAAACGAAAAAGACATTATATTGGCAAAGTATTAAGGTAACATGAATAAGTTATACCAGTTTTATGGGCGCCTGAGCCACTTCATGCTTAATTTGTATCAAGCTCTTTTATAATGCCGATAATTACGAAATACCATAATAATCTTGTAGTTATCAATGTCATGCCTGCAAGATATTAAAATAATTCAAATATGCATATTTTGTAAGGAATTTACATATGAGTGGGTTTTGTCGCGACCAAATAAATTAGATACAACCATAAAATAGATAAATAATGACAATATGATACTTCTTTTATGAAGCTATCTTGCTCCCATTCACCCCTAACACAGTCTTAATTCTTATTAATACTATATTATCTTATACGTTTTTGACTTTGCGCTATATGATACTGAAACCCGCTGCTTTAAATTTAATTGTTTCTACCTATATCGTGGCTCAACAATGTCAAGGCTGATAAAGTCACAAACTGTCTGTTTTTAATATATAAAAAAACAAATTATTCCTTACTGGGCACCAATACTAAAGATAAGTATAACAAAGATAGTGAACGTTCATCACATGTAGATACGTAGGAACCCATGACCGTCTCTGGGGTGCATGCACTTGGCTGAATTTATTTACAGAAACATTTTTATATTGAATAGAGATTTTTCTTACAATTTTCGTTCAAAATAATAAACATTCTGTAACTTTTGAAAATATTAACCAATAGCCATAATCCTATATCTGTCCAACATGATATCAAAGACCACAGATTTAGTTTCTACGTTTACTAAAGGAATACGTTAGGAGAACGCTAGACAGCCACATAAATTCAAGTGTGGCAGAACACGTCACATAAACTTGATTTATCTTTTGTGACGTAAGTTAACTCCTAACAAAATCCTACGTGTTAAGACTTCATCTCGTTTTGTACGCATTTGCTTACTTTCTTAAATATTTATTTTTTGGTTTTTAGTGTAAAGTCGGTTTTGTGTTTGTTCATAAATATTTTTTTTACGTTTTAGTTGCGCAAATACTTCAATAGCTTTAGAGAAATATACTAAGCACCTGAGAAATTGTACAACTTGCACACGTTTATAACAAATTCACCATCTTACCCGCCCTCTTCAGTACTTGCGATTCACAAATCAGATCCTGACTTGGTGACTATGGGGCCAGCTCGGTAGTTACCAAAACAATTTGAAAATATGTCCAAAATTGACAAAGATATCGCGTAATACTAGCAAGTATTACGCGATATCTTTTTTTTTCTAATAAGAGTTACTCTCGATTTCCCTAGGATCCACTCATCAGGTCCTTACTTAGTGACCATGGAATCGCCTTGGGAGTATATACTTCGAATAAAGAAAAAAATCAAAATCGATCCACCATTGACGGAGAAATTGCGCAACATGGATTTAATAAAATTAAGCGGCTGTAGAAAATGTAATAACCACACGCATATATAAGTTTTTATTCAAGAACTTAGACGCTCGGCGTTCTTTAATAAGTAAAGGTTACTCTCGATTTCCCTAAAATCCACTCACCAGATCCTAACTTGGTGACCATGACACCGTTTCGGGAGTTATGAGTAAAAAAAAAATTGAAATTCGGTTTAGAATTGATGGAGATATCGTGTTACGAAGAAGTTGGTTTAAATTATCGTGAGTTTCTCTAATTACTTGGAATCCACTCATCAGATCCTGGCATGGTGACAATGGGACCAATTCGAGAGTATAACCTTTCGATTAAAATAAAAAAATTTAATTAGTTCACAATTGACGGAGAAACTAAGTAACGAACATACAAAAAAACCATACAGACGAATTGAGAACCTCCTCTTTTTAGAAGTCGGTTAAAATATAACTGTGTTAAAAATCATAACATTTGAAATCAAATTAATATTTTAACATTGCAATGAAATTCATACGATCTACAGTCCGCCATTTTGGCGCACTTTGCATTTTATCCTTACAAAAAACAAAACAAACTTTCCTCGTCTGTCTGTCACATAAAGGATTTCTAACGATTTTCACCATCAGTTAGATAATTTTTCATTGTAGCTACAAATACAAAATCTAATTAAGTTTCTCTGTAAGTAAAATAGAACTACCTCCTGAGGTTTCACCGGCGGCGTAGCCGCGTAGAAAACTCTAACAAAGTATAAAAACATTTAGTAATAATTAATTTAAATAGTCTAAGGACGGTGCCACGGTTGGTAGACTGTCTTAAGAAAGAATGCCCACAGACGGGCCGCTACGGTCCTGAGGCCATCACAGACGCCTTTCGTCGTTCGTTTCCGTCAGATCAGCCTGAAAGAGTCAATGAAATTGAACATAGAAAGAACGAATATGTAGATATTTAATACTACAATAATATTGTCAATATTATAGCACAAAATAAATGGAACACACAATCGAATACGTACTTAAATATATAATAAAAAACCGTTCTAAAACAAAATAAACGACAAAAGACCTTTGAGAGTAAGCCCTCTGCAACGGAATGTTAGAAAGATAAAATAATTTTAGAATGATTTCGATTTACTCGTAAAAGTATAGAAGTAATAAAACAATAATATGATATACCATTTACATTTAAACATTTGTTAAAAACAACATACTTTTACTACTTTTTCTTGTGAGACGCACTCTATTTCTCTATGCTCAACAATGTTGAAATATGGAAAAACTTTTACATAAATGGAAGTGCTAATTCATGTAGTCTAACACTGAAATCATTTTAGTCTAAGCATGTTCAAACTTTTATTATTTGAAATATTCACCATGTTTCCGTGCCGGAGAAAACTTTGTAAAAGAAAAAAAGCTTCGTTATATTTGCTAATTGTGTTTAATAATAATTTAAATAATCAATATTATGTCGAAAATTGTTTAAATATTTAAACAATACATTGGCAGATGACTTTTACTATTATATGAGCATATTGCGTTTCACGGGAAATGTTTAAACATTAAAATCCACAGATTGTAAAATGACAATTAATTATTTAATATTTACAGTTATCGGAAATGATACCTCAATAATAACCGTTTATAGTAACAAGCTATAAACACTTCACAATCGGTGGCTAATTAAAAGCAGGATACACAGTACCTAATCAATTTCTTAGCGTAGACCTGATTTGTGGTGTGACAACGAACGTACGTATAGAATAAAGAAGTATGGACTGAAAAATACTGTGCCGACCAAAATAATTGTGATGAGCGTAATTAAACTATTTTAAAATAACACAATTTCAAACAGTTCAACCGGCAGATATAATTTATTATTAGAGTTTACCAGACCAGAATAGGTATGACAATAAACAAAAATAAATGTAAGAAAAGGGTTCTTGAAGTCATTAAAACTTGTTGCTTGGTTAAAATTCAACATACCGCCAAAATTTGCAATTGTAACCTGAAATTGTTAATCTCATGTCCTTGCTTCATCTAGGATAATGTGAGTTTTAGTGACAGTTGCTAGATGCGTCTTGCTTATAGTTTTAAATAATAAAAATAACAACCTTTAACGATTAGTTACATTAGTGGATATACTCGTACATATGTCAACGTTTAACGACATACCACGTAATAACAATCTCCCCATCACAAATAACGCGTTAAGTCCTTGGCTACATCTGCGTGACACAGTCACTAACATTATTCCAGATTGAGCAGGGACATTAGAATAATTGTTAAAGTGGAATCCTGGAAAGCTACTACAAGGTAAAACAATTACAACAAAACTTGTATAAAATAAACTAATATATTGAATTCCTGAAACTTGACATATGAGTGACATGTCTGTAAAAAACTTATAAAAAGGACTATATCTACTAAGAATCTTTGCAAACAATAAGTAATAAATAAAATCAGGAAATCATGTAAGTAATTAACAAAATACACGTCGAAGCCGATGTACAATTAGAATTACGTTAATTGACATTGATTAGTCTACGAACCCAAAGATACCGCACCCGAATGAATATTCATGTAAGATTCTAGCCGCTGTCAAATGGGAGCTATTCTCTTGCTTGTGGCATCTCGCTATTGTTTGTGCTTAATTATTACTTACAATGGATATTGATAGTATTAATGTTTGATGGTTATTTCGTACCCAAATACTATCTAATGAATAATAATACTCTTCAAGACAAATTTACCTAATGGTCGTGCGAAATACTGATAAGCGCCTATATTTGTTATATTTTTTATTTAATTTAAAACATCACAGCGCCCTTCTCACTTTAGTTGTGCGCCGCACGACCTTGCCCTTGGACCGAAAAAATAAGAGTAAGTAAAATTAATAACTTCTTAATAAACTTATTATAATGAAATAATAAATAGAGATATCTATGACGTTACTTTTATAAATGTTCTAGGATGTGGCCGCCACTTCGTCCATGCTTGACTTAAAATTCCCGCGGAATTTATGGGATAAAAGTAACGCAGATTTGAAACCTGAGAATTTGTTGTCGATTAGCGAAAATCGCATCGAAATCGACCTAGTAGTTTTTACGTGAATCCCGAACAAACAAACTTTCGAGTTCTACATCGTTTATATAATGTATTCCACTTGATTTTTTAAATAACTTCAATGTACAGACTCAGCATGTTTAGAATTTTATACCGTTATATTTGATTGATAATATTCAAATAATTCATAATATTTTATTTTTGTTATTTTTGCAAATTACCAACTTCTTGCTACCCAAAGGTACTTGTTGTCAAAAGGTTATTATAGAAGTAGTATAGTATTTATGGGTATCCGATTTACAAGTATAGACGTATAAAATAAACATTGATTTTCATGTAATACACATTACAAAGAATAAAACAGTATTTTATTAAAAATATACAACATATTTTTCTAATTAAAATTAAATTTGACATTTATTTTTATTGTGAGCCGACATCGAGGACTGGGGTCTAAGCTACATGTAGCTAGGACTCCCGAAACATGAACCTCTTCACGACAACACATTCATATTATTAGTGAGTGTGAATACAGGTATATTATAAAATAAATTAATAGTAAGTATATCTATATAGGCATACTAAGGCACCGTGGTTGCTCTTTCCATCACTTATTGTCAGAAATTATATCAGAAGAACATTATATCCACATCTTAACGATACGAACTATACCACATTGTTCTATTATACAAGTATTACATGACTTTGGCACAAAAAAGTCGTTATCAAACAACTTTTCTATTTCCAATATTAATTTGATTAGATTGATAATAGAACATTTTATTGAGTGACGTTCATAATAAGGGAATGAATAGTATTTTGTTACGTCCCACCGTATTCCAATATTTCGACGCCGGCAGTTATTTCCGAGCATAATCAACTAACTTGATCATGTCTTTCATTCTTAGCTAAACAAAATTGACAGGTATTACGTAAAGTTACAAAACCTTCAATTTTACATAATAATTGTTTTATGATTTTTTTAAATTAGTTTCAAAAGCTGTGTTAATATTTTTTTATACATGGTTTTCATTACAATGACGTGTGTTCGAATCCTGGCTTCTGCTGAATAGGCAGTGGTATAAAACAAACAAGGTGCTGGTGGTAACCGAATGAAACTACACGATATTTGAATATTCCCGACAAACACGGGGTACTCAAATAAATAGATACCTAATTATAATACATATATGTACCATATACGTAAAATAAAAGCATAAAATAAAAAAATCTACCAAAAAAGAAACCGACAATAGAAGTACATAAAAAGCAAAAATTAATATCTTCTAAAATATGCCGAAGTTAATGCCAAGTAAAACCATAAAAATTGCTTGAAAAATATAGTAAGGTAATTTTTTTGTTTTACTTCCCCGACTTTAAGATGTAGAAAATGTTAATAAGGCTGAAGCCTTTTGTGCTTTTTCATAAGATTAAGCGAGTTTCATATTTAAAAACTCAGATAATATTTTAGTAACTAAGGCCTTAAGTTAACCCAATGATACATCTGTCTTAATTAATGATCGAAGGTTCAGTTGCTCCATTAACTTAACGAACGCCTGCCAAGGCTGTCTGTCAATCATCACCTCGGCACACATTATGCTTTCTACATAACAGACAGTCGAAATTGTATTAATTTCCTAATTGTTACGCTTACATAATTATAGCCTCGACACTTCAACGCCTTAAAATAAAACAAAACCGTTGCCGGAATGTTTTATTTTTGTACCTTTTTTTATTTAATATGGAAACCAATATATAAAATGTAAAATACTCGGAGCTTTCTTTAATGAGTGATGTATTTATATACTCGTATAACAGATGTAAGGTATTTATTATTTTTAAACAAGACTTAAGTTTGTGCCAAAAATCTGTTTTAACAAAGTAACTTTCAGAATTTCCAAAAAATTCGTTGTTTAGCGACAATCAGGCTTGTTGGATCCAGCTTTAGGTTGGTATCTATTTCCATAAACATTAATCCAAAACTTGAATATTTATGAAAACTTGATCCTAGCTTAGAACATAAACTTATATATTTAAAAAGTAATAACATGCAAATTAGTAATCTTCTTCCATGTTAATAGGAAGAAAATCATGCATACATAAATTCCCTATGATTTCAAGTAACAAAATGCACTAAAACTGTTTATACAGTAAAAAGAACAACTGTATTATGAAGCTATGGTATATAGTGGTGTATAAAATTATGCACCCTGGAAATTTTATTATAATGCATTTGCGTGCGTTAGATAAGTGAGTGCACTACGATAAGTCGGACACCTTAGTTATTACTCTTTGAGATGTATATGTATAACTTTGTATGTGATTCAGGGTTTCGCAGCTATTTTAGTAAATACTCTTATGAAATATTTGTTGTGCCCGTCTTACTGATATACTTCTTACATAATTGTTTGTGTAGTGAAATTGTAGAAATTTTTTATTGATGGCTCTATATCCATAATTAAGTGGTTGATTATTTTCAAAAATAAAAAGTGGTGAGTCCTTCTTCATGGGTAAGATTTAAAAAATGTTTACAATTTTCCTTAACAATGATTTAATCCAGTCTTTAAAATTAAAATCCTGTTAAAAAAAATTAAATTAAAAATTAAAGTTAAAATTTCGAACTGTACTGTAGAGTACAAGATTCTGAAAAATCAATATGATACAGATCAACTAATATTTTCCACGAAAATCAGTATAACCAAGATTTGTTAAAATTGAAGATACATACATATAATACATAATATCATGCTTGTTTCCCATGGTGGTAGGCAGAGAATATGGATCTCCACTTGCAACGATCCTGACAAACAACTAAATTTTAGATATGAGGTATTTTCCATTAAATCGACAAAATAAACAATAGACAGTTTAGTATTAAAATATGTATAATCTAGCGAAAAGTTATGTAATTAGGAGGAGACTCAAAGAGTTTGTGCGTTTACTTCAAAAATATTACATTTATTTACGATAATAAAGCTAATGGCGGTAGTTTTCGTTATAGGTTCTATGTTGTTCTCGCAAAAAGGCTTGCTCAACGATCGCATGACAAAATCGAACGCGAGCCATCTGACATACCTATGGTATGCGCTTCTACACAAAACCAGGAAAACGCTCGTAAAGGCCTTATATTTCGCATTTAACCGATCATAAAGCATGATTTAACTACTGCGTGAGGTTGTAAATAATTATACTTGTCAACGAAAAGTATTGCAAAGTGCCTATTTAATGGTAAACAGTAGTGTATAAAACTTCTGTAGGTTTTAATTAAACTGTCAGCATTAAAATAATGACACGGAATTATTATAAAATTATAAATTGAGAGCCTAACAATACACAATTTAATCGACCATCAGTTAATATTTATAGCATTTAAATTGAAGTACTTAAATTGTATTATTTATATCTACGTGTATGTCACGAATTGAATTTTCAAATGAGAGCTTTGAAATTTGTTATGGATTTTCAACTATAAAACTAAGTAATAAACTAGAAAGTCATTCCATAGACTTCATTAATCAAAACTTTCATCACGTAACCATCGGGTATTTTTTAAGTGAAATTCTATATAGACGGGGGGTCTTACGATTTTTCGCTCACGAAAAGGTGTCACAGTCACGTGGTCTAATAATACTTAAATTTTTAAACTCGTGATATCTTTCGAATGGAATGTCCGAATTGAATAATTCAAAAAGGTTAATTTTATATTAAGGTTGAAGCAGTCTTGAATATGAAGTAATTTATTTTGATAAGGATTAATACCAAAATACAAATAAAGAGCCTTCTCTAGCGGCGGCATTTTAATTAAATTTTTAAAATAAAAGAACACTTATTGTAGCATAAATATAAGAGGTAGACATATGCTGTCGCGACACTTTTTGTAGATAATGATGTGTTCTGCAAAGTCGTAGTACATTATTTCATTCTATCATTAATAATTTTCGCAATGCACGCGATTTTAGGTATTTTTTACACCTTGCCTTACATTATTGGAGTTTTAGTAAGGATCCCTAATTTTTTTGTAAATATAATATATAGCCTTTGTCACCCGGGGATAGTGTAGCTTACCAACAGTGAAAGAATTTTTCAAATCGGTTCAGTAGTTTCAGAGCTTCTTCAATGCAAACAAACAATCTAATCTTTCCTCTTAATAATATTAGTCTAGATATTCATATATTTACTTTAAAATTAATTCGATATGTGCATATTACAAAAAGCGTACCTAAGATTTTACGCTAGAAGTTGTTTAATAGAATTGGGAGCTGGGTTGCCCTAAAAAGCGCTTTATCTATCTCCCAAAGCGCTATTGAAGCCCTAGGGAGCCGAGCGCCGGAGAAATCCCGTAAACGAGAAAGCGAGCGAGAGAGCGAGCGAGGATATACCTCGTCCCTCTAATACCTAAAATCGCGTTCAGCGCATCGGAATGTGCGATGTTCCGAGCCGACATTAATGTAGGCAAACTTAAGTTTGCATCGAACTATACCTCTGCTCTCCACGTGACTGGGTATCACTGCCACTATTTGTGGTCTATGTAAAAAAAAATAGAGAGTTTGTTAAGGAAACAAATTAACAACAAGAAAACTTTGCCAACGGTTCAGTTTTTCGAAAGTCACAACAAAAGTGAACGACAACGAACGGCAAAACTGTTGACGTAAAAAAATAGTCGGTGCGTGTGTAGCGTATTACACCATTAAAATGTACCTAATCTAACCAAATCATGATTTGCAGTAAACCTGCGAAAAATTGAAATGTGTGCTGGGACACATATTAGAAGTGAAACATCAACGGACAAGTGGAAAAACGAATCGCAACGGACAAGTGGAAAAACGACTGAATCAACAACAAAACTTTAACTTGAAGTTTTACGGGCAGGTTTTCAAATTGGAAAAGTACATTAACAATCTACCCGTAACACTTCAAGTTGAAATTTTGTTGCGATTCATTTTGTCACTTATCAGTTGAAGATTTTCCACTTGTCCGTTGCGATTCGTTTTTCCACTTGTCCGTTGCGATTCGTTTTCCCACTTATCCGTTGCCATTCGTTTTTCTACTTATCCGTTGCGATTCGTTTTTCCACTTGTCCGTTGAAGTTTCACTTCTAATATGTGTCCCAGCACACATTTCAATTTTTTATTTACTGGTATCAAAAATAGACTACAACATTTATTTTCGATATTTAAAATACCAATTTGTCAAACCGCATTAAAACCTGTTTATAGTTAAATAAATTAAATAACAAAAAATCTCTGTGTATTTTACTGCCTATAAGCCTTCCCTCGTTAGAAGAAACTGTTTAGAGCAACTAATTGCTCTGGTGCCAATACATCACTTCCCAGCCGCATCACTCGCAATAGACGGGATATTCATCCTTGTTTGCTTGAGTACAGTGCTCAATGGTTCTCTACAAGTTTTATCTTGTATATTAACAGACTGGATGCACCTATATTCTCGCCGAGTTGGTCCTTTTTCGTTAGGGTATAGAGACGTTTAAAATAGAAGTATCGTAAGGACGTATTGTTGACAAGGACTTCATTCAGTAAAGTTGGCGTCTTTGCCTCCGTCATTGACATCCTAACGTTAGGTAGCAATTGCGCCAAGAATATCTGCTTGGAAGCTCGAGGTCTAGTATTATATTTAAATTGGCGAGTTTAAGAAGTTTGCTCTAAAGCCTATTTGTAGCAACAGAAGTGAGGAAGTGAAAAGAAGGATTAGTGATAATAAAAGAGAACGGTTAGAGATGAAAATAAATTAATATGGGAACACCTAACTAAATGAACTAGGGTCTCGTACCAGTATCTTCTCATCAAACAGATAAAAATTGAATAGGGGCAAACAAGCATAAAAACTTATATCCAAAAGGTACTTATATGGAATGTTTGATAGAGTTACTGATTTAGAAACATGCAATTTCAATTTATACCAGGCATATCGTTATGATCAGCATTAAAATTAATCAACTACGTATCTGATTGGAACACCCCTTAAATCCCGTCATTAGGATAATGATACCAACTTAAATACAGATATAGTATAATTATATACTAACTCAATTAATACACAACGTGTAACTAACTATTACTAACACCCGTCTATTCCGTAATTGATTCATTGAATATTGAACTTTCTACCGGCGATCGAAGAGTGTTGTTTTATGCACAAAGCTGGTTGTAGACCAGTTATTAAATTGAATACTAAATTGCAACAGAAAGTGTATTATGATAAGGTAGTTCGCGTGATAATGTCGCTTTATAGATATGGGTAGAATTACGCAATGTTAGAGGCAATACTCGTACTCACAGAATAATAAATTTAAGGTTGATTGTTACTATCCGCCGTACTAAAATTTCAATTGATGTATTGAGCAGTCAGCTGGGTGGTAGGTGCATGAAACAACTAAGAATGACTATCACCTGTGAAAATATACGTCCGAAAACTCCTATATGACTAGTAGGTGACATGGGTCAATTTTTACTTGCTTTTTGATATTTTATTGTTATCTAAAAGTTCTAAAACATAATAGTTGTCTTAAATCGTAATAGAAGGTTTACTTTTGTCTTTCAATAAAGATGAATCAGCCAAAGTGCGCAATATAAACATTATCTTACATCATTCGGTGTCCTGTCAGTTCGGTTCCTTTCATCGAAGTCAATAAAATTTGGGTGATACACAACTTATATTTTAGGCCTCTATAACATATTACTAAACTCTTCGCATTAAATTAATCCATACCTGACACCGACAATACACAGTGCTACTGCACTGTCAATAATGTTGAAAATGAATGATCAGCTGTCTTTCCCGAGATTTCACCAGAGTTTGTTAGATTTGCATCTTATGCCACAAAAAAGCTAACCCTCTCACCAAAGTTTTGGAACATCAATTTTACAAACCACCAATTATCAGATCGTTATTCTCGCTTCACAAATATACTTTCCTACAATTTGTCCGTTTGGATGATGTTTCTAGTCACTAATTGGCTCTTTTGGGGCGTAAGTGTACAAAATTACTATATTTTGCAAATTTAATGTTTTTTATTTTTTACTTAGCACTGACTTCAAAATGTTGTAGAAAGAAGTAAGTTAAATATTTATTTATTTGTTTTTAGTTTGAACTTGATTTTGTTTTTGTTGTAAATTTTTTGTTTTTATTATTATTATTATCGGTAATCTTAATGTTCATTTCCCTAACGCAAGGAATTATTTGTTGTCAAATAATTTTTATCCCAAATTATATCCTCTCCAAAATTGCTTTAAAAATCTAAACCTTTGTCTACCAATTAATAGCCCAAAACTTCCCTCACATACTTACTACATATCTCTACTTACCAAAGTTCATTCAGATCCCTTCAACACCTTGATCGACCAAAGATAACTAACAAATATTTACTTTGGCATGTATTTATTATCTATCTTTATATGGATGTATAGTACAAGAAACATGTTGATTATATTGAAACAAGCACGTAGCCATTATTCATGAGTACTTCAGTAATTAATTACTCATTCCTTGCTAGAATAACAGCGCGAACCCCTTTTGAATTAAGGAGAGGTCCTAACTTGATGTACTGAGTCAACGAATATAAATCAATATCCAAACCATTTTGATACAGGGTCTTTGGTAAAGGTTATTCAATAAGTGTTTACGCATCAATTTTGTGGCTAAGTCTTGTGCTCTATCACAGATACCCATTATGATAACTTCTGGCATTGTAGATTCTCGAATATGTTTATATAAACTAGCGAAATACTTAATCCAAGAAGAAATTGACTGTCATCCTTCATTTGAAAGATAGCTTTTTCTTCTTCCTGATGTAGACGGTTAACATCGCCGATGGACTTTTGAAACACCAAAGGTGCCACCAATATTTTGCGCTCTCTAAAGGGGACTGAAACCTGGCCACTAATACCGGAACATAAATTAAGGTTATTATGGCGGCATACTCTAGATAAGGGTTGGTAGCCATACCAGATGGGCAAATACCCTACCACCTGGCTGTGGGTTATTTTGTCGCCTCTTACGATAGGCCACAGGAAACAGTATTCTTTCTTGGTTCCTGCACGAATAGAATAGCTCCGAGCATGGTATGTTTTGAGGCCCGTGTAAATAATGTGTAATTAAATATTACAATATTCAAGCAAATAAGCGTTTGGCAAAACCTCAAGCTTCAATCAAATTGTAAATGTTTGAAGGAAGCTGAAGAACAAAGTTCTTGTGAAAAGATTATATAGCACTAAATAATTGATATTTCACGCAAAAATATGTGATGTTTTATTCAAATGAACTAAAACGACTTATATGGTACCAGGTCTGCATCGAGTGAAGGAATCAGAAGTAAGCTAAGAACTTTACCTGCATTTTGTTCTCCAATAGTTTCATTCTCTTTATAAAGTTTTTTTCAAATTTATTACAAGACGAGAATGTTGCATTGTACTGAATTTGGTGACCTAAAATCAGATTTCTGACAAAAAAATTAGTATTTTATTAAAAAAAGAATAAATTCTTGTATCACTGTATTTTACTTAACCGTTTTATGTATTTACATCGCCACAATTTTCAACCCTCAACAATTGAATCTTTTCGTAGGATTTAATTTTTCTTCTTCAAGAGATAGTTAACTACACTACTAGACTGTATTCATCGTAAAAATTAGAATTTAAAAAAAATATTTAAAGAAACCTCATATTGAGTTGATATATATTTCCATAGCTACAGTTCACTTATTGCTCTATAGCTTACATATTACACTGTTACTTCGTAGTTGGATTACTTTATGATTTACGTGATTACGTAATATTGTCACTCTCACGAGTGCAGCTAATAAGATTAAGGAATACCATAAAATTCTTATCTCATTTAAAATTAAAATTATTTTCTACAGAATTGTTATTTTTATTGATCACATTTTCTAAAATGTAGAATATCCAATCAATCAGCCATGTTACTACTGCAACAATGTAATGTAATATATAGAAGAATGTAAAGAAGTTGAATGTTGTTAGAAGAATGTTGAAGAAGGGTGGCAAACACAATGTAAATTAAAACTACTACTAATATTCTTTTGTTTTATCAAGTAACTATTGTCTTGTAGTGCATTTTTGTAATTTTATCTTAGTGAAGAATAAAGTATTGTCTATGTCTAAAATCATTTTTTTAATGTCAGTTGCTAGCAAATTTCTGCCTTTTGCAATGACATAAATGATTGTAATTATTAATAAATACCTTTTGATATTGCATGTTTATACGTAGTAATAAACCATTACTATTTACATAAATATGACCACGGGCTAGTTCTAAGTCCTTTATTTTATAGTGTTAAAAGGGTAGTTGATAGTCACATCAACTAAGAAACTGTTTATCATTTTACAAAATTTCTAAGCCGTCTGAGTCTTCATAATAGTGTAGCACGTTATGCCGTCATTTGAACGAGTCAAATAGTCTTAATTTGATTGTTGTTATATGGTTTAAACATTAATAAAAAATAATTTCTTACTAACATGATATTTTAAGAGTATTGTGATAACAATATTTTGATGCCCGCTCTTTTGTTTCATTTGAAAACTGTTTCAGAACTTATTGTAATATATGTTGACTACGCAATTAGACATAGTTTTCTCTCTCAAAGACTATTAATAGTAAAAACTATAATGACTTCATTTCACGTTTTAGCAGCAAACTGATGTAAAAGTAAGTTTCGTAAATTTTTTAGACAGTTCCTTTTTTATATTAATGGAATTTGAGTTAATCGCTCTTTAAAGTCTTTAAATGCAGTATTATAACTCAGATGCAAGGTATACAGAAAAAAATAAGGTAGCGAAAGCATTTTACTCCTTCACTATAATTTGAAACATAACGTATGACGTATAGAGCATTTTATATAACAATATAGATATAAGTAAGGCGTTGTAGATAATCGTAATGACGTTAAATATTCACTGATGACGTGTCCATATACATTAATGTGGATTTTCATTAACGGCGTTATTTTTAACGCTTCAAATAAAACGCATTCGGCCATAGTCTAAATCTAACATCATCGCAGATGAATCCGCACCATTACAACATAAATAAGTCTTGATTATTTCTTGGCATGCGCTTTAAATGTGTTGTCTCCGCAATATAATAAAGTATTTATTTTATTTAAAACTATCTTTAAAATTAATTGCTGCGATATAAAAAACATTAAATGTTCATTACAGATCACTAATAGTTCAACCTGGTTATACTCGTATGTTATCTTAGTTTACAAATGGACGCAATCTGTCGTATAACGATCGAGATTAGTAGAAAAAAAAATGGAGATCATTTTGCTAATCAAGATAGGCAGTTCGATAATGCAAATACCATTGGGCGAGTATGTAAATAGATCATTACAAGTGCATTTACACCTTAACTTGTAGAACATGTTTCATACACTGCGGTAAAGTATGCCTTGCAATCTTAATTCCAACCGATCTGATACTTCATAAAGATACAATATTGCAATATCTCAATGGAATTTATGAGAAAAATGTTATAAAACCCTGCTATATGTTAAATTGAATGGTGGAGTTTACATTTTTACTGTGGGCACCATGTTATTATACATATTTTATCTTTAAAAGATAATAACAGATCGTTATTAGAAATTTCAAGAATGGAATTTAGATTGATAGATATATTTTGTACAAGTGTGATAGATGTGTTTCTCAACATGATTTACCTATTCATTTCCATCTTAAAGGCTTATAGGTACTATGTATATTATATTATACCATTACGCGGTTAAACTCGCGTAATGGTATAAAATAATATATTCTATTGTCGTGAATTGGTTTCTAAACCACCATTGAGCCACACGTAGGAGAAAAACTCAGGGCATTAAAAAATACACTCCCAAAGTTTTGTGTTGATATATGGTCTCCATATATAAGAGTAATATAAGAGTTTATTTAGATTTAATATAATTTTTGCCAACATGTATGAGAGTTGATAATTTATGAAGGCACATTCATAAATTATCAACTCTCATACATGCTCGTTTAGGCTCTATTTACACTATGACGCCGTTTACGGTTCAATCTCGGTCCGATCAAATTTCGCTGTGTAAATACTACCTTCTACTAGTTGGCTGATAGTTTGTGTTGCTTCAGTCAAATATTATTTTCGACGAACCGGTACCGGCACGATATCGCATCGGGACTAGAACGATACAATCGTGAGAATGCTCTGATTCTTTCCTGTTAAAGAATATTTGACGGAACCGGGAATGGATCGAGACCGGATCGAGGTTGAACCGTGAACGGCATCATAGTATGAATCGAGCCTTAAAGTTACAATAAAAACGAAATAGTGTTTGAAATGAATCGACCTTGAAATTAATTAATTTTTATAATGCGCTTTAAAGATAGGCCATCAACGTCGGCTTGAAGCCGGACTTCATTTACACGGGTGATTTACGAGTTCACACATCGGAGCCGATCTCACTTAGCAATGATTTATACCCAACATCTCCCGCCGAGTTAAACGCATTATCGGACCACATGCCCTATCAACTTTGTAAGCCGTTTAAACATTACCCTAATACCCATTCGTCCTGCCTGCTGCGGTGTGATAGGACGCAGCCATGTTTGAGGTAAGATATGTTGGATGCAGACAGTTATGCCGTAAGCCCTCAAATGGTAAACAAACGCTTTACAGGGACCATCTATACACCCATATTAAATATAGGTTATAGAAGTAGATTTGTTTGAATATTGAATCCTATACATAACACGTGTGTATACTAAGAATAGAATAGACCTGAAATAGACCCGCGGGACAGCCGCGGTTTGAATTCTAGTACTTCTATAATCACAGATTTCGCCAAGGCTGCACTGTTAATTTGACTTGAACAATAAACAAAAGAGTATATATGCGTGTGTGTGTCAAACACCTGGTAGTGTGCGTAATGTTTTTTTATAATGATTTAATGTATTTTTTATGCATAATTTAAAAAAATATCAGCATTCGTCGCTTCTTCCCTATACAAACTACTAGAGTTTACCCCACGGCTGGGCCGCAGGTCAAACACTAGTGCGTGCTTCTTATTTAAACAGCAGGCATTAATACAGGTTACATTTTATTAAATTTTATTGTTAGTGCTATTTGTCCCTGGAAAATTTACTTCATTTTATAACGCAAACTATCCCATCTCCCAGGATGAAAAGTAGTTAAGTCCATTTTCATTATTAACACTACATTTAACAAAATTACAGCAAAATCGATTCAGTACTCCTAGTACTTTTTCTGTGTAGGATTAACAAACAGACAGATCGAGTTACTATCGCATTTTTTTATAGGTGATCAATTGTTATATCTATAAACTTGAATAATAATTGGTCTCCCACACAGACATTCACCTCTATTTCAGCCCGTTCTAGTTTTATTTATCTTTCACCCGTCCATCTATCTGTAAACTACATAAATGACAAATATTATAAAAAAGACCGAAATTACCGAATTGACCAAAACGACCAAAATGACCAAATTGAACAATATGACCAAACTGACTAAAATGACCAAAATAACCAAAACGACTAAATTAATCAAAATGATCAAAATAACCAAATTGACAAATCTATCTTTTCATAAATCTATCTCATTATCCGGGATAAAAAGTATCCCTTGTCCACCCTCGAAATTAAGGTTACATTTACACCAAATTTCAGTCAAACCGGTCCTGTAGTTTTTTCGTAAAAGCATACAAACTATCCCCTATCTATCCCATTTTTCGGGATAAAAACTATACTATGTTATATATATATATATATATATATATATATAATTATATATATGACTATGACGATATGACGATGTATTGTTGACTGGATGTATAACGCACAATATCATTTGTTTACATTATAATCACTTCTAAAATTCTTAATGTAATTTAATTAGATTTGTTAATGTTTCTATAACTTAAAGATCGTTCTAACCTAATAAAAGTTATGAATATTGTAATTTAATAAACGACCAATCAGAGCAGAGCATATGGCGGAGCGGGGTCGGCGCCCTCTATACTTTGAGTAATATCTACTTGGGTAGACTGAGGAGTTTTTGTGGCACATTTGGTTGGTGGCAACAGGTCGAGTTGGACAATGGAGTATTTTAAAGAAAGTAATGAAGTTGGAAGTATGAGCGGGTGCCCTGAACCCGCTGCTCGGTCTAAATTATGTCAAAGTGTGTTCTTAAATCTAAATTAAAAATGTATAAACCGTGGCCATTGTGTTTTATGCTCGCATTTTATCCTGATGACGCCCACTAAACCTGAAATAACTAAAGATGTCGTGAGAACGAGGCCGTTCTGCGACATACATATAATTTACAGGAACAGACAGAGTTACTTTCGCATTTATAATATTAATAGGGATAAATGTGTGAAATTTCACACTCCTCCGTCCGCACAATTTTCGTAAAAAGAAGTACAAAGTTTTTGCTTCACGTATTAATATATGTATACTTACATAAATATTTTGATTTACCAAAATTATTAGGTCCTTACATATAATAGTTGGCGTTTTGTCGTACTGGCCACTTTGATCTCAAATATCTCCTCTTTGGTTAGGAAATTCAATTTCAAATTTATACAGCTATTTGCTTATGTTTTTGTGTTTTGGAAACCGTAATTCATTTGTTTTTTCCTCTTTTGGTTTTTTCTTTGCGTCACTCAGTTTACAAAAGGGAAAACTTGAAATATCGCATTATTTACGAGTACGACTTCCATCGTGGCACCAGTGCTGCCGAAACGGCTCGAAGGATTAATGATGTGAATGGCGGCGGTGTCGCAAAAGGAAACACAGTGCGTTTTGGTTCCAACGTTTTCGTTCTGGAAATTTCGACCTGCAGAACAAAACCAGTGGACGGCCGGAGACCAAAGTTGATAATGCAGAATTGAAAGCTATTGTGGAAGCGGATCCATCGCAAACCACGTCCGAGATAGCTGCAGACTGCGGTGTTAGTGATAAAACTGTTTTAATCCACTTAAAGCAAATTGGGAAGGTGAAAAAGATTGAAAGGTGGGTACCTCATGAATTGAGTGCAGCAAACCGACAAACGCGCGTCGACTGCTACGTTACATTACTCAACCGGCACAATAATGAGGTGATTTTAAATCGAATCATTACCTGTGATGAAAAGTGGATCCTGTACGATAATCGGAAATGCTCATCGCAATGGCTGAATCCTGGCGAACCAGCCAAATCCTGCCCCAAGCGAAAATTGACTAAAAAAAATTACTTGTGAGCGTTTGGTGGACTAGTGCCGGTGTCGTTCACTGCACCTTTCTTAAATCTGGCCAGACGATTACGGCGGATGTCTATTGTCAGCAACTGCAAACCATGATGGAAAAGCTACCTGCTAAACAACCGAGACTGGTCAATCGCTCTAGGCCACTACTGCTTCAGGACAACGCTAGACCACACACTGCACAACAGACGGCCACCAAATTAGAGGAGCTTCAATTGGAATGTCTAAGACATCCACCGTACTCCCCGGACCTTGCTCCAACAGATTACCATTTTTTTCGAAATTTGGATAACTTCTTGCAAGCGAAAAAATTCAACACCGATGGGGCAGTCCAAAGCGCCTTCAAAGATTTTATTGATTCCCGTCCGAATGGTTTTTTTAGTAAAGGGATCAATGAACTACCTATGAGATGGCAGAAGTGCATAGATAGCAATGGTACATACTTTGATTAAATGAATATATATATATTTTTTTAATCGACTTTATGTACCTCCCTTACAAAACGCCAATTTCATATGTAAAGACCTAATAATTTAGTCCGAAACAAAATATGTTTATTATTTCACAACCACTATACGAGTAACTCAGAAGTAGCGGTGGCCAAGAAAAAACGTATCTTGCTTTGTAGAACTACTAATTGCAATAACAGTATTTTTTTCTTTACTGTAGCTCTTATAGCTAAGCAGCTGAGTCGGTTTTTATTCCGAAGTAGCAAGTAATGTAATAAGTTTCCTAGACGATATTTGCACTTCTTTTCAAATGAAATATGTTGTTTGATATTTGTTGTCTCGTTTATTTTACTCACTACATTGTTTAAAAATGATTAAACATATTATAATGAAGCTTATATAGGTAATAGCTTATGTAGTAGTAGTAGCTTATGTAGTAGTAGTAGCTTATGTAGCTTATATTATAATCGTTTTATGTCATTTAACTAGCTTAATTACTTTTCTTCTTTTTAACTATTAGAAATTGTGTTTGCGCTCCGGCTTTAAGTACAATTTTTATTATTTAAGTTTCAATGAATACATTTTAAGCAAATCTAAGTATATTAAATTCTAGATTTGATTATTTTAGAATTAGTCGTAAATCTTCTATGAATTATTTTCTTTTCTGTTTGGAATTAATTTGTTTCAAACAAATTAAATAATTTACTTTTTGAATACCATTTGCTCGTAGCATAAAATTAATCAAATAATATTAATATTTTAGTCTCCTGTGCTGTAACTGTATTTGAGATAAAAATGACTCATTGGAACGCAATAAAATCCTTTTACATCGATCAATTAGTCGCGATCATGGAGAGCATCAGAATTAAAACAGCTGCACTGTTGCTATTATATTAAATTGGAAGACGTAAATCCTCATAGTGCTAATTGGTTTATTCATTTCGCTATAAAACAACAGAGATTTCAGTAGAGAATCAATCTCTTAATATCTTTTTATGCAGGAGGAGGTTCTCTTTTCGTCTGTATGTTTTTGAAGTTAAACTTCTTTAGAATCGTTGTGATTTCATACTCGATGAAACGAAAAAACGACACTAAAAAGAGATAAACACATAAATCTATATAAATAAGCCTGCGAGAGAATGACATAGAATACATTATATTTAATAATTTAAACACTATACTTATACAGATAGAGTTGGAAATCTTGCCTTCAATATCTAGAAAGAAGTGGGTTAAATATAATTTTTGCTTTTTATTTTGAAATCGGTTTTGATTTGGAAAAAATCGTAATAGTTATATATGATACTAGTGCTGTAAGTTGGTATTTACAAACGCTAAGACGAATGTAAGCCCAAGACAAAGTCGAGGGCTTACCATAGTAACGAGTTTATAAAAATCAATAACGGCACTTGTGTTTGTAATATGAAATTGGCCCTATGTGCGCATGGTGAAGTAGTATAGTATTAAAGTGAGGCAAATATACTGATCAAAAGCGCTTCCAAGGACGTTCGATTATTCAGTTTATTTATTTGTGGGTAATTTTTAACTTTCGAATAATGTATATAGGATTATAGTATTGAAAATAATATTTACTAACATTATAGCAACTTTATCGTATTATAATTTAATCACTTTTTGTCTACTATCTTGCCGGGTGTCAAATGAACCTAGTCAAGTTAGAGCACGCGTATGTATGAGATCATCACAATATAGGTATTCATTTAAAATCAAAAGGCACAAAAGAGTATTTTATATTCCCATCATGCCCACGGTCCTTCTGCCCTTATGTATGTCTTTTTTAACCGACTTCAAAAAAGGAGGAGGTTCTCAATTCGTCGGAATCTTTTTTTTAGCATATCACAACCCTTTTAAATGGTGACTATTAGCTAATGTACATAAAATTTACTGAAAGCTATAGCACACCACATATGTAACCGTGGGATGAAAACAGTTGTAAGTGCAGCAAAATTTGAAAATACATAATATAAAGTTGTATCTAAATGAGATTTTCTTAAGTCTATCCTTAACTTTAGAACTATAATGTACGACACGTATGCGATGCTCTCTAATACACAATTATCCGAATTTTAATACAATAGACAACTATAAACTCTTCAATTTTATTGGCAGCAAACAAAAAAAAATTAACAAAGAACTATCTAAAATGAAACTTATCTTTCCGATTTTATATTACATCTAAGGCACATTTTTCTATTTAATTAAAGCCTTGTTTCTCCGCTACAGTCCCTCAGCAAACTCATTAAATTAGTTTATTCATTAATTAAATTTTGTTTCGAACTTCAAAGATGTCCAAGATAAAAAAATGTTACATTATATTCCTGACAATATGTATTTTAATTAAAAATATTTTAAAGAATAAAGTGTCAGATGATTATCATACTATTATACAGTTTAGATACTCTGACCAATTAACACATATAAATAATAAATTCACCCCATAAACGTCCCACTGCTGGGCTCGAGCCTCCTACTATAAGGGAATTAACATATACTGCGGGTTACTGAGGCGAGTCCAATGGCGATAACAACGACAAACCGCTCCGTTCCTCCGATGAATTCAATCAGAATCAACACCTTAAGCAATCTCACCGACAGTGGAAACGATTGCGGACGAGTATGTATTGAGTTGGCCACTAGGCAAGTACTGTCGAGAACCCTCATCGTCGTCGCAAACTCCACTCTTCGGAACTTATTTATTCACATACTATTCCATCGCGTAAACTGTACACCTGCGAGCTCCCACTCACTACAGCAAGAAAAGTGCGATGAGTAGAAAAAAATATTTTCATTCAGCATTGTCAATTTTGATTTTTTTTTCCTATAATATGATAATATTTATTTAATCCAAACTAGGTCTATAATTAATTATAATACAAAATTATATTATATTTCTACCTATATCAGACATCTATCTATCTACAAAAATACTATTATCCAAAATTCTTAATAATTAACATTGAAAACGTTGTAGACAATTTAACCTTGTGTTACGCTAATGATGTTACTTGTAAAATTTATTCCAATATTTATTTTCAATATTTAAAACTCAGAAAACAAATCACCGATAAGAAGTTATGTGAAGGATAGTGAGATATTTACATAACAATTTTAACACAGTTTTTTTTATCACAAACAGGTTCGTGTTTGACTACGATTACGCCTAATATCAGACGAAGATGACGTTCGCTTACCTAAAAAATAAGTTGAAGACACCCGGATTGTACTTTCCGGGAAACATAGACTAGTAGTGCATTGAACGGCTCTGTAATACGCAAAAAGAACGTGGAGGCAAAACGTTTAGTTCGCACTGGAGGCACTTTCACTGTGATAGAAACGTAGACGAAGCGACATGTTGTCCGAAGATGGAATGATGTAAGGAGAATCACGTTAAACATTTCAATCTCCGAAACGAATACTATAAAAAAGGCTAAATTCAAAGGCACATATCGGTATAAGTTCTATATTATGTCATAAAACTAAATTAATTAATAATAAATTATAAATAGAAATTAAAATTAATAAAATTCCTCGCACGACTTTGTAGTACAATATCTGTGATAACGAAATAAAATGTTCTTATCCACAAGTGCTTTTGCATACTAAAAGCCCAAATTAAACTTTGTGTTCACTCAAAATGCATAAAGCGAAAAGTACTTAGTAAACTTCAATGCAACAGGAGTCTGATGTTAAAATGGAGTAATACGAATTGAAGTGCACCCTTGTCTTGTTCCTTGTAGGCTAAACCGCAGGGTTGCCGACATAATAACGTAATGTTCAGAATTTAAGTGGCGGGTACTGTTTACTTGGGAGCTGTGGGCTACAGTTTAAGTGAAACAGACAGCGATCCACTTAACCTTCGTCCTGTATTAAAGAGAAGGCAAAACGTTGAACCCGGTCTGTGGCTCGTGGATGTGGTAAAACAAAAAACGGTTCCCGCATTGCCGTTTTTGCTTTTCTTATAGGATTTAACGCCTCAGATTTGGTTTTATGTAAAACTAGGACGCAGGTATAATGTCTTTGGTGCCTAAACTATCCAATACGTTAGGGAAATATACTATAAATGATGCATCTCCTTCTTAACGTAAATGTAAAACTAGAATTAGCCTTGTTTTTGTTGGCTTTCTCTTCTATCTTCATGGGATATGGCTGATTTCTACATAGACGTTTCTTAAAAACAGAATTGTTTTTATTACTAAATCTTTACTTTCTTGTGGTATTGAAACATAATCTAGATTTGAATAAAATAATCAGAAGTGAGTTAGAAGAACATGTTTCGGTGGTGGTTGTGTGAAGCATTGCGGAAAAAAAACATTAGAAACTCTCACATCCGCAGCAGTCTTGGCCTCCGTGATAACCGATAAACTGTAAAAAAATGTAAAAAAAAACGGAAAATTACGTGCAAAACAATAAATGTTTGGACATGTCGACTCTACCTGATCCAATAAGACCGAAACCATACTGATTTGAAGCCAAACCCTGTGTCAATGGCATTGTGGAGATACTCCGAAGCTGGCAAAAATGGAGGTTGAAAAAGTAAAAAAGCGGAACCCGAGATTTGTAGCGAATAACGCAACCTACATTTAACACTAATATGGTAATGATCTTCCTTCGAAAACCAACAATTAAATTTTTTTGAGACTGCAGAGCCGTAAATAATAGAGGTAAGGCCGTGACATAACGCTTAATGTCATCTATAGCAAGAAAGCGTAAGTAATACATAGAATGGCCGTCGAAACAGATAATATTAATCAATGCATGTATGCACTTAAGAACGCAAATCTAGTAGCATTTATTAAGTGCTTAATATCAATTCGATTGACTTATAATACCGGTCAGGCCACAAAGTGAGTAATCTGTCGGGAGCTAATAGTAATCAATGCCCACTTGCCCACCAAAGTGTCATCACGCTTTCTAGACGACGTGACGCTCAATAAATTGACTCAATTATTTTACTTTACAAAGTGTCAGTCTGTGACCTTAATATAACATCCATTCATGTTAGTGGACGCGTGTGTACAATATTATGACCGCCATTACCCGTATTATTTATTGACGTTGTAAAAACCAATATAAATATTAACAAAGCGATACTGTAAAAATATGACAAGCTTTCAATTTATTTACAACATTATCATTTAAGTAGCCAACTTATGTTTTTTTTTATGGAGAATGCCAAAACAGTAATAAAAGGCATACTTGTCATAATGTATAGGTATTAAAGATTTTTCTAAACAATCTTTGGATAATTAGTTTAGTAAGCGCAGTGATATGTTACATGGTGGTATGTCATCTACAAAATAATGGTAAAGCAATTGTACTAAATATATAGATGCCACATCAAATTATATTGGAACGAAGTTCCTTATCACGCGTTGCGAAAGGGGGCTAGACGGAAAAAATTAAGACCAAAAGTTGTAACGACACTTTTTGCTATAGTTGTAAGCCGTGCGGCGTTATCAATGCGTATGTATTTAGCAAGCCGTGCGTGTTCTAACCTATACGCTGTTGTGTTTACGAAGTCGAGAGTGTATATATATATATATATATATATATATATATATATATATATATATATATATATATATATATATATATGTGTATGTGTGTGTGTGTATATATGTATGTGTGTGTGTGTGTGTGTGTGTGTGTGTGTGTGTGTGTGTGTATGTGTGTGTGTGTGGTATCCGGGTGTCTCTTGACACCTCTCAAGAGTTTTTTTTTTGATTCGAGGTGCTGATTTCATTGTCCTCTAGTTTAAAAAATCCCCCAAAGCAGAATGTGTTAACGACTCATTATCAAGTCAACTGGTCAACCCTAAGGAACCCTTTCCCCAAAAATGAATTCAATTTTATGAAAGGAATAAATGTCAGTAGCAACAACTGGCTAATTAATAAATGTTGCGCAATGTTCTTTTCTAGACATTAGAGTGGTATTACAGTGAATTATAAGCTCAAAGAATTTACGAGGTCTATCAAATTACGACATGGAGGCTCAAACAATAAATCAGGAATGTTTCATTGTCGATTGCATAATACTTTTGGGAGAAAATACTTGATGTTTAACGCCATAAAAATTTCTTAAATGGGGCTGTAAAACCTTATACAGTTAATAAAAATATGCGAGCATATCTCCCGCACAGGGCGAAATTTCAACAGAGAGAGGAGTGACCGTTTATCACAGTCCTTTTCATCAAGATATAAGTCTACTGTGGTCTTTATAATAGTATTTGACGGTTTATCAGTTTTTAGTAGCGATATGATGGATAAGATACGTGTAAATTTTATATACGTCAATAGATATGATAGAATTACCACCACCAAAATGAAATACATAATACAACAATTCTACACACTAAAAAAACTTAGAATACTATTTCATTGCTGCAGATTTTTATAATATTACATAATTCCATTAATAATAACTATTCTCTCTGTGTAACAATTTCAGACTGGATTTGAATGAATGAATGATTGAAAACTCTTTATTGTTCACCATAACTTAAACCTAGCTATTTAATATAAACACATTTCAATTAGAACAATGGGCGCCCTTATCGCTTATAGCGATCTCTTCCAGGCAACCCGGTGCCCAAGGAGATATTACAAGAAAAATTAAATAATGTTTGGTGATTTAACTAAATTGAAACTATTGTAATTGAAGAAAAAACAAAATAATTACAATAATAAACTAATAAAGACATACCTAATTAAATAGACTAAAATAATATAAATTACATATACTTACATACGAATAATAATAGAATTCCATTTACTGCAACAAATTTTGTTTAATGGACAAATAATGGTCAGTGGTCAAGTGTTTGAATGTACCAATGGATGTAGCTTTTCTGATCTTCAAGGGGAGGGAGTTCCACAGGCGAACAGCCTGTACGGCAAAAGAGTTTCCTACAAACGACGAAGTGTGTTTAGGTATCGTTAGCAGAAGATTTTCATTTGTGTGCAGATTACAAGAAGGGATTTATTAATTATAAAGGAATTAATATTGATCAATAGTTATATACAACGGAGATAATGTGAAGCGGAGAAAACATGCTCCGAGCTCAGAGTTAATGTCTCCAAACGACAGCAAAATGTAATACTAAACTAATGATGATTTAATACGACGAAATTAAGGTATCGTATTTTGATATGTACTCATTACACAATTCTTATTAAAGATGTAGGTCCATTATAACATGAGACAGTTTGTCTGTAAATGTGTGTAGTTGTTTTTGAATTTAGTAACTACCTTAGACTTGAAACTGAAATTCTATTAAATATAAGATGATACAAAACTGAAACCACATGTAAAGAGGCTATACATATAATTTAGATATAAGTACCTACGTAGCATTTAATTTATACCTCAGAAAAAGCATATTAAAACTTTTGGATACTCCACTAAGGCCAGGCCGATACCCGTGTAGCTCAATGGCGACCACCTACGATATAAGTTTATAGAGATGACGGAGTGACTCGGCGGTTGGTAATAAGACGAAACAGAATTGAACTGAATTCTAACTTAGAATTATGTAAACTCCTATATTCGCCGCACTGCCCACTTAACACTTGCACAAGATCCGGTCCTAGAACAACAAGCATTGGCAAACAAAAATACTTATGAGGATTATGTCTAATGGCCAAAAAAAGCGAGGCCAATGGGCATTGGTCCATATTATTCTTATGTTTATAAACTTTTATGTAACCATGTAATACCAGTTATAAACGTATGTTATAATGGAACAGAAACAAAAAATACAAATAATTTAAAAAAAATGCGCTTTCGCTGAGAAAAACTTCAAATAATATCGTTATTTGAAGTTTTTCTTATATTTTTCTTATTTCATATATTACTTAGCGGTCGCGTTATATAACTATACATACAAAAAAATGTATAGCGGATGTCCCAAAGCTATGCCACCTGAAGGAGTACTATTTAAATATTGTAGATAGAATATTTCGCCAAATGGAAATATTCCTTTATTTTAAAATTAAGTAGAACTGGATTCAAAGATTTAAAAAAATTTGCTTACGTCTTTAGGAATTTGAACCGACCAAATATCAAAAAATCACCTGAGTGTATTATTAAGATGCCTATAGTTAGTGTCAGTAACAAGGAAAACATATTCTTATGTAATATCGAATCTTAAATTAAAGGAAATCCGCGAAATATTAAACGCATTGTTTTCTTTACTGTAAACGCAAGATAAAAATGTATGTATTTAAATGCATATTATTGTTTCGTTTTCGTGTTTTTTTTAGAACGAATTAAACCTTATTGCTTAGTGGTACTATACTGATACACTATCAACCACGCCTGAAGATAACTATGTTATCATATTATTAATTTTAAAACTAAGGCAAAAGATAAGATAAAATTCAATATTTCAATTCAGATAAAATTCTGATAAAAAAAACTCTCTTTGAAAGCCATATACAACAGGTGTCCTAAAGCTATGCCACATGAAGGAACACTATTTTAAATATTGTAGATAGGACCTTTTGCTCCATGGAAATATTCTTTTATTTTTGAAATTAAGTAAGACTACAAAAACTACATTCAAAGATTTTTAAAGGTTGCTTACCTCTTCTGGCAATCGAATCGACCAAATGTTAAAAAAACCTGAGTATATTTTTATGGTATCGATCGAAAGGATTAATTATAAGGTTTAATTTGTTCTAAAAAAAGTAATATCTTAAATAATGGAACAGTGACATTTATACAATTGAATCAAAAGATTTAACACGTTTGAAACAATTTTACAAATTAATTTCAAGTCAACGAAAACGAAACAATGATATGCATTTAAACATAATTTTTTATTTTGCGTTCACAGCAAAGATTGTTTTCTTTACCATTTAATTTGCATTTCATATTTCACGGTATTCTTTGAATTTAAAATACCACATTCCATAGAAAGAATTAGTCCTTATTACCGATCCTAACGATTGGTGTCATAAAAATACATTCAAGTGTTTTTTGACAATTGGTCGCTTCGATTATCTGATGATGCAAGCAACATTTTGAAAATCTTTGAATGCAGTTTTACTTACTTTTATTTATATAATAATATATATAAGGTAAATATATATAATATATATAATCGGCAGACAAACACACACATTGTATATCCCCAAATTAAGCAAGTTACGCTTGTGTTATGGGTAATATACAACGGACCACTCTGGGGCCGATCCCAGACACCCAGACCATGGTAAATAACGGAGAAAATACGTTTCCGAAATTTACTATACCGGGAATCGAGCCCGGAACCTCTGGGTTGCATTGAGGTAGGCCGTCAAAGGCTTAGCCCGCTCAACCACAGAGGCCGTCGTTTATTTAAAATAAAGGAATGTTTCCATTAATCAAATTATGCTATATACAATATAAAAAGGACTTCTCCTCCATGTGGCATATCTTTGGGACACCCGATATAGATAATTATGATAATACATTTCACTTCTTTTTTTTTAAATTTTTTTGTAATGGACATAACGAAAAATAATTAATCACACCCATGCTCACAAGTCAACTATTATTACAAAAATAAAACACAGCAGCTTTTCGACTTGTGTAAGTAACATTTTGTATTGGTATATTAATTCTCCCAAACGTCTTCGCATTTACCAACTAAACCAATCTTCACAATTCAACAATTGATATCCCTTAGCATTTCAGACAGTGGTGTAATTTATTCAATTCGTTACTATAACGACCCGGTTTCAGCTAGTTCAGGGGATGGTTTAAAGCTAGCTAATTTGGTTAGTGATGGAAATTTGTGCCAGGAACGTTTTCGTTCTTGCTAATATATGGAACTGACTAGTCGGATTTCAGTCGGTAATGGGTTTAAACGTTTTGCACGTTATACTCATTAATCTTGCCCAGTTATCTTGAAGGCAGAAAGCAATCAACTTGCACCACTATATAGATCCCTTGCGGTGGCTTCTGATCAGAGTATTTAGACTTTAATTTAGGAGCCCTTATATAAAAGGGATAGACCGAAAATGTAGGATTAATTCAACAACAGTTCTTGGCATATCAATTTCTATTGCTTTTGGTAGCAGATATTAAAATCTTTTTCCTGCAATATAAATTAGTTTACTTTCAGTCATCTACTACTAGTTAATAAAATTATTATATCAGTACGTCTTTGTATATATATTCAAAATATATTCACAAATATGTAAAACTTTTTTATAAGATTCAATATAAAAATTCGTATTTACTTTAATGTTAAAACTTGTGTCACACATTTAAATCAATACTTGTGTGGTATGGTTACTGCTCCAAGTTTCGTCGTCAGCCATTCATAGTCCATTGCCGACGTAAGCCTCCCCAAGACAGCGGGAATGCTCCAAGTACACTCACGGAATTAAAATGTTCGCCACCTAAAAGTCGACTTTTGCACCAGTACAAGAAACAGTACAGTCAACATATTAATAAATGTTATGTTTATAAAATATTAGCTGTGCTCGCGACTGCGTCGGTTTTTGAAGTGAAACTTTTGTAGAATCGTTGTTATTTGAAACTCGATGAAACAAAAATAAGCGACACTAAAAGAGATTAATAAACACATAAATCTATAGGAATAAGCCGCGATATAATGAGATAAAATAAATTATATTTAATCATTCAATCACTATGCTCATACAGATAGAGTTGGAACTGTTTTGAAGTTTTTCGTTAATACTTCAAATTTCGTGATGTAAAAATTAAATATTATATTATAACGATATATAAAATGCGATGTCACGAAATTAAGAATCTTTCCCACCCCTTGTCATAGTTTGTTTCTGTTTCTACGGCATGTGAATTGCACACACATTTTTTTTTCTTAAAACCAACAATTATGATCTAAGTTATTTTAAACTTTATTGTTAAAGAGATAAACAAAATTTTCATGTTGAAGAGTCTGTTCTGTGTCTTTGTTTGAAAAGGTAACATAAAATATGCTCGCGGAACGTTAAATGAATCAGTTTGAAAACTGGCGAACTATTTTATTCCGCTACTGTAAATACAATTTCCTTTAGATGACTGACATAATTATCTCTTTGGTAACAATAGTAAATTATCAATAAACTTAAAATATTGTTTCATACGTCAAAATCCAAGTATGCTAATTATATCGTAAAATGAAACATCAGCCAACGACAAATAAGAATATTGATTGTTGAAGCGGCGACAACCCATCCACTTGTGAAATCAGTGTCAAGTGACTTGGAATTTGAATGCATCATCTGTCGTTAACCGTAGCCACTTAAGTACACAGTGTGTATCTACCAGTTATGTTAATCACTGCATTTACTTTTAATTTAAAAGTTACCACGGCTGGATATAGCTCAGATCATCTGAAATTGTATTGCCTTAGTGTTTGAAAGTTATTACTAAAGGATAGACGTGGTAGAGCCGTGCTGAAATTAATATCTTGACTATATCTGTTAGGACTATCTTGACTATATCTCTTAGGACTATCTTGACTATATCTCTTAGGACTATCTTGACTATATCTCTTAGGACAATCTTGACTATATCTCTTGGGACTATCTTGACTCTTAGGACTGGCTCCATTGGTGTGATACCACGCTTTCAAAGAATATCGACGTGCTACGGCTAGCATTAAACTAATCGTGTTTCATACAATGAATGAAAGACCTGATAGCTCACTTCCCGTTCCCCTATATCTACACTTCTGTCCCATCTCCACTATCCTATTCCTCTGGTCTGGGGACCAGTTCTTCTATTACTAACTCTTCAAAATCGCTAGAAACTATCTACTAAATCGTAGGTTTGCCTGATTTCGGTATGCTGTTAATTCCGATGGCGAGCTCGTGTTACGCCACTCTATTTTTATAAATATTTATAAGCAAAGACTCGCGCAAAACATATTTAAAATTTTGGTCGTTTTCAATATTCGGTTCGGCTAACGCAATATCTGCTGATGGTACTAAAAAAAATCTACTATTATTCTGCTGCGATGACGTCGAGAAGTTATTGTAGATTTAGTAGAATAGAAATTGATCTTTTTTATTGCCTGAAGCAGGCAAACAGGCGGACGGGCCACTTGAAGGGGAGTGGTTACCGTCACCCATGGACGTTTGCAACACCAGGGCCGTTGCCAACGCGTTGCCGGCCTCTAAGAAATTTTATAACGCCCTTCTTAAACGTCCCCATGTCGTAGCGCAGAGGGAAAACCCCGGCGGGAAGTTCTCTCCAGATCATGGTTGTACGCGGTATAAACGTTCTAGAGACCCGTTGCAGAGCTCCAGAAAATGGGGGTGAACATCTCGTCGATGGCAGATAGCAGATATCCCATCCTAAAGGCTGGTAACGCGTTGGATTCGCTCTTAGCATTGCAATATGGGATATTACCGGCCGCTCCTTACAATCGGCTAAAATTTGTCACAAGCTCCATACAATAATGTTAAAATTCAACCAATAATAAGGTAAGTAAATTAATAAAGTAAGAACGAATCGGCCAATGATGGGCTGTCTGGCTGTTTTCGCAATTTCGCAATCAACAAATGGAAAAAATATAATATCAGCCTTTCGATGTACCTATACTTGTTCAATTATTTTAATAATATAACCACACAATTTGGGCATTACGAATATTTCCACTGTCTTAAAGCAAACAAAACGTGACAACCAATAAATTATAATAACCCCAGAGCAATTATAAGTATACCATTAAGGCTAGCCCAATTCTCCGTTTCAAGGGGGCCGTGAGTGCGACACTGGTTATTTGTTTCCCACGCTCACACCCGCCCACTTGGGGTCAGTCAGGCTAACTGCAAACTTAGTCTCAGCTAGAAAAACCTGTAAACCACCGTGAGATACAACCTCTAACACAATATTTACCTTCTTAGGAAATCCTTTCAACACACTGTTTAAAATACTATTCAAATTCAAAAAAGGAAACATGCATAATTAAACAAACTCCTTGTCAGCACTACATAATTCTTAGGCCGCATTATGAAGTGAAACTCTAGTCATAAAGCCATTACAAATAGTATTTTATAACGATATAAGTGTAGACTTCAAACATGCCTCGTTACATATTTATACGCCTCCAATAAATCTTTACAAGTTTACTTTATCTGTTTTTACATACAAACTATCACTTACGCTACAACGCATTACTGAATCAACGCCCATGCAATGTTACCTAATACGGCAATAATTCCCATTACCATTATTGACACGTAATAAAGGTTATTGAGACTTCTTAAACAAGCCGACTGGAAGACAAAGTCGTTACATTGTTTGGCCCCACTCGTTAGATGGTGGCCGTGTAAGGTGTGTGTGTAAACGATGTGAAGTGGCTCTCCACTTAGATGCGTGCTAAAGCATATTAATAAATTATGTCGCATTGGAAGAAGCCGTTAACATTTTATTTAAACAGTATTAAGTCAATTCTTATAGTGTTTCTTATGTACTCCCAAAATACGGCCGCAGTCCTACCTATCCCAAAGGAACAAAATGTTAACATATACAAGGTAAACAAAGAAGACGTGGCTGTCGTACCAATATCATATTTTAATGATTTTGATTTTTGTTATGATAAAAGGATAAATACAGTTGGCTAAAATTAAATATAAAGAATAAAATTCAGCAATAGTTAAAGAAGTCGACTCTATAAGCTCGGAAATCCTACACGATAGGCTGACACCACTTATGATACTTCTGACGTTTATTGACGTTTTGTTATTTATTCTAATATAATATATATATGATATTATAAAATTCTAAACATGCCATGTGTGTTACATTAAAGCTTTAAAAAAACAACTGACTACATAAGCGTTGGAGAACACGATGCAATTTTTTTAGATTTCTTGTCTGTTTGACATTTTATGTTTGGTCTAAGAGCCCGTGAACGGCTACCTGTATGTATTTGAACAGACCTGAGCTTTTGTACATTGAGGCCCCTATATGAGCACTCGTCACGTCCACCACTTTGAGCTTAGCGAATCCCCACCTCATTTATGGTAGGTATAGGGAGCTCAATGTACAAAAACTCAGGTCTGGTCAAATACATACAGGTAGCCGTTCACGGGCTCTTAAGCCAGTTTGTTTGGGATTCACATAAAGACTAGTGGGCTGATTTCGATGCGGTTTTCGCTGATCGACAGCTAATACTTAGACTTAAATTCTGCGCTACTTTTTATCGAAGGAATTACGCGAAACATTTTCTGGGAATGATTTAAAATGGCCAGATTAAAAAAAACCAAGTCCAAAGTGATTATTTGATTGATCGATAGCGAATTTAATTTAATAAAATGTGTGATATTTTTTATACCGGGAATCCCGCGAGAATTTTTCCGGAAGCGGTTTGAAGTTGTTCGCAAGCATAAAAATTAGCTTATTCCGACACGGTTTAGACAAAGACGATAGCTTACATTCTTTTTTAATGTTGCGATAGTTTGTGTCCCGGGAATCCCGCGGGAATTTCAAGTCATACGTGGAAAAAGTCGCGGACATATCCTAATAATATTATTAAGAAGAAAAATTTGTATTTTTGTATGTTTGTAACGAAATAACTCAAAAACTACTGGAGCGATTTTAAAATTACTTTCACCATTATAATGCTACAATCTTCCCTGAATAACATAGGCTATATTTAATATAGGCTGAGTCTATTAATACGGGTACTGTACGAACAATTTATAACTATTAATACGGTTACCGTACGAACCATTTATAATTATTAATACGGGTACTAAGCCCGGATAACCTCGTTCGTCCGGAGAGAGGATATAAAAAAAAACCTAACCTAATTATACGCGTATACTTTGTAGTAACATATAAGCAGATCTTGTTCCGTAATGTACAGCGCCAGTACACATAGGGACTAATCGTGTATGTGTCGGAAAATTATTTTTGGGTGGTTATAAAAAAAATAACCACGAAGTAGTAGAACTTCTAACCTATATTAAAAATGTTCCGATTTGTTCATAATAAATAAATGTGCCGTGTATCTATACCCCACCTTCATTTTAGAATTTGTTTATTTATTTTTATTTTCATGTTTTCAATAATTCTTTAAAACATGTCATTAAAAAAAACCTAACCTAACCTAATTAAAAAACAAGCTAATCATCCAATTCATTCTTAATTTTTTTTTATTGAATATCTGTGCGAATAAATATGATTTATTCGCCCAGTACCCGTACAAATAGTCACATCGTTTAATATATATTTTGGGACCAATATATTCGCAAATCGAAAGTCTAGAATTTATTCCACATTTTTGATTGATCTGGACTAAAAAAATATGTGTTAAATAATAATAAGTCCAAAATGGAAAAGGAATGCCTCCCAGTTAGCCATTTAGAATTTCAAAGTTACCCCTTTGCTGGACAACTTATATTATATTATTTTTCTGTTGAATTTATTAAAGCCTAGTTTTATATGTATATACTTTTTACCAAGTGTATACAATAATAATAATACATACATATAACGGAATTTATGACCTTAACCTACCAATTTCCAATATCTCAGTATACCTCAAAAAACACCTACATATTTTTTCCAAATAAACTTAATCTATATGTTTGTGATATTGTTATCAAATTATACCATACTTATAATAAAATTTAGATGTAGCCACCGTTATAAACTCTTTCTATTGTCAGACACCGTTTTATTTCAGACACAATGCGGGTATTTGCTAAAGAAAAGCGTCTGAAACTGTTGTAAAGGCTGGGATAAAGCAAATCAAAAGGTCCCACCTTTTGATTTGCTTTATCTCAGTTTTACTCTTTGTGGTATATTTTTAAATCTTGGAAAGATTTTAATTTCTTTAGATCATATAAAAAAATACTAATGTAATAGTTTTTCCACCAAGAGTTTGCTTTGGGGTTTGTATATTTCTTTGTTTACGACTTTGACAATGACGTCATTCTAGAGTAGACTGTTATCTCAGAAAACATCCTACTTTTAAATAAACGACCGAGAAGTCAGAATTTAGATAAAAAAAGTAAACCAAGCGTATGTCATTCCATGTAATATCCTCACTTTTTTTATGAATGCGGGAAACTATAATGAGCATTTAATTGAAATAAACCATATCCCTAAAAAACTCTTTTTCTACTTTGAATATTTTCAATATTGTTCATACCATACTTCAAAAATTAGAGGGTACTATATAATTTTTTTATGCCTTCGAAAGTGAATATCTGGTTATCTATTAACTTAAAACTTACTACAAAGTAATTATAATTTTAAATCTTCTCTATTTTTATAGTACACGTCTAATTTCACTGATAAAATTGTGTAGCGTAGTCTAAGCCATTGTGTAGTGTAATTTAAAAAACACCTAATTACCATTTTTTATGTATATATGCATAAATGGCTATGACATATAATAACAGGCCACGAACGTCCCACTGCTGGGCTCGGGCCCTGCACTATAAGGGGGGAACGGACAGTACACCCGCCATGCTTGTCCAAGGCTCTCTCGTTATCTCGATGTGCAGGTTGCATCACGATGTTGTTAGCTCGTGGTAATTATAGCACTATGCACATTTGGTCAGAAAACAGCCCAAGTGGTGCATGCGTTCCGCCCAGGATCGAACCCGCGCCCTTTGAGTTTGGGACACGTGCACTAGCCATTAGGCTACCACGGCTATGACATATGAACTACTAAACGATATTTTTTTAATTACTATAGTTTATGCAGCTGATACGTATAGATACATCAGTATTACACTTACTTAAATACTGATAAGTAATAGTGAAAGTTCGCCATGTTACGTGAACTGTCTACGAGTGGATACCGCCATTTGTCATTTTCAACGATCTAACAGGCCAAGTTAGATGTTCCCGTCATACATGTATTTACATCTATAGACATGGCTGAAGAGATTCATTCTGATACTACCATACTGAGAGGCTTATATAATACCTATATGCCTCTGCACTTATTTATATGCTATAATATAAATGAATTAATAAAATAAAATATTTACGTAGGTAGCCTAGCGGTCTCGTCAGACGCTGTCCAGCCCTGAAAATATAAAAATCGTAGAGCCCGATTCCAGCGCCAAGTATTTTGTTTAGATTAATGTGTTATATTATTAAAGTTGAAGTAGGTATCCTTAATTTTTGTATAACCTATATTAATTAGGGATTCGAATTGTGAAAGAATTTTTGAAATCAGTCCAGTAATTTTTGAGTTTATTCATTACAAACATATAAAAATACAATTTATAATATTAGTATAGATGACATGGTACATAATAGTTATTATTATGCGCGTTTTGAATCTTCTATTTTGTATATAATTAAAAATGTATGTAAGCGCATAACTTGAGAACGACTACCGATTTTGATGATTTTTTGTGTGTTTGAGTGGGTCCGCAGATGGTTTAGATTCAGAATTGGAACCGGTAGCTGGCGCTGGGGTCAGGTCCTAGATTTTTAATTTTTCACGGTAGCACAACGTCTGTCGGGACCTGTAGTTATATGCAATAAGTCCACCTGCCATTACCCATAGGGCGTGCAAGTAACAACACAACACAAGCAAAAGTACAACAACAAGATACATTGCCCAAGTTAAAATAGTGTCTATCTGTGATTTCATAAACGCTAAAATTTTAAATGAAACAGATAATATGATTTAGTTTTAGGTTTTTTATTGTTTTACCTCTATGTAAGTATTTGTAAAATAAATAAAAAATATGTTCGAAATAAAAAATATCAAAATGTAGTTAAAACTACTATTTATACAATGTATAGGTGAATTACGGTTTTTAGAAATATTGTGTGTCAGTCTAAAAAGCTGGGCATACTGTCGAAGGTGAGGCGGTACTTCACTCCAGAACAGCTGCTGATGCTGTATAAAACACAAATAAAAGCATGTACAGAGTACTGTTCTCACCTTTGACATGGCTCAGCCAAATACCAACCACTACAATCGATTGAGTGGAGAGCCTGGAAGTTAATAGGCAACGACCAGCTATTCAATGACATAATTCAAAGTCTTGAAGAAGGACGCAGGGGGCAACCCTATGGGATTTCCATCGGACACATTTTGGAAAGTGTGCATTGGAACTTTTCAACCTTATCTCACCATCTCCCTTCCATCATCGGACAACTAGACGCTCACCATTCCACCTATACGAACAAAGTACTTTAAGTCCTTCAATATTATGTGCACCGCAAACGAGTGGAACTCACTGCTGGAGTCCTTTTTTCCTGAAACCTACAACCTGGGTGTCATCATGTCCCGTGTGAATAGGTACCTTCTAGGTAAGCGTGCTCCATCTTAGATCATACCTCCACTCGAAATCGCGCAAGATAACAGTCAAAACCTATACAGTATTTTTTTTGAAGTGTATGTGAAAGTTAATCTCGAATAGAATGAATGGAACTGAACCTAACCGCCTGAATGGATTTCAATGAAAGTTTTAGGCATTATTTTATTTTATTTTAATAAGGATCACCAACAGTTTTTTACATTTAATCAGTTACTAGACTTATGACTAAGGTTTACAATGCAATGTAAAAACTAATTATAGGTGAACACAACTTCAGTATAGTTTCTTCACTGTTATTTACTTAGATTCTTATAATAATAATAGATTAGAACCGATATTGTAGCTAAAATTTCCGCTTAAGTTTCATTGTGTTATCCTGCAAGGTTCAGAAGATATAAATATAAAGTCCAAGCCCAGGCTAAATAGATCCGCGTGCAAGCTTATCAACGGACATCTATTCCCACTAGTTATCTTCACTTTGCGTGGATATTTCGTTAATTGGGATAACGCATTACGATATTAACACAGAGTAACAATGGCCTTGATTTGATTTAGTTGTCCGCTATACCCTCTCAATTATGTATTAGTATTATGTCGAGTGTCTGCACACTGACTTAATTATAACTTAATCAATTATCTTAATTAGCCGAGCATCTATCCCTTATCCAACTATAATACCACTTGTCTTATTATTCTGGATACGTTTGTCGTAGTAATCATACAGAAAATGTTTTTCACTGGAAGTCGAAATAAAATAATAAAGTGAACCCAGTAGACATGGTTAATTAAAAATGGTATGTTTAGATTTTAAATGCTATTTGAGAAATTTATCTTATACTAACACCTAAACTTGGCCAAGTCTGTCTCTTGTGGTCTGTTTCTATATCTTATTATTTATGCTTTTCTTACTATCGATCGGTTGAATTTTGACATGTATGGAACTTATATCAAAAATTAACCGATAGGCAAATGAAATCCATAAGATATAAAAACCGGCCATTAGGCGTTAGTCCTTTCCAGTGACTTAGTAAAAAGATAAATTTATGTAAAATTTTAACTTTAATAAAGATAGATAACCCTTTATTATACAGCAGAGTCTAGACAAATAATAAAAAGACAAAAAGTCAAAAAGACAGAAGAACAAAAAGACAAACAAGAAATAGATACAAAATAGTATAACGAGGAAGATAGTGCATGTAAATTATTTTGATTATTGTTTTTACATATTTAAGGAATAGAATGGGCTTATTATCTTATTCTATGCAATTATATTGCATAAAATAGCACAACTATGTAATATTGTTGGGATCGATCGGGACCATTGGGTTCGACCTCAATATAATTTTCTGATAGCCTAATGAATCAAGATATTAAGCCTTCGAGGGAAACGGTCTCCGAGAAACGTTTCCATGAATCGCCCCATCGCGACAGGGGGTCTTTTTATTGAGTAGTCCTATCCCGAGCACCGACCTCAAATATAGGCTATCATGGACATAGCAACGGACTCGTGGTTGTAAATAAGCAACTAAGTACCTTTATGAAACCATCTCGCCTACTGCTTATTTGCGATAATAAAAATAATATTGCTTTTATTTTCTATGATTTTGTATAGAACCTATTGCAAGTAAGTTATTCATTCTATACGTATGATGTAACGTATTGTGTCATAAAATTTTATATACATATACAATACTAAATTCGACGTATATATTACAATGGAAGAAGAATAGTACGCTTATCCTTATTAATTGTTTTATACTATTCTTATTAATTTACATGTACGTACATATACACGGTAACTCTGTTATTGGCAGTATTACATAGATGTATAATATTTATTGCATTAAGGGATTGAGAGATAAATATTTTGAAATTAAAAAATATTATAATATTTTTACAAATAAAAGAACATGCATTAAAATACCATGTTATCGTCTAACTTTTGAAATATCTCATTGAATTTGTTTTTAATATTTTTTATTTTTTAAACAATAATAATTAATGCAATCAGTGACTCCTTTTGTTTGTAACTACGCATGACGCTATAAGTAGATACGCTCATGCAAAATCTATGAGGCTGCGCTGTCCAGTAAGTTTATAAAAATACTATCTTCTGGCCGCGACTTCGTCCATGTGGAATAGTTAAAAAAAGTAAGTTAAAAAAATCCTCCCGTTTTTAAAACATTCTTCATTGGTACTCCGCATCTATTGGTCTTAGTGTGATGATATATAGGTTTTATTGTATGATGATGACACCGGCAATATCAATACTTAATTAGGTGCATAGTAAGTTCTATAATAAGCTGTTTTAGTAATTAAAGTTTTTTTAACTATCCCACTTTATTTTTTCGGGATCAAAAGTACCCTATATGTTGACCAGGGATATAAGCTACCACCATACAAAATTTCATTTAAATCGGTCCAGTGGTTTCGGAGATTAGCCGGTACAAACAGACAGACAAACAGAGAAACAAAAAATTTGAAAAAAATCTCAATTTCTAAAGTTCTATTTCACTTCTTACATCCCCTGACTCGGTTTTTAGCATTTTTCTTCATTTTACAGAAATTTGACCTCTATTCTACAATTTTATTATATGTATAGATGTCAGTTGATTTTACAGTCGGCTCCCCCTATTCAGTTCTTACGTGTATACCGAAATGCGAATAGTCGTATTGTCATAGATAGCTTCAAGTCTTGAAGATATTTATTTAGTATATAGTCTTTACAACATGACATATAATAATCTATAATATTATAAGATTCTAAAAACGCCGTGTCTGTATATTGAAGCTATTATATTTAATAGCTTCCAGTTATTACTGAAATACACTACATAAACTATGGAGAACATGATACAATTTTTTTTGGATTTATGTCTGTTTGAACTCGCGTAAAAAAATCACGTAAGAACTACTTTACCAACTTCGATGTAGTTTTCGCTGAACGACAACAAATTCTTAGACTTAAAAGCTATGCTATTTTTTATTCTGGGAATTATTTAAAATCACAAGGTTAAAAAGAAATCAAATTCCAGTGTGATTTTTTTTACTGATAGATAGCAAATTTTATGTAATAAAATGCGTGATACTTTTATCCCGAGAACCCCGCAGGAATTTCAAGTCAATCGTGAACGATATCGCGGTCATATCCTAATTATAAATAATTAGGTAATCGTATTTACTTAAAGGGCTGAGATGTATAAAACTATGTAGTATAAGAACATATATGAGTGGGGCAGTATTATTATAAGCGCATTTTGAGTATCGTAAACAAATCATTTTGTAAAGGTCAACAGGAATAAAACCTGTAACCTTCATAAAAATCAGCATTCGAATATTTGTAGCCAGTTGCTTATCTATATTTATGGGTTACAAAATAATAATGGTGCCATGAGTCACGTCCGTGTAAAGGCATGGAGCTTCGCGGGCGCAGTACGTGGGCGATCCAGTCCTGTGCGTACGCAGGCTTGCTAATGAATTACACTTATCTAATCCTTACACCCGCTTATGATAGAAAATATTATAATAATCATAGCGTGCCCGACTGACGTTGTTCTGTCCTAAACAAATGTCCTAGAACCCGAGTCCAGCTCCACCTCGCAGATCCAATTGTGAAACCTAACTAAATGCACAAATAAATCATCAGAATCCTGGAACCCAATTCCAGCGCCACCTAACAGATCAAATTGTGAATATAAATAAATTTATATATTTATAATATTGTTACATGCCCAAAAAAAGTTAATGCACACTTGCCTGCCATAAATTACCTTTCCCGCATTTTAACTTATTTTGTTTACTTTGGGTTTGAAATTTGCAATTAGACAATAGCCTATTGTTATTGTTTTCGTTTTTGGCCGTTCGCAGGAATAATTAAGCAGGTGTGCAGATTACGTTTTCTTGGAAAAACTCAGTCCACGCAGTTGATTGTTGTATTGTACAGTTTACTATAAAACAATGCCCCAACGGAGAGGGGAGGCAGTCAAGCGACAATTACGATACGAGTAAGACGTGTCCATTGATAAGCTATATAGTGACGGACTTTGCGTGTGTTATTGAATCGTGCAGTTTGTACTGGCTGCGGCCAGTTATATTTGTACGTGTTTGTATAGTTCTAATAAATTCTATAGTAATTCCAACGGCATTTTAATTCGAGTCACACACTCGTTAGAATATAATATTATATTTAAAATAATAAACTATGTTAAAAATGTGCACAAATAAATATTCCGTTTGACAAGTATACTTATGTCATATGGGAGACTGCTTTGGTGGAAGTGGTAACTTAATATGATTGCTTGTTTTGCTTTAGACCCCTACTTATTTACACTAGTATATGTAAATAAATATCAAATAATGGAAAGTACTTTTAAATTAAAATTCAATGTGAAGGTAGGCTTATGTATTTTTACATAGCGACCGAATCGCGTTAGCAATCTAAATGCCCTAATGTTGTTTCCATAAATAAATTATTGAGTATTAGGCCCCCGGTTATAATTGCAGTTGTAAATTCGTATATTATGTAATGTACAAAAAAATTGCGACAACATCTCCTAAATAAATAAAATAAAATTATTTATATATATATATATATATATATATATATATAACATGCTTCATTTTTACATCTACTGTTTGAATACTTGCATGCATTAACTACGCATTTATCTTTTATACTTTTTATCTTTAATATCGACAAAAATATACAACTCTTATGATAAAACTGTTTTCGTCATTAATCTATGTAATAAAATATATGCTATTATTCAATAAACTCATTTAGAAGCAGCAGGGGTTTAAAATATTCTTTGATTGTTGTTCGCATAGCTTTGGGCTATTGTTTTTAATTGGTGAAAAAACTACAAACAAGCATCGAATTAAAAGTAAATTTAGCTAATATGGCAGTTATTTCTGGTGAAGTGGATTTCTTATTCCCATCTCATATTAATTACGGAAAAGTGTTTATAGATCAAATAGTGAAATTTAATAAAAACAAACCGGCATTGGTGAGTTTGCTTCAATTTACATTTGTAACTAAAAATTGCTAAGGTTTAAAAGTTGGTAATACCAGATTCAAACTATTTACAAATTTCAAATCAACGCAAAATACTAAATAGTGCAACTGAAAAACTAAAGAACTACATTTATTTTAACAAAATTCTGAAAATTCAATTTTTGCCACTTATATATAAATTATGAATATAAATTACTATATTTATATAAATTACTATATATATATAAATTACTAAACAGAGAAACAAAAGGCAATAAGACAGTGCGTAGGTTCCTCCCTGGTTATCATAGGGCTGTTCAAGTAATCAATAGACTCTTATAATTGGATGAGCATATTTCGACAACACAACCAGTATTATATGGGACAAATACAATTTTATATGGTTTATTGTATACGTAAGCGACGCTGGACGATGTGTTACGGATTAGTGTGTGATTGCAGCAGTGGCAAGTCCCCTCCTAGCAGTGCAGAACTGGTTAAGCTTCAACAATAAATGGTTTTCCTGATTTTGCAAGCAAACGGAAGCCTGATCCACCTGATGGAAAGTGGTCACACGTAAAAAAAAAATAACCCCTTTAATAAATCACCCTGTGTCGTAGAGAACATCGGAAACCTCGGTGGGAAATACTATCCAATTATGTATTTATGATACAATGGACATGTATACGATGTATGACAAATATGAAGAATCAAGAAGACCCACAAAACAGTATACTGTGAGAGTTTCTTCTTCATTGTTAAGGGTTCCAACTCACTTGACAATGATTTTTCAAATGATACTTTGACAGTGACACTTGGGGTTATAAACTCCCCAAAATTAACGTTACTTACAGGGCGTAAAAGATTAACTTATAAATAAATAATATTATTACAAAACGTAAACTGTTTTTTATGAGAGTTGTCAAATAATTGTGGCAGTTTTACGTATTATCTACTTTAGCTTTAGGATAAAAACATTTTGGGTGTAAGTTAGAAACCATTAATTAAGATTATTTTATAGATAGATGGAAAAACGGGAGAAAAAATCACGTATGGTGAGCTAGCACAACTTATAGTGAATACAGCCGCATCTTTAAAACATCGAGGAATTAAGAAAGGAGATGTTGTCGCAATTTGTAGTGAAAACCGGATTGAAGTGGTTATTACCATATTCGCCGTGTTTTGTTCCGGCGCAATCCTTACACTTCTAAATACTGCATATAGCGAAGGTGAATACAACTTGCACATAAATTTCCCCATTGTTCTAAATACTTCACTCATTCACTACTCTTTACATTAGTTATGCGGAATATATATAAATATATACCTTGCCTAGTGAAGTAGGCAGAACATCGCTCCATGAATTTTGCCGTCTACCCTCTTGTTGTGTGAGCTGACGGCCAATGCACAGCAGAGTAGGGGCAGCCATTTTGACACTCACTGTCACGTTTGATGAGAACCACAGCGCGCCATGTGCTGATACTTTTTCTAAAACTTGTCGACTTGTTGTGAATACTGACCGTGCTAAAAACGTTTGCTACCCTTTTGTACAAGTGTTAGCTCCGAAGTGGAATTTAGTGCCGTGTGCTGTTCCTGTGTGCAACCTGAACCGAGCCAGGAGAGGACGGATCTCAAGGTTGGTGAAGCTTCTACATTTCTAGTGCAAGGATCTAGGTCATTTCTCTCTCGTACGTTTCATCACAAATTTAAACAGCTTATTATCCGTGGGCTACAGCGCCCCACACTAATAGCACTGTAATGTTTGTCAATGGTTTCAAAATTATTACACGATGCCTGATGCGATTACGAAACGTCTCAAGAAATATTAAGGAAAACTGATCTAAATTTTCATGCAGCTATACTGATTCATTTCGATATCTTGCAAGGTTTAGAAGACATAAAATATAAAATCAAAACATTACACGAACGACGTGACGATCACAGAAAATTTATAATAATTAACCGTCTAAAATAACCAGTTTTTATAATAGGTGTAAGCTTTTATGAAGCATAATTTGATTTAAAAAAGTTGAATATCGTCTAAATTTGGGTCCTACAGAAACCCCGCTTTCGCAAAATTTTATTACGAATACGGCAAATATCAAAATAAAGTAGAAGTTTTTGGCATGACTTGCATCTACTAGTAAACTGTAGCTAGCACTTTAGGTCCCAGACCTTTTATTTTAAAAGTAAAACCAGCAAATATGTAAAATTAAAATATTTTTTTCAGCTGAGTTAATTCACACATCGAATATATCAAAACCAAAATATGTTTTCCTGTCTCCAAGCGCATGTAGAAAGAATTATGAAACTTTTAGAAGTCTCAATATGATAAAGGAATTCTTTGTTTTCGGAGACGAAACCATAAGTGGCATTCAAGCGCGTAGATTTGCAGAGATCTCGAAAGAATTTGTTGATATAAATTCCTTCCACCATACAGATTTTTATGGTAAGTCTTGGTTTACAACTCAAATTAAATTTTGACATACATCTTTATGATTTTGCATAATATTATATAACAAAGTTCTGATATCTTTTTCAGGACACGCTGAAGTTGCATTGATACTTTATTCTTCGGGTACAACTGGTTTATCGAAAGGAGCTAAAATAACTCACGCAAATTACATCACAACTTCATTCCAAGCACCGTAAGGTTTTGTTTTAGTAATATCATTGTTTTGTTAACGGTCTTTCAAAAATACAATTTTATTTCACTTTTTCTGCACATTAGGTAAATATTAACATAAACGTTTAAAAATATCTTAACTTAAAGCTCGTAAATAACGCAAAAAATCACATATAGCGTAAGAAATTTGCTCTTAAAATTGAATATCTAATGTGTCTAAAAATATATACAGTGTTAGTTATTTTGAAGAAGTTATATTTGGCTTCCTAAAATTTGTTAATGAAAATACGAGTATGTAATATAATGTAGCTCTCAAAAGGTTTTATTCTAACTCATCATCAAACATTGGTAAAAAAATTGGCCATGTACGTTAAAATATACGATTAGTGATGAGATCGGTACGAATTTAGAAATTGTAAATACTGTTTAGTATTTTGCAAAATTATCTTATTCAGACGCAGTTTTCACTAAAACGATAGCTTGCATTCTGTTTCACATGCTACGGTATTTTGTGTCCCAAGAATCCCACGGAAGTTTCCAAGTCAAGCGTCGACAAAGTCGCGGACATATCCTAGTTAATAATATTATTTAATTCTTATAGAGCTTCTCCCCGAGACTTGATCGTGTTAACCGTTACTCCATTTTGCAATACCATGGGGATACTCGGCCTATCAGATGCTCTATACCATAGAAATTCCGTTGTGTACTTTGAAAAATTTAATGAAGATATTTATTTGAAGGCTATAGAAAAGTATAAGGTATGTTAGTGATTGTGAAGTCTTAAATTATATTTAAGAATATTTATTTCAATTTATGTTTGCTCATTACATAAGTATAATATAATTTTTTCCGTGTAGTTTTTAAAATACTAAGGCTGACCAAAATACCCTTCGAAACATTAGCAATCCATGATAAATTCCATTTTAATATACTTAAAAAAACTTTGATACTAGAAATGTAAAATTCACATTTCTAGTATAATATATCACGAATTAGGCATATAAAGTTTCTGAAAATATTTTTTACATAGTGAATGGCACGGAACAGGTAATTGAGTTTTAAAAATCAAACAATGCATCTCATCAAAGGAAGTCCGATTTCTTTTAAGCTGTATTACGATAACGTAGAAACAAATCTTTTGACGAATTTCTCTATAACGTTACAGGTACAATTCTTGTTAGTAGCACCACCTATGATAATAACGCTTTGTAAGTCTGCTATACTACACAAATACGATGTGAGTTCAGTGGAAATATTTTGTTGTGGTGGAGCTCCATTGGACATGAACGTTATCAACGAAGCCAAAACCAGGTATTTTAATATTGTTTTTTGTTTATTAAAACACATAATAATAGATAACAATTCAAAATCTAAAAAAAGGTTATAAATCTAAATATTCATAATGATTTAAAGTTACTAGGATTCAATAATTAATCACAATACTTATTTTGAAAACAAACGAATAATTTTAAGACGATATATTTACTTCGTTCTAAAATTTAGCCGTTATTTATTACTTGTTTACATTTCAATTTATAATTGTCATTATATAAAAAGGGCTTTTCAAGCGGCTTCGTTAACGTAAATTTTGGGTAAATATTAAACAGGAACCCTATATACAAATAAACTGCCTACGATAATGCCATAGAAGTATTTTGAAAATTATATTCAGCAGCAAGAGAAGCAGCGGCATCGGCTGATTGTAAATGTATTGTGGCGAGTGATGGTGAAACAATCTAGTTAGTTTAAGACTTTTGGAAAAAGGTAGAAAAGTCTGGAAGGAAATGACAAGGACGGATACATTTTAGAAAGGGATAGACGATGAAGGAAAGTTCTAGGATAGAAAGTTCGGGAAGGAAAAGACAGAGATAGATAGATGTTAGAAAGGGATAGATGACAAACGAAGTTCTGGAATAGAAGGTTCGGGAAGGAAAAGACAGAGATAGATAGATGTTTAGAAAGAGATAGATAGTAAATAAAAGAATAACGAAAAGAAGATCGAAATTATGGCTTCCAGAAAATTCTTCCGAGTATATAAACAGCGTAAGGCGCGCCGCTATCGGGCAGTTCAAAAGTTGAGTTCAGTTCAAGAAAACAAAGCGATAAGTGCGATATGGAAGAGTTGTAAGGGAAGTTTAATAGAAGACAGTGACCTGTCAAGTGGTGAATTAAGTGACAAGTTTAGTCGACAGTTAAGTGACGGAGGAGTGTAGCGTAGTTCGAGAGACGAACCAGAAGCGATCTACACGCGGTAATATCGGAGGTGAGCACTGCAGTAGCAGGAGGTGATCTACGCAATATCGGCGACGGTATTGTGAGTGAGACATCCCATCGTCGGGACAGTGTATCGTTGTTGTGCGTATAGGGGCAACCCTGCGGAGAGGTATTACATGCGACTGTGTAAGTCAATAAAAGATTTTAGCTAAAAAAATGGTGTTTTCTTCCAATCCTAAGTGCGTACCTCGCTCACAAGCAACAGTATTATACCACTAGCGGTTCCGGCAAACGTTGTCCTGCCCTGAAAAAATGTAAATGTCTAGAACTCGATTCCAGCGCCACCTACCGGGTCTAATTGTGAATGTAAACCACCCCAGACCCACTAAAGCACTAATATTTTTACATCTTGGATTACATTATTGAAATATCAGTAGGAATCTAATCTAATTTTTTCTAGTCATAATATAAGCCTTTATTAATCTGGGATAATGTAGCATTCCAATGGAAAAAAATTTAAATCGGTCCAGTAGTTTTGGAGGCTTTTCAATAGTCAGATAAAAGTTATCAGTCAAATAAACTATAACCTGAATAAATTCAAAAGTAAAACCATTCAACTGTTTTCATACAACCATGGAAGAAGCAACTGACATTTTTAATATATAATAATAATATTTCCATGTTATACTTTATTCTATGAATAACTTTTATTTGGAGATTGAAAATCGGCCTTTATTTTATATACTTCCAATATCTAATTACTTTCAAGTTTAAATTAAAATAACTTTTTGGTTTTTGTGATTAAAACAATGATCGAGTAATAACAATTACAGAAAAAAAGATAGTACTGTATACAAACAAGCACATTAGGGGTCGATGACTTAAAGCAAACAGTACAACTTTCTATTATCATCTTCCCATAATGTATAACATTATTTAGAAATATTTTCCCGGATTATACGTGAATAATTGATATACTCGCACCTAAATTATGACTGTCTTATAGGTTCCCGAATCTTGTTTGCGTATTACAAGGGTACGGAATGACCGAAACGACAGGAGCCCTTATTAGAGAAACGGAAAGCACGTATAAGGTGGGCAGCGTGGGAAAGGTCTCTGCTGGGAATATCATAAAGGTGATGACCAAAATGATATTACGCAATCTTATTTAATCCATGTTATGGAGTTATGAAATTTTCTATACATTTGAAAATGTTCTTACTTACAATGTTGACCTCTTTGGTTAAGTGGGCTAAGTTATTACCTAGCTCACTGGAACGCAGAGGTCCCGAGTATGATTCCCTGGCATGGTAACGACGACTTTACGAAAAAAATTCAGATCTCCAGATTTGAAATTTGACATAGCAATTTAAATCCATCTCTATATAATTATGGTTATCTCTCATTGAAATATGATTTTGTAGTAACATAAAAAAAAACACAAATTTACACATATATAAGCAAAATATCGCTCACTGACTGACTCATCTCGAGATCTCCGAAACCTTACGTCCGATTCACTTCAAATTATCATAGGTACTCCTCTTGCAACGTAAATGCGAACTGAGAACGTATTTTACGAATATCCTATCTGAAATATTTTTTAACAACCATCACAAATGATTGTAACCGTTATTATAGTAATAACCGTTACCATACTAATCGTTTATATAATAATTATATGTTGGCTTACGTTGCTTTGACGCCTAGTGAAGTGGACACGAGTCAGCTAGTATGTAATATATCAACTAGACTGTTACCATTAACGCCATCTGTTAGAAAAATACAGAGTTACTAACTATATGGATAAAATGTTTCCTTACAAAATTGCTAGCCATTTTTTGGCTAAGCCGAATTATACGGATTCGGAAAAAAAAATTCGATAGTAATAAAAATCTCCCGAGCCCTCACAAAGCTGCACTTTATACTAATTTAGTGTCTTTCTGGGTGTTTGGGACAGCCCCCCAGTTGGTCTGTTGTATATAAGCATCACTTGGAAATCTAGAGTTTTTGTGTTTGTCCGCCGCTTACCATTATTATAAACAGTTTCTGTATTTAAATTCAAACGTATATGCGCAAATTGCCAGATTTCATACATTTCTTGTACATAGGTTCCTAATAATATATTATTTGTGTCGTGTTAAGAAGCCGAAATTTCTTATCATTGTGATAAATTATTATAACTTTATCTGGATTATACCAGTTAGTTCACGGGTGTTCTCGAGTATCGTCATTCAACTTCATTTTATGCCCATCATACTACTAGGTCTATGAAATTCAAATATTTCTTTTTAATATTACACAAAGTTTTTACTTACATATAAACATCATCCAAAAATTTCTCACTGATAGACTCTAGCTTTCGCATTTCACAGCCTTGTATAAGGTACAAAACCCTGTCCAAGGTAGATTGACATGTTTCATATTAGCCACGTTCCTCATATTTTGCTTTTCACTATAATTCACATTCAGTCAAAGTTAAAGCAACATTGGAATGAAACTGTATTGATTAAATCACTATATCAGTAAATTGTTTGCCAGGTTGTGGACGTCGAATCGCGAATAATTCTCGGCCCTAATAAGGAAGGGGAAATATGCGTAAAAGGTCCTGTACTGTTTAATGGCTATATCGGAAAGCCTTTGGCAGATGACTTAGATGAGGATGGATTCTTCAAAACTGGAGACGTAGGGTACTACGATGACGACGGTTACTTCTTTATAGTTGACCGAATAAAGGAACTTATTAAATACAAAGCCTGGCAAGTAAGTAACAAAATTATAACAGAGGTCTGAAGATGAACTCTAGTTAATCGTTTGTGAGACATTTGAAACTTTGTATATAGAAATCTATTACGGTACTTGTTCACTAGCTTTTAATTATAAAGCCATAGACTAATAATGTAAGATCCTCTTTTTATACTTTCCACGAAAGTTAAAATTTGTGTTTTTCAGGCCTGTGTTGATTTCATATAATACTGATATCAGCCCATAAAATCCCATAGCTGATCTTTCCCCATTTTAGGGCGGACGGTAGCATAACTCCCCACGCTTTTCCAAGGTGAATTGAAGGATTTCACATTTCGTTAATTTTGGTTTTGTTGCTATGTTTTCTTCATAGTTTGCATGTGGTCATAAGTCCTATAGAAATGCACATTAGGTCAGAAAAATTTCCCAAATAGCACCTTTTCGCGGCCAGTATTGGAAACCACGCCATTCGAAACGCGAGTGCGTTGGGTACTAATTGCTACGCCTTTGTCATTTGATGTTAAGGTCATGTAATGTAGTAACTTATTTTATAAAAGATGATTTTTTTTGTTGCACGTGTCACAAAATAATAATAGGTAATAATCTTTATTTTCTCCCAAAAATACAAGTTTTAGTTAAAGAATGTTAAGTTACAAATAAGTCTTACTTATACGATACATAAGAATTTAATCAAAAATGGAGCAGAGGGAGACAGGAGTCCAAACTGAGAAAACTCCTACTACCAAAAAAAGTTATAAGTAGTTTAGTTATTTAGATTTTAAATTAAAAAAATTCATAGCACAAATTATGATAGTCCAAATAATTACCTGAATTTATTAATAAATTCCAGGTATCTCCGGCAGAACTTGAAGCTATCCTTCTTCAACACTCTGCTGTAAAAGATGTGGGCGTAACAGGAGCTCCAGACCCACTAGCTGGAGAATTACCTGCGGCTTTTGTCGTATTAAAGCCTAAAACCTCTGTTACAGAAAAGGAACTTATTGATTTCGTGGCTTCAAAGGTATATTAAATGTAATGCTTAAAATAATTGTACCATGATATTTTAATTTGTTTTAAATATGAATGAATTATGGTTTAACGCCAATGTTGCTATCATTATTAAATCTGTTAAAGTTTAATGATAAACTTTGTTAAGAAAATATTTATATTGAATGTTACTGGCACAGTCATTAAAAATATTTGTCTAAAATTTACCTTAAGTCGACGCCATTTAACATAAAATGGTCTCGGCATGTCCCGTAATTGAAGTTTTACTATTTTACATCATAATATCTAATACAGGGTGAAATTTTCAAGTGGGTCTTTGGGGCCAAATCTTAAACTATGCTAAATAGCAACTTAAACACTTAAGGAGTCTCGAGGCCGATTGCTATGAAAACGAAAGTGGTATCGGTAGATTTTTGAAAAATCACACATTCTGTATATATCAAATCATAATGTAGCTTGCAAGGACAAATTTCTGTGTATATGTACAGAATATAATTTCGTTCAAATACATCAGAAATTATTGATAAACGCACGTTAGAATGTCTCTTTTTATTTATTTAAGGTGTCTCCGTGGAAAAGGATTCGAGGTGGCGTCAGATTTGTGGAGGAAATCCCGAAGACAAGCAGCGGAAAAATATTGAGACGTATTTTACGAGCGACCTTGTCTAAAACGTCGCCGGCGAGTAAACTTTAAGGCAATGCTGAATTATGTGTTGTGTATTATTTAATGTTATACCATAACCATAATATTCCCATATGCCATATACCATATACCATGCTCATATACCATAACCATAACCATACCATAATATTCATAACCCACACATTAACAGTTCTAGATATCAATATAAGTAAGTCGGTATGATTAATTAAAAAGAAACATACTTAATCAAATTAAAGACAAAAAATGCTACTATTACGGCATTTATGGATTGAGCTAATAATAACCTATTATTCTATTGTATAATGCCTACTATAGATCCAAATACAATTCTATTAAATAAATTATATTTAACATGTGCCGAAAGAATTCGTCCGTTTAACAGAGAGCCTAAAGAGGTCGTGTTCGCAGATTTATATGACAAACAATAAGTATTTACATAAAGTAGAACTTTATGCTGTCTTATAACTACCAGTATACCTAGACATATACCAATGTCACTAAGCGCTTATGCAAAGGCAAACTCTTTAGGCCCTCAGGTATGTCATATGAAAGAATTCTCTAGACGAAGTCGAACTTGATAGAATTATTCCATTCTGATATAACAAGATTCCTGTTAAAATTATAGTGGAATGTTATCTAATATGCATTTAGGTGATCGTCACTTTTTTATCATCACCGTTTACGTTGGCCCATACCTCAACAGGATTAATAATTGATAAAAAAAAATGCGAATGCTATAAAATACTATATATAATAAAAGCTTTATCATCAATGAAATGGGGATCTGACAGCAAATGCTTAATAAATAAATATCGTGCCTTAATAAGACAAAAAATAGATTATGGTTCAGTATTGCGATTCTGCAAAACAATGAACACTTAATTCTTTAGAAAGTATACACAACACTGCTCTTCGATTGAGTATTGGTGCGTTTAAGAAAGTCCCTTAAAGAGTATCTTGCTGAAACTGGGGAAATGTCAATAAAATTTAGAAGGAAAGAACTTGTAATGAAATATATCATAAATATATACTATACAACAGAAGCGTGAGATCACCTATTATGGAGCTATGCCAAAATACAATAAGTCAAGCGTAATTTATAGAGAACAAAATTTCTCCCTCCCTTCCCATATGAATTGCGGAAAGTTTGCTTTGGATAATATTTTGCGAGGAAATGAAAAAGTTACTCTGGTAAGACATATTTTTATAGATATGATTATTTCTGGTTTATTCAAAACTGTAAAATGCTTGTTTCCATAATAAAAATTGCTTTTTATGCAGCGGATCTATCCGTGTGTAATCATAATCTGCTTGTTCGTAAACTGTTTTGTAATAATCGTGTTTGGGCCGATTTTTCAATCAAAACATAAAAAATACTCACAGGATAAAATACAACATGGCAAATTAAAAATTCACAATTGCATTAATAAAACAGTTGAATTGTTCCACTTTTGAATTCGGTCAGGTTATATATATATATATATATATATATATATATATATATATATATATATATATATATATATATATTTATATTTGAAGAATCAAACTGTTTATTTTTCAAAGAACAATTACTACAGTTTTACTTCCAAAAAAATACAGCACTATAACTTAGGAAAATTAATCGAGTATGCCTATATTATATTGCCTAACTTAATTTCTATATTTTAGTTTACATACTACTTCATACATCAAATGCTTATTATTTTACTGAAAAATAGTTTCAGAGTTAACACCTACCTGTCCGGCCTTTTATTTAACTTAAGGCAGATTTTTCAATCATCACGTGAAAGTTATCAGTGGAATAAATTATAACATGAATGAAGTCAAAAGTGAAACCATTTAACTGTATTATTTATGAAGTTGATATTTTATATTAAATTTTTCATGTTACACTTTTTTCTATGAACTAGCTGCGCTCGCGACTTCATCCCCGTGGGTTTTTATTGTGCGGGATCCTAAAGAAATGGAAAAAGTAGCCTAAGCTACTCCTTGTTTGGCTAAAGCGCGGTACATATGTATTTTTAATACCAAGGGTGGACAAGGGCTACTTTTCATCCCGGATAATAGGATAACATTTGGGACAGATTCATGTAGAGGTTATCCCAGAAAGTGGGATAAGTTTTGTTTTTTTTTATGATTTGCCATTTTGGTCATTTTGGCAATTTCGGTCAATTTGGACATTTTGGTCATTTTTGTCAATTTGGACATTTTGGATATTTTGGACATTATGGTCGCTTCAGCCATTTTGGTCATTGTGGCCATTTAAGTCATTTCGGACATTTGGTCATTTCGGACATTTTGGTTATTTTGAACATTTTAGAGGTTTTGGACATTTTGGACATTTATAGATTTTGACCATTTTAGTAATTTCGGTCATTATGGACACTTTTGATCATTACGGGTACTTTCGTCATTTATGGAACACCAATCGTTTTTCAAGTTTATAGATATAAACAATTATCATGTATAAAAATGTGCGATAATAACTCGATCTGTCTGTCTGTTAACGCCGACCTATTTGGTCGCCGCCTCTTTTGTTTCTTTTTTCTTCCGCCGCATCTGTCACTATGCAATGTGACATAGTCTACGTTCGATCGCCGAACGCACCGCTGCTCTCGCACAACCCTCGCCGCGTCTTGTGTGTTGTACCGCTTTATACACCCGCTTTCATCACTCCGCACGTTGGAAGGTGCACGCTGTACCGTTCCAGCTGGTCCACTAAGTCGAAGGAACCGCAAGACAAGAAGAAAGGATCACGAGGAGGAAGTGCCTGCCGCTGCGAAGACGCATCGTTCGTAGCGTGCCTGGTGCGGCGTACCTTTTCCTGTAAGTCCTTTCCTCCTGTTTATTCCGCTCCCGCTCCCGCGCCAACACTGTCTATTAAGCTTTCACAGAAAAACTACTAGGATTACTGGATCGGTTTTGCAGTAATTTTGTTTGAATTTAGTTTTAATACCGAAAATGGACATAAATACTTTTCATACCGGGAGACAGGATAGTTTGCGATTTAAATGTGAATCTTGCGGGGGCAATATCACTAACATAAAAATTTAATACAATGTAACCTGTATTAACGCCTGCCCTTTAAACAAGAGGAGTTTAATTCTCTAAACTCAAGTCATTAAATAATTTAGAAATTTTTATCGCTATCATTCTACGTCAGAGATAATATTGAAAATTATAATAATGCTAGTAGTACCAAATTATATCAGTCGCTAAACCTATAATGTCACGTTATAATTTTCTGAGTCATATCATATCACTTATCATATCATAGACATATAATAAAATTGTAGAGGTCGAATTTCTGTACAATGAAAAAAAATGCTAAAAACCGAGTCAGGGGGATGTAAGAAGTGAAATAGAACTAGTTTAGATTTTTTCAAATTTTTGTTTGTCTGTTTGTCTATCTGTTTGTACCGGATAATTTCCGAAACGACTGGACCGATTTACATGAAATTTTGTATGGTGGTAGCTTATATCCCTGGTCAACACTTTTAATCCCGAAAAATTAAAGAGTTCCCGTGGGATAGTTAAAAACCGCACCACGCGGACGAAGTCGCTGGCAGAAGCTAGTAGAATTTAAAAATGTTTAAAAGAATTTTTAACAGGTTTAGTTATTTGAAGTGATGCGAATGAACAAAAAATACATAATAAAACTACGTTTTAACGGTTTTAAGCGCGGTAATTTATTTGATTTAGGTTTATCCGACGTTTCGGCCGCTTTTCAGTGGCCGTGGTCACGGAAGACAAAGATGACATTTGTCAAACGTGTATTGTCAAAGTTTTTATTCAGCCTACCGCCAACTTGTTCATTTTAATTATTTAGTTTTAAATTTTGTTTATGGATATTATTTACTCTATGGGAGCCTAATCTAATTTACCACCGCTTCACAACATGTTGTGGCTTGAAGAGAAGAAGCGGCGCAAGAAACTCTTCAGCAAACATGCCTAGTTCTAAATTTTTTTTATCTAATATTAATATGAGTGGAAGGAAAAAATAAAAGAAATTATCAGTCAAGTTGGTTTGTTTCGTTGCACGCAGAAAGAGCTCACACAAAAAATACAGTTACAAATATGCAATACTTTCCTCTAATATTTATGTATAACACCTTTGACCAATATAATATGTTTTATTCCTGCCACGGGTTGTCTAGAAGAGATCGCTTTTTAAGACCGCCTATTGTGCGCATTTAGAATATTTTCAGGCTATAAGGTCTTCTGTGTTTTCTGTAATGGAGTACAATTAGTGTTATCTATCTATCTATACTTTAGTGTCAAACATTTGAAATATCCTGTAAAATTGACAAACATCCACTGTTGTTGTTAATTGGCACTAAACCCCAAACTGTATCTATTTTTATTTTTTGCAACAAATTTGATCCACTTAGGTAACCCCAATCATTCCCGAAAGTTGTGACAGCTAATTTTGAGACACATTGATGACTTTTACAATACTTCAATATTTGTCAAAATGGGTAAGGGGTCATACAAATAAATATGTACATTTCAAATCACCGTTCAAAATATTAAAGACCAAGGAACAGACATTGAGAAAGAAATAACAGAGATTGAAAACGATTAATAATAGCGTTCTGAAAAAGATCCTCAAATGCCAAAATTTAAAAAATGGGTCATTGAAATATATTTTTGTTGTATAATTCTAACAATTATCATAATATTTATCATTTAGCATAGTGTATAGTCATTAATTCAGACACTTAATTAATACCTTCAACCTATTTATAATCTCAGGTGTCATCTTGGAAACAACTAGGTACGTGATGATGTGAGATTCGTGAGTGAGATATCTAAGACTGCGAATGGTAAAATACTGAGGCGTGTATTACGAGACTTACTAACGAAACCTCCCAGCAAACTATAGTCAGCGATGGCGAAACTGATGAAAACGCTATTCAAGTCGAATCATAGCGACTCTCCTTTGGAAATGCTGCAAATGTTTGACTTCTCTTACTGCATTTTTTTTATAGTCTGGAATAGCACATAGGCTACTTGTTTTTGCAGAAAATGTTAAAAACATATAGTATTTGTAAAAACATAAACAAATAATCCCAGGTCCCACTGGATTATTTATGTTTTACACTGAAGGCTCTGTTAATCCCAGCGACTGTTCCTCCACTTTCTCTATATAATTTACCTTATCGCCAGTGAAGATATGGGCAACAGCTAGTAATTAATATGAGCATGGATACATGTTGCAATCGTCTTTAATTGGTGCCTTGTTTAGTAATTTTCTCCATTATAGCTGTATATATGTGTATTTATGAGAACCAGGATGAGCGTAGTATACTTATTATCCTGGAAATGGAATTGTTTCGGTGAGACATAGATCTGACTTAAGATAAGTTTGGCAAAGCTGCTTGCAAATGATTGAACTAATATAAATTTATAGACTGCAAATTCATCAAAGAAAGGAATCTATGGACCCATATTTAAAAAAATACTATCATAGTATCAATGCTTACAAATAAACTAGATAATATGCGTGGGGGATATTTATGACCCATTGCCCCTTTTCTGAACACTGCCCATTTAGGCATTCGTGTACGTGTATTAAACGTAGGCAGGCACGAAATAATGCAAAGGTAATAATAGCCATTCAACATTACTGTATTTAAGGTAACTTGTTGGAGAAAATTGTACGGTGTACCTCGAAGCAACCTCCGCCCACGGCACCACTCCGCCTATGGCCTCCCTAATGATACTGCGAATGGCCTATTTAAACGTTTTATTCATCGTTCAGATATGGTGATTGCAAAATACTACGTGAAGGTAAGGCTCTTTGCTGCCATATAAGTGTTTTTTAGAACCATAAAAATAGATTTTTCTAAAATGTTCTTATAATTATGACTGACGTAATAAATATAACTATGTGACATTGTCTTGTGCTTCTGTAGTGATACTTTTTATATTAAATTAATTGGGTAATTTATTTATTGATTAATGCTACAATGGCCAGGCACCATTGCAAATTGCCCGTCCGAAAGGACAAACTGTCGTTCCAAAAATAACTCGACAACTTACCTGTAATTTTATGTTTGTGACAGTTTATACAAAAATGGTATTCTGTTCTATTATGATACCTATATCCTTTACTACCTGTGCTTATAATTCCTATCCTTTTTGAAATTCGGCTACAGAATCCAAGATTTATGTAGCAGAAATTTCCCCATTTCAACATAATTAAATTCATATTAAATCTTTTCGTATCCCTTAATTTCTTTATATCTATGTAAATCCATATACGGCAAATGTCACCTCTATTAATATGAATTTTATAGTCTGACCTGTCGTTAAATAATTGCTTAAGAGTAGTTTTAACATGTTCACGGCTACTAGGTGTTTAACAGAAATAAATTATAAATTTATTATTAATCCGATAAAATCTGCCAGTGACAAATGCTTTTAAAAGCATGTGTCTAAAGGTTTAATGCACTTTGAATATTGAAATATCATTTTTATTTTAAGTAATTGTTTTTAATGCAGACCAAGACATGACTTTAAGAACTAATGTAAATGCTAATATTAACTATTTACACTTTATATTAAACATAGTATTCTATGTTTTAAGGATTGTAATGCAAAATAATGTAACGTTTGACGTTTCTATTACTTTTCAAATGTTGAGGTCATGGAATGGCTCAGATGTTCAAGCGTCACATGTTATTCACGTAAGATTTCTAGTATAGATGCTATTGGACAAACAACTTTAGGGCCCATCATTTAGTCATTTACAAAATTGAACCCGAAAATTCTCGCTTCTAAGGAACCAATAAGGCCAACCCTCACTCTACTAAACTATCAAAGCGGTTGTAAGGTGCAAAGGTGGAACATTGTATTCAAGAAATTTTGAGAAATTAAAATGTATGTGGTTTATGTAGCGGTTTCCTTGCAACTGTTTTAATATGAAATGGCATACATTGACAGTAAATATACCAAACAGCGTACTTTAAAACAACTAATACGACGATTGTATGGTCTATTAATAAATATAAATTTTTTGTTGTTACTTAGTTTGTATATCCCCTTTATTTACGTAAACTTTTTTCTATGGCGTTTTATTGAAATATATTAAAATAAGAATTACTATAAGTTGGTATCAAAAAGTACTTGTTATCTGACATTCAAATGCACGTCATAAAACGTTTATATTGTGTATTGACAAACATGTATTACATACTAGTACCGAATACTCTCAGTGAAACCATAGAAGTTTTATGTGTTATAAACACAGAGCCGCAAAAGCTTTTGCCTTATAAGACAGTAAACGTTTACCTTTCAAAGCGGCGTTTATTCTGTCCAAATCATAAAGCGACAGTGGAAAAGGCTCGTTCAACAGGCGCAGCCGGGGCTTGTTCCCACCACCTGACTCTTCGTAAAATCCGTCACTTAAGAATATTCCTGAAGAATGTCTATACAATTTGTAAGCACACTTATTCGTTTGTAGCCATTCGACAAACACAATGGCCCCATTCAACGTTCGCTCATCGCCTGAAAATACATGAGTTTTCAACTGATCGATGTCGCCTTTCATAACGAGCCGTATGTACAGTTTATAGAACATAAACACTTTTCCGTTAGGTTTTCCGCCGCGCTTTATCTTCCTCACACTCAAGACCCTAGCTGTGAAAACGTATTTAGATTCAGAAACGGCTGACGACAGAATCTCGTAGTCATTAGTTATCGTCTCGTTTAAAACACATTTGGAGCCATTTATGTCTTTCTTGCGGGTAACTGTATCCCGCTTCCTCACAATACCCCTAATGCGGGGTTGGGCAGGAATTAACGCAAAGTAATACAATGATAACACTATGATCTGTAGCCTCATTTTCGGTTAGTTTTGTCTCTTTTATGATGCTTTTGGGATCATATCAAACATTGTCCAGTTGGAAATACGTATTTGATCGGACCCATCTCGTGAATACGCGACGCACACAGTTGCGTAAGCGGAGAGCTTTGGCGCCACCGAGACGCGTGCGCAAGCGCAGCTTCGCGCTTAGACTGGGAGACCTCGCAATTCAATGCAGCCTTCATCAACGTAAACAAACATAAACTTCGTTAATCTCCCGCTATTGCTAGATAGGTTAATTAGTGTAGTGCTAATTAGTATTGTTTATTGAAATTGAAAGTTTTGTGGCTTTATTTGAGTATTGGTGTAATTAATCATTTGTTTACCGATTCAAGGTTTCCCTTTTAACTTTGACGGCCATACTTAGTATAATCGTATAGAATTCCTTTATTGTAAGGACCTAATTGTAAACAGCTATGGATATTCATAACAAAAACAACGTGTTGCATTTTAACATTTAGTTATTGCGAAGTTTCCTCAAGTTACTTCACATCTCAATATTCAAGTCGTCATAGATATTCTACCGAAAAAGAATAAGGCTACATATTAAAAATTACTGCAAACATGGTCAAACATTGACATTAGATTCTTGTACTATAGTTAAATATGTAGAATATCTTCAGGAACGTACAAAATGATCTATGACAGTATTAAACCCTACAAAGAAAAGGTGAGATACATGCATTTTATATGACTAAATTAGATTTAAGAAATGTTGTTGTCGCGAGTACTCGTAGATAGGTGATTGCAAGCGCTTACACGAGGAATTTGGAAAGTGGTACGAGCGTGGGCGGGCAAGTCGAGGCGGTCGCTTTCTTGACGAATCTTCTACGTCGCACTTTATATTTTGTATTATTTTTCACAGACTGGCCAGTGTTTACTTTATAATCGTATTTAGAGCACCTAATGTGAAACACGTTCAAAATTTTCTATCCTACTACTATAACTATAATCAAAACAGTCATATTTATCTTCTTAAGAGGCAGTAATATAAAGCATTCAAGAAAGTTATCTTAGCATTTGAAATAGTAGCCTTTTACCTAATATTGATTTGCCAATAAAGACAATAACAACTATTAAAAACTTATTCTCTTTCACTTTATTTCGTCATTTTAAGAAAATTAAGAGTAAATTAATTACCTATCATATAAAATTGTACATGAAGAATGTAGTCGGAAGAAAACATCGTGTGTGGTGCCATATCGTGATGAATGCACTCGATCATTACTTTCTACAGGCTATAACGCCTCCTGTGATGATAGTTTTAGATATAAAACGCCCAGTTAAACATCGAGGCATTCGACATTCTTCGATACTTGCATCATAATATTTATGGACCCATCTGTAGGAATATCTTCTCTAGAAGGTCCATGTTGTCTCACGCTAGCCATTTCTCTGCGCAGGCTCCAATGCATAATGGAGCTGATTAAATCGTTTAACATAGTAAGGCTGTTCATTTATCTGTAAGGATTCTCACGGATCGTGCGGCCACCGAACTGATATGGATCGTTTTCTCGCAACGCGACATTGGCTCTCGCACTTACTGAATTAGGACTAGGCTATCGCATACGTAAGGAAGGTTCCTCACGACGTGTCGGCGTTGTGCGATGTCGTCGTCTGATAGCGCGGCTACACGCCACGTCCACACTTTTATAATATGAAGACAGCAGTGAACTCGAAGATGAGCCGGCAAGATACTCATGCCGCCAGATTATGCGGAGCTTAAATTGGATCTTCTCGGAATTTTTAACTTAAAACGAGCGTCGCAATAAAATTTATTGCAGAGTATTTGACTCGGAATAAAGTCTATTCGTGACCCATTGCGAATTCAATTAAAAACCATTTCAGCGTAATATTATTTACATTCTTTAGACTTAAGAGGTGTATTTCTATATAAATGGTTAAAAAGCTTTTTATAGAATAGTTTAATTTTTTTATATAATAGAATCAGGCATCAAAAAAGTTTTCAAGCAAAAAATATACCGACTTCAAAAGTAACTAAAAAGCATTTTATGTTGTAGAATATATTTACTTTAAGCTGAACGAACAAAAAAATAACACGATGAATTAAGAACCACTTCCGTTTTTCTTTTTAAAGTAGGTTACAAATAGCGTACGGCAATTTCTACGTAGAATGAATAGTTGCGCCGTAGACTATTGACTAAAATAAAAAGTCATCAAAAATATTATGATTTTTGAAGACTATCATATCTATCATACCCATGATTATGTGTGTTCGATACGATAAAACCGTGAAAAAAATATAATCAGAGTCGTCGGGCCTACATGTAGCAGACGGTTAAGAAATTTTCTTTCAACACACAAACACAACATGGTAAAATTAAAACTGACAGTTGCATGAATAAAAGAGTTTAAATGTTTCACTTTTGAATTCGGTCAGGTTATAATTTAATTGACTGATAACATGTATGTGACGATTGAAAAAACGGCCCTAAAAGAAAATTTTTTAACCCTTAGCTACATGCAGGCGCGACGACGCTAATAATAATTTTTTCACGTATAAATACAATTTTTGTCCAATTTTATTCATATAGACCCAGTAGTTTTTAAGAAAAATGGCTATAACTTAGCTAGAAGGATGGACAAATAGGCAGGTGAATATGATTATTGTATAAGGGTTTCTTGTTTCCAAAATGGTTACGACATCCTAAAAAAGGAAATTTCAACTAACAGAACAAATAATACGAATAACCTTTTGAATTACGTTTATCGTAGGCGGTAGATGACACATCGCACTCCGCAGTATTTCGTTTATAAGCAATAAAACAGGTATTGGTGGTGTTTATTCAGCTAATTAGAATGCGTTTGCTTAAATGATAATCCCGTGCGGTCTGTATTGATTGATCCTCGTGCGCCCGACTAGGTTGTGTTTATATTATATTGAGCACCGCTCGCGTCACTGGAAACACAAACGCACCGAACACACTCACTCCATTAAGTTAACGAACGGTTGTCAAGATGTCGATCAAAATCACCGCTTAATGCTTTGCATGTGTACCTATATAAATTAAGAATATACTTCCATATGTTACACGTAATTACTGGCTGCGATAACGCGACTATACACAACATTCTTATTATCTATAAACATATAAATATTATTTTCAATTTCGGATCTAGTTAAATTTACAATATGGTACTTTTATCAATCAGTTTAAGGGTTGGGTTTACATATATGTCCCCGGATGATTTCCTGGATGATTTTAATGGTTAATGTGTTTAGGAATATATTTAAGACTTATTTATAACAACTGAAATTGGTTTTGAGTGGAAAAAATACATATTCAATTAATTATCGAAGTTTGAAATTCACAACAATGATCTGGTAATTTTGTCGCCGAGACGTTTTTTTACGTTTTTTGACGGGATTTATCGAAATAGGAGACAGTATGTATCCGAAAATTTAAATATGTGTAGTTTTAAACAGTTGGTTAGGTTAGGTTTTGCGTAGACCAAAGTGCACGAGCCGAGCGAGCGAAGGGAGCGTGCCGCGGAAGCGGCCGGCGAGTGCCAGAACTGACTGGTAACCATTCACTATTTATCCTATATATAAGTGAAATTGACAAAAACATTAATAACTCGGGAACTATACATTTCCTCGCCATAGGAGTTGCAGAAGGGGTAAGTTTTCCTCCCCCCCCCCCCTCCCCCCTTACCCCTCATTACTTATGATTCCGGGGACATATATGTAAACCACACCAGTTTAATCGTGCAATAACTTACCTTTAACAGCAGCATTGATTCTGTCCAAGTGATAAAGAGTTAGTGGCACCGGGTCAGTGATAATCCTCAAACGGGGAGACGGTCCTCTTCCAGCGTCAGTATACACTCCATCGCTAAGAAAGATCGCTGATAGTCGCGGTCTAGGTGACGGCGCACACGATTCACGCGCCTTCGGCCTTTCAACCATCAAGGTCGAACCACTTAACGTATCCTCCGAAGCTTCCTCCAACTTCACAAAAGTTTTCATTTCACTTATATCCCCTTTTAAAATCCTCCTCATATAAACTCTGTATAAATTGGATCTCTTCCCCCTTGGTTCATCAGGTGGTCTCAATTTTTTTACGTTCAAAACTTTCCCCGTAAAAATATACTTCGACTTTCCTATCGCTTCCATCAAGGACCACTCATCGTCAATAATGGTCTCATTGAAATTACAAGGCGGCAAGATAGCCCGATGGCCTCTGTGTGGTGTGTACCTTTTTTTTACCTTACCACGGATCCTGATCTCGCCGCCGACGACGATCGCCAGCGCGATAACATAAACAATACCCATCGAGAGCTGCATGTTGCAAAATAGCTTGTTATGCTCCAGTGAACGAGTCCAACAAATGTATCTGTCACATTATGCAAGTTATTTATGTCCACAGGAGCAAATAAGTTGCAGTTTATCGATGCGTTGACATCTCACTAATAAAGAATAATTAATTTGATGGTTTAGGAGAACAACACAGAATAAAATAAGAGGAATATTTTAGAATGTTGACATGAGTAATCATTATCAAAATAGTTCAAAAGATAGAGTAATATAATACATGATCGTAAACGAACAACAGAGTCCTCTAGCCGGGACACTCCGTACACGTGCGCGCGCGCAAGAAGCAAGAGCTGACTGAAGAAGGCTGTCTGACACAGCCTCCCATCACAAAATAAGGGAGGCCACTTTGCTCATCGATATTTTATTTAAACACTTGATTAGTTTTTCACCTAAAATGTTTGGTTTACGCCAGTAATATGTTCCGTAATATTTGGTTAAATAATTGCACGAACTACCAGAAACTATAGTAAAATTTGCATAAATACATATTTATGTAAAACGAATAAATGACATAGTATTTTTTTTTTCTCCAAATAGTTTAGTAGTCTTTGATGCTGTTACTTTAAACCATTTATTACTTAGTATAACCTTAATACCAATAACGTGTGCAAATATATTTTGATAATTCCGTGCTAAAATTGCCTCAACATCAATTTCATTACGCAACACACATTATTTTACAAATAAATAACATTTAACTACAGCATAATATAAATTATACTCTAGTACAAATAATTTCCTCGAAATCTAGAACAACGGGGATTGTCAGGAACCCAACCGCCTACGATACTGAAACAATTTGCATAGCTCGAGTGGGTAAATAAATCGTTCTTGTAAATCGTCATTGCAAGGATAACTTGTGGATGTTGCAGTAGTCGTTGGTTGTGTCCTCATAGTACGATGCGACGCGACAGTTGTGAAAGCTCGCGAGCGCGATGCGTGCGGCGTGGGCGCGTGGGCGAACGGGATGTGGCGCCCGCAAACGCCGCTCTATCTTACCGTGGAACAAGCTATACGCACGAGCGACGTCTTTAATATAATACAGCTAATTTATTCTAAAATCGCTAAAATGAAATTTATCACATGATGATTAAAATTCACCATAAAAATGAAGGGTACTTTTTGTTCTCATTTCCCAGAATAGTCCTGGCCAACTGGCCACTGGCAGGGGCTTGTCCTTGGGTGCATTACTATATAGTTTAGACAGGAATTATCGCCGGGCACTGTCACACAACATTTAGATAAAATTTGTCAGGGGCCTCTACGTTTTCGCCTTCCCATGGCACCACGCTAGCCATCCAAAAGTCCGGGCCATTTTTATGGCCCGTAGTCTTGAAAGACATACAAGAAGGGTGAAAATATAAACTAATTATAAGCAATAAACTTGTGATAGCTATAACATGGTATTATTATTATTCTAACGTGTTAGAGCTATCCTGCAATCATTATCTTGATCACTGCTATAAATAAATAAAGTTTAAAGGAATTGAGAGATGACTCCGTTATATGTTTGAAAAATTATTGTATATTATTGATGCCATGGTAATTTTTTTAGAACAAGTTTAATGGTGACCTCAAAATAAAAACAATGAGAATATGCTTTCCTAAATTTAGATAATTTAATAACTGCTAATTAATATTATAAACGCAAAAATAACTCTTGTCTGTCTGTCTGTAACGACAAATAAAATAAAATATTTAAAATTTGCAATTTGTAAGGTGACATGTACAATATAATTTAATAACTTGACAAAATGAGACGTGGTATAAATATAGTTGTAATATTAAAAATGTCACAAAGTTAATATAGTGTACCGTATTTCAAACAATAGTAATAATAATTCAAATGATTAAGTATTATTAATTGAATCTATTGGACGTAAAATAAGAATTCCTTGTTTTACTTTAAACTAACTACAAGAACATGACTGTTGATATCCTTGGAATGACAAATATGACATTTGTATAAGCAAGTAATAATAGGTCGCTTATGTCTTGGGCCGATCTTCAAGTTGCTAACAAATCTTTGAGGTGTAATTGCAGTATACCTATGTTGATACAGAAACGCTGGGGCACGAAACGGGAATGTTATCTACTCCGTTACAAACTACAACACTAATGGCGAAACGTTGTATCCAAACGAGCCCTGATAATTTATGACAATCTTTTATAGATAAATAACGATCTTATATCCCTTGATAAAGAGCCGCTCGAGGCCTGCAAAAAACCATCTTCATTAGAGCCCTGTTGCAGAAAAAACGTTGATTACATCGTGCTGCTACAAAAAAATACCTCTCCATCATTGTGATGTTATCCTATAGGAAAGTCCAGTTAGTGTAATAAATTATGTACTTAATCTTCAACCACACGTCAAAGCAATATTCATATCTTATGAATATTACCGGTTACAATATTTTACACTAAACTGACTATTTAATCATATACGGACGAGGGAGCGTAAAACCTGTCATAAGCTGAAGTACGTTTTGTTAAAACTAGCGCCTAACGTCTATGTCTAACATTCGCGAAGACGTAAGAAAATACTAACCATATTGAAGTAAATAAATATAATAAGAGCTTATTATTTCTACAATTTTGTATTCTAATTAATTCATTTATACTTAGCTTACTTTCTATTTTCATACATATTTATATAATTTTAAGGAGTTTCAAAGTATACATATTTGCTTTTATTTCGAAATTGAACTGAATTATTCAAAACCATTTATTTTATAACGAATATTATTTGTTTGTATAAAGTTTGAATTATTCACCATTTGAAATGAAAATACTTTATTATAAAATAGAATTTTTGAAAATCATATTCTTCACCGACTCCACAACAGTTTTTTTAAGAGTAAAATCGACACAATATTTTGTCTATATAGTTCTTTTTCTATTATTTTTAATAGAATTATTAGGAAACTAATTGGTATTGAGAAACCCCATAACAATCACATACCTACAACCTAGCTGGTGCGGTTGGTAATTTAACATTATCAATCAAAAGTACATATCTATCGTACATGATAAAACAAATAATTGTAAAAGAATTTAAATTACGTCAAAATACTGTTGCAAAATATTTAACGTAGCTAACAAGCTCGGTAAATAATGGTCGTAATAAAAATCAAAAAGCACAACACTTACACAGCGTGAAAAAAAATCACGATAACATAAGAGTGTGGGCGTTAAAAAGGTTACCTACAGCTACGCACTATATGAACCCCACAGACGTCGCACTTGTTCATGATTTGAACTATGCAATAATAGTAATACATCTTCCATGGTGCGACCTAGTTCGTACACGGCCGAGCAATAAAGATGCATAATGTTTATATTTGCAAACCTTATAGAGATCTGGACTTCAGAGCTCAACCTAACATATGATATAGCCTTAAAACATTCCATCATCAAGCCTCGTCGTTTTTAAGAGGGACACCCACCACCCTTGGCCGAGATAGATTAACAACCACCACATATCGGTAATCTCCGTGTCTTTCTTGATGATTATTTTTTTTATCAAACTTCAGCATTGGAACGAAATATAACTACGATAGCCGCGGAGCTAGAGGATTTAGACTACTAATATAATTATAATTCGATGGTGCTAATTATTAGGTGTATAAATAACTCATAATTAAGTGACATTATTATCAAGCAACTCCGACTTTCAACATTCATTTCTTGCTGAATCATAGTACTAAATTTAGTGAGCACGCTAGCCCATCGTCTGAGTTATGCCTGAATCAACTTAAGAGAAATAAAAAAGAAGCTTAGTGAGTACAATACGCGTCTTCCCACACGCGAAGCTTTGTTTGTGATTTTAGTTGCGGCCGCGATCGTTTCGCTTGTACTTCGCCGGACGCCTTGTAATTCTTGCCATGCTTTTGTTCCTCAACCTGTAACGTAATTGATGGCAGATACCAGTAACTTATTATGTATTATTTATTGAAATTGTAACTCTTTTTTGAAGTTTCATGAACCGTAACGACACAATAATATGTTTTTTTTTTTTTTTTTTATAAAGAATAGGTTCGCGTTTGACCGACATTGCGCCTGATGTCAGGCGGAAATGCAGTCTAAGGTGGAGCACGCTTACCTAGAAGATACCTGTTCACGCGAGACTTAAAGACACCTAGATTATATTTTTCGGGAAAAACAGACGACGGTAAAGAGTTCCATTCTTCAGCGGTGCGTATGTTGAATGTGGAAGCATAGCGTTTCGTCCGCTTCGTCGGTATTTCCACCATATATCGGTGGCGTAAGTGCGTACGTCTGCTTGTCCGGTGATAGAATGGTGAGGGAAGAACCAGCTCATGCAATTCAGAGGCACACTCCCCGAAGTGTATCCTATAGAATACCGACAAACTAGCGACTTTACGTCGATGACTTAGGCTCTGAAGCCTCTCGTCGAATAGTCGGTTGTTGCCTATCAGTTTCCTAGCTCTTTTCTCTATCGTCTCGAGTGTCTCTAACTGGTATTTAGCTGAGCCATCCCAAAGATGAGAGCAGTACTCCATGCAAGACCGTACTTGTGCTTGATACAGATTTAGCAACTGAAGTGGTGTGAAGTACTGCCTCACCTTTGATAGAACCCCTAGCTTTTTGCCAGCCAGCTGAGCAACAGACTCTATATAGGAGCCAAAATTTAGAGATTGCGTTAAGGAGATGCCAAGAAGCTGAAGGCTGTCTGATAGACGTGTAACAATGTTAAGAACAAAAAATTACATCAGAGTAACACAAAGTTCCGGGTCTTCAGTTTTGAAAGGGAATTTAACACTTTCTCGTTTATATTTTAAATTCTTATACTAGCAATAATTACAACTTACACTGACAGTAAACTAGAAAAGGAATGAAAGTAAGTTGGGTGTTTCGCATTTCGCTCACGAAGGGTTGCCGAAAAATCATAGATAAATAGATAAATGAGAAATGACAACTATACAATACAATAAATACTCTTTATTGTACACTAACGTTACAGAGTATAATTCACAATATACTTAAATACTCAAAACTAGTACAATAGGTGGCCTTATTACTAATAGCAATCTCTTCCAGGCAAGCTTTGGATGGACAAGATCTAGCTACATAGATAGCGTTAGCGTGATATGACTATTTTCGTCGTTTGGCTGCGAAAAAAAATCTCATATTATGTATTATCTCAAAAACTACTGAACAATTTGAATAAACCAATTTTTGTTAAAATATTTAGAAATCTGTACAACCTCAAAATTATTCATCTATATAGATCTAATAGTTTCCGAGAAAAATGACTGGCATAAAAAAAACACTGGCAGATAGACGGCCATGACGTAGACGCGCCACTATAGTAGTTTAAATATATTAGGCTACTACAATTAATAATTATTAATGATGATATGGATAAATTTGGATTTATTAGATGATTAGAAAACGTCTTACAATATCGCAGACATCAGTCATGTCACGTACATTCCTTTTTTGCTAGTGATCCCAAAAAATGCAAACAAGAGAAAAATAATAAAATTATTTTTCGGAGACTTAGTCAAACTTGCTGTTAACACTCCACTCCGCCAGTGCCATAATTTAATCGACATCATTTCTATGACAATTGACTACGTAAACATTACGCAACACGGCACAATATTGTGAACAAAGAGATAAATTTCACACATTGACGATAATCATAGCTGCATTGCGATAGTTTATTATATTTTCTTTTTTTAATTAGGCTTCTTACATTGTATAAATCTAACAGTGTCAGTATTCATGAATATTTAACTCAAGAATAATTCTAAAGTAAAAACGCTCCAGACCATACCCGGGCCTACATAACCTGAGTCATAGCAAAATTGAATGTAAATCTATACCTAAAGCCAAACAACCAACGGCTAAATTATCATGTCAACCTGAAAAGATGCTTTTCATTAAACACTTGAATTATTTTTTCAATTCTTATATAAAAGTAAACAATTTTCTGCCACTAATGTAGGCTTAAACTGATTTGATTTTAGATTTTTAAATTTCCACAAAAATAGCCTTTTTTTTAATTTCTGGCTCCATAGTTTGATAGTATGAACAATTCCGCTAATTGCAGATTTTGTACCTTAAGCTAGATAAACATACTCATACACATTTTCCGGAGGCGTTACAGAATATATTAAAAGTGGTGCGTATTTCTTATATGTTTGTTACTTACTCATGAAATTTAAGGAAGTAATTGTTTAACGTAGTACACAATGTACCTATCATAGAAATTTCCCGGCGCCAGATTGTTGTAACATGGACTTGTTGCACTATGACGACAGCTTTATAGATGTTTAACAAATAAATATTCGTATAATGTGTAAGTATCTCGAACATGTGTAACCGCAGGAGATTGATGATTAATGTACGTTTAAATATTTTGATTTGGGGAATTAAAACCGCAACTTTGTTTAAGATCGGTGTTCAAAATGTTATATGAGAATAATGTTAATAAAGTAATAAATGAATCCAAGGATATTATATAAGAATAGGTAAATATTCTTTCCCATCTTTCAAAACAGGAAACTTCTTGGGGTTTTCCCGAGTTGTCTAAAGCGGGTGATAGACCTGCAAGCAAATAGGTATGCACTTATGGTTTCTTGGCCTTATTCACAAAGATGAAATTTCATCATATACGCGTACTTTCTTAAACATCTATCACATGTTTAAAACTATTTTTTTTCCCAAAATAACGCTCGTGGAATCAGTCATATCCGGATAAAGTTCCATGTATAACTTCGATATTCAAAATATATGATTATGTATTGTCGGCCTTACTTATAATAATCTCGTTAAGAAACGATTAGGTATCTCTTAAGCAAGAGAATCAGAATCAGACCCTTATCCATTAATATCTTTTTTTTTCACTTATAAACGTGTATTATCATTGTTTACCTAAGAGGAGCACAGATAAACGAAATTTGAATGATTGACGTAGGTTGTACCCAAAATATTCGGCTAAAGAGGATAGACTCCTCTAAGGGTAAGATTATCACTAATCAGTTGCTGAGCAATTTCTTTAAATTTAAGAAACGATTATAAGTAAGACCCTAAATGTTTAAAGTAAGACACTGTAGACACATGTCTATTGCTAAAGATCGTTCATGTGTATGTATATATATATATATATATATATATATATATATATATATATATATATATATATAAAGTAAACTTAATTTTTAGAATAGTAAACAGTCCGTGATCTAAAAAGCAGCAAAAACTCACAGTATGAAAATATTAAAATTGAATGCCACGCGACCATGTGACGCCAGGCGCATTTTAAAATACTTTTCATTTAGATGAATTATGAACTTAAGCGTGGGTATTTGGCTTGAACTTAAAGGGCGACGTTTTACCGAGATAAAATTTATCTTACATTCATCGCACTTACCAAATGTATATATATGAAGCAATCTTTACATGTAACAAACTTTTATATTATCATAATGTATATACATGAATGAATACCAGATACTTCTTACATGCTATGCCTACAACGATACAAACACTACCACATATATATATTGGTTTTGACGGTAGAACAAGTATGAAGTTTCCGTGTTATGATGTTGACGCATAACATACAATAATTTTGGGAACGCTGCATATTCCACGCAATAATTCACGCCTCAGTGTCACCCCAAACTAATCTCGATTTAGTGAAACGATCACACGAGGATATTAAATCACTCTGTCAAACTGCAACAAGCCGCTCATTAAATCCGCTCCGGCTAGTAAACACCGATACACAGGGCTAGATGGACCACGATCAAAGGGCTCTGTTTAACAGTGACCGAGCCAACAAGTTCGTTAGTCAGGTATAATGTGCAATAGTTCGGTCAAATGACTTAGACACAGAGATACTTTTGCCTGAATATAATTGTTCCTACATTTTATTTCAGAAAATATATTACTTTTTACTAATGTAGCTTTAATATTAGAATCTCAATCAAATTTTGATTTAATATTTTTATTGAATTTTTTCAGGCAATTCAAATTATTAATCTCACACGTGCAATAAACATGTAAAGGTAAGTGATGAAATTGTATATTTTTTTTTATTGAATGCTTATTCATACAATTTCCACAATGGCTCAAAGTTAAAAAAGATTAGAATAAAATGCTGTTTATTACAAATATAACAATATTTATCTACCTAAATTATATTATGTTAATTTTCGGTTCTGTCGCTAAAAGTGATTTCTTTTAGACAACTTTCTTACTTCACAAAAATAACCTAATATCTTCTAAGCAACATATTATAAAGTGTATATACAATAATTACAAAACAAATAGTAAAACTTTATTTACAGGTTTATAAAATTTTAAATTTCAATGTTATTGTAATTATAAAATATATCAAAAATCAAATTTGACAAAAATATTCCAAAGTGAATTCCACGTAGTTAGCTACATACAAAGTAGTATAATGATATTAGAAGAAACTAAGAGCGCTGTGTGAACACTTTGGACCGGGTCCTTTTTATAACCAAAACTCACTAAAAAAGCATTTCAGACTGTCCCTATATGCCATTACTGCAGCTAAATTAAATAACGAAAGTTAAAATGGACGGTGAAACTGAAAACAGTACCTGTGTTTTCTTCAAAACAAAGATGGTACTCTGGGTTTAACCAAACTGAAAATGTAAATTGGTGGCAGCAGTTCGCCTGTTAAGATTATATTCAAGTTTTAAATTATAGTTGTATTATAGTACGGCGCAGACAACATATGCCCAGAGGCGTATCATCACTTAAACGCAGTTTCCCTAGTGGAATTATCGCAAATGATACCAACAATTTCCTTATATAGAGAGTACTTGTTCAAACGTGACATAGTAGGGGGTCTTTACTTTCAACGACGGAGCTGGTTGCATTATTACAAAGTTATAGTAGTATTTTCTTAAGTTTTCGCGACTTGTATACATAATAAAACTACGTGTTAACGGTTTTAAATGCGGTAATTTAACGGTAAGTTTTAAGTTGGCGGTAGGCTAAATAAAACTTTAACAATACTCGTTGGACAAATGTTACCTTTGTCGTCCGTGACCACGGCCACTGAAAAGCGGCCGAAACGTCGGACAAACCAAAATCAAATAAATTACCGCGCTTAAAACCGTTAAAACGTAGTTTTATTATGTGTACAAGTCGCGAAAACTTAAGAAAATATTAAGTTTCAACTGTTTAAGAGCGGTATTTTATATGAATAGTTTTATTAAATTATAGTAGTACTTTTTCTAGTACTTTAAAACTCTATTCACACTCAACAATTTAATTAAACAGTGAGCATTGCGTACTTTTTATGTTTATAAGTATGTTTAGTACCTACTTCTATCCGGTCTTGGAAATGAATTAATTATCATTAAACTAGGCTTACACTATGTTCTTTCGATAACGGATACAGAGGGCCCGTCGATAATCTTCATCGTCGACAATGAGACACTTAGTATTTTCTTAAATTTTCGCGACTAGTACATGTAATAAACATACATATTAACGGTTTTATGAGCGGTATTTTATTTGACTTTTTGCCGTGATCACGGCTACTGAAAAGTGTCCGAAACGTCGAAATAAAATTCATATAAAATACCGCTCTTAAACAGTTGAAACTTAATATTTTCTTAAGTTTTCGCGACTTGTACACATAATAAAACTACGTTTTAACGGTTTTAAGCGCGGTAATTTATTTGATTTTGGTTTATCCGACGTTTCGGCCGCTTTTCAGTGGCCGTGGTCACGGAAGACAGTTGAAACTTAGTTTTGTGATGAGACACTTTTTATACGATAGGATCTTAAATTTATTCAATCGAAGCCGCGTAGTATTAGTAGTTGTATACGTATATAACAACGAAAGAACAAAACATATTTTAATAAAGCATCCAATCAAAATGTGCATTACAATATTTGCTAATTGGTATCTCTTTGTAACCAATTACCGTGTTCATTTCATTACTACATGCGTATTCCAACCTCGAACGGTAACAATTGGAAATATTTTTTAATTTGTAGGTACACAGAAAACAAAATGCTGTTGAACATTTAAAAAAGCTTGCCAACGAGAATGTATAAAACATAACGATTAGTGCATAAGTAACCACAACCGCATATTTTCCAATAAGTTATGACATCTCAATATGTATTACTATAGTGATCTGAATGATGATTATTTTTAAAATTGTCGTCTCTATTGTTCTTACAAGTCTTGATCAAACATTTCTAGTTTTGTGTTTTCTAGTTTAAAACAAAATAAATACTTCTGAATCATAGTTTTAAAGATTGGTCTTGACGACTATTTACCTTTACAGCCTGTATATTATTGTATTAGAATACGTTCATTGGAGTGTACTTCTACTACTCGTAGACTTGCTCAGTATTTTACAAATCACGGATCAGCACATTTCAAGCCATTTAAAGCACATAAAAGTCGAGCTCACAGATGAACAGGGTGGCAACTTTTCTGCTCTCATTTCATTCAGTGCGCGGCGATGCGTTAGAACACTTAAAACTGCTGAAACTTTTTAAACACTTCAAACTTTTTTGGAACTAATCTGAACAAACACCTGAAACGTTTGATTTGCATGAATAAAATATTCTTCGTTGTGTACCACCAAAAAATATACTTTCGAGTATTTTTGTTTTTTATTGCAAGAGTTCAGCAGACAGCCCACCTGATGGAAAAAAACTGTTACCATCACTTATATACATTTTTAACACCAAAGATGCTGCCAATGTACTGCAGCTCTCGAAAGAGATACTGGTGCCTAGCCACTAATGCCGGAACCCAACTCAAGGTTGTTATGGCGACATTCTCTAGACCATGGGGACAGATATACACCATCCAGGCAGGCAAATACCCTAACACCTGGCTTTGGGGTGTTTTTGTCGCCTCTTATACCAGGCCGGCCCGGCCGCAGGAGATTTTATTCTTTCTCCGTTCCTGCACGGATAAAAAAATCTTAAAAGAAGAAGATATAATTCTTAGAAACTATAAAACAAAGATATTGTTGAAAGCTATACTCTATCAAACAAACAATCAAATTAAAAAAATATAGGGATTAAAGATACGTTTTTGTACATTCAGTTAGAAAATTGCTCTCTTCCGATGTAGGTTTATACTACTAAACAAAGAACGTTCTTCTCTTCTCTTCTTCTTCTTTAATGCGTATTAGCTTTTTTCTCGTTTTATATTTATCTATGTAAGTGTATTTTATGAATATTTTATACTTTATTACTATAATTTTTATATTTTGTTAGTGAATGTATATTACATCATGTATGTATTTATATTTTTTATTACAATATACTGATTCGGTAAAGTGAGAATAATACAACATACCCGTGTTCTTATCAAACTTCTCGTCCATTCAAAGGTTGTCTGGAAGAAATCGCTAATAGCGGTAAAACCGCCTATTTTATTGTAAAATTTTAGAATAGAATAAAATAGCAGAATATCTTTGTTGCGTAATGTATGTATAATTTATTTCTATTAACTATATCTTTTAAAACATAATTAAGCATATTCATTTCTTTATTCATAATAATAGACAAAACTTTGGATATTGGAATGATCACGGCAATCATCTCAAAAAGTCGTTAAATTTTTATTAAATAATTTTAAAACTAAATTTGTTTGGATAGTTGTTTGTTCCTTCTTTATTGGCCAAAGAATCAAAAAATGCATGAAAAATGTTTATGCACCCATATGTGTAGTAAATAGATTACTCTTTACTGTTAACCAAATCCTAGACAAACAGAAGTAGAAAAGATAGGACAACAGCCGGCCTTATTGCTAAAAAGCGATCTCTTCCAGTGAAGTATCGGCAGGTGTTGATAGATTTTAAAAATTGTGTGTGGTATTGTTTATAAATAATGATGAATAATAGAATACGTAATAAACATGAAAATTTTTATGTTATTAAATTATTCAATGTAAAGTTTGGAATATGTACATTAAGCAGATAATATTCATTTAGGACGGACTGAGCCGATCCACTTGCTATTGTATACTAAATTACTTCTGTCAATTCCAAACTTAGCCACTCACAGAATCAACTGATTTATATGTGGAAGTTTCGACGGATGCGAGTACGTCCCATCAATAATTCAATTTATCCGCTCACCGGCGGGCACTTGCGCTAAAACTAAATTTACACTTAGCTTGTAACTGGCGCCAGTTTGAGTGCGAGTGATACATGCCCATGTTCCGACCAATAACTGATTTATCTTACACGACACTGGCCCCAGAGCAGACATGCGCGTTACTAACACACCTCTCAATAAATAAATTTGTTTCCAAACTAAACTATGCCTGCAATGTAATAATTATAAAAGAAAGAGTTTATTTCTTATATGATTTTTTTCAGACTCTTCAAATGGTAAGTGCCAGTTGAAAAATAGAAGCATTGTGCTTACTAAAAGCGCAGCGTATACTGAGCTAAATTGCTTTCGACACTTTTATAACAATTGTTCTAATGTGCAATGTATTTCTACCTGTAGCAATTTATATTATAAAAACTGAAATTACGAAGGTATTATTTAACAAAATTACCTGGCTAATATCAGTTGGTACAAGTGTTACAACCTAACTGTCCTTTGCCACTTTTATAAGCCCACTCTATCTAGTTAAGTTGATATTATTTTAAAAATAATTATTTAGATATTAAAATATATAATGACTTTAGCTTTTTACGAGTATAGTATTGAATGAACGTTACATAAATACAAACATAAATTTTTGCAGTTAAATCGCTCAAACGTACTTTATTTAATTACTAGCTGAGCCGGCGAACTTCGTACCGCCAAATTGTCTTAATTCCTAAAAGACTTTGTGTCATGACACAAAAAAAAACACCATAATCGGTCCAGGTGATTAGGAGGTTTCTAGAACCCGATCTCAGCGCCACCTACCGGTTCTAATTGCGAATCTAAATCATCCGGGAACCCACTGAAACACACAAAAACAAAATCACCAAAATCGCTCCCGGTGATTAGGAGGATTCTAGAACCCGATCTCAGCGCCATCTACTGGTTCCAATTGTGGATTTAAATCCCGGGACCCACTCAAACACACACACACACAATATTTCATCAAAATCGGTAAAGTCGTTCTCAAGTTATGCGCTTACCAACACATTTTGCGATTCGTTTTTATACATAAGATTAGCTTCTGCCCGTGACTTCGTACGCGTGGAAAGGAAGTTAAAAAACACCCGCGTATTTGAAACATTCTTCATTGGTGCTCCGCTCCTATTGCTCTTAGCGTGATGGTTTATAGCCTGTAACCTACATCAATAAATGGGCTATCTAACACTGAATTTTGATTTTTTTATCAGACCAGTAGTTCCTGAGATTAGCGCGTTCAAGCAAACAAACAAAGAAACATACTTATCTGCTTTATATATTATATATAAGATAAAACTCTCTCACTGACACCACACCCTGTCAAATTATCCGCTTCTATTATGTTACGCAAAGAAATTACTTTTAGTCTGTTATAAGCTGTTTAAGTAATTAAAGCTTTTTAACTATCCCACGGGAACTATTTAATTTTTCGGGATCAAAAGTATCCTATATGTTGACCAGGGATATAAGCTATCACCATACTAAATTTCATGTAAATCGGTCCAGTCGTTTCTGAGATTAGCCGGTACAAACAGACAGACAAACAGCGAAACAAAAAATTCCAAAAAAATATAAATTAGTTCTATTTGACTTCTTACATCCCCCTGACTCGGTTTTTAGCAAAAATTTTTATTGTACAGAAATTCGACCTCTACAATTTTATTATAAGTATAGATTTTCTCGATATTTTTTCGTTTCTTATAAACTTTTACCACCTATATGTACTACGTTAATTCAATGAAATGCTTTAGCTTCTATGACAAATTTTTAATTAATTATATTTAACTTTTAATCTAGAAGATGAACAATTTAAAATTATCTTAAAGTATTTGCTATTTTAAAGGTAAAAATGAAGCGTACATCCCATTTTCATAACCAGTGTCAATGGGCAAATGAACAGTGGCTAGGGTGGTGCACTTAATGCAGCTAGCTAAAATCTACGTTACTTACACCTAATAATTTATATATCGAAACATGAATTGTTATCTGGCTATCAACAATTTCAAATATAAATAAGATACAAAAGGGTAAAACAAAAACATGAACTAATTCAAATACAGCTTTTCATTTATTTAACCAACAAAGGGAATCAAGAGTGACGTACATTCCGTCTGACTTACTAATATCATGAATATAAATTGAAACATCATGGATATTTATGCGGGGTTGGCCGCGGATACATCGCCCAGCACTGATACGACCGGCAGGTGTTCAGACAATGTGCAATAGATTTCTGATATCGATATTTATGCCTATTACCGAACCGTTCAAAAGAAAACAATTCGTATTCGTAATAATAACAGATATTCATATTGGATCCGTACTTGTGTAACTTTATGACTACAATTATTATTCCAAAAAAAATCTAAATATCTTTTTAGTTCAATAAAGTCTTAAGGGATTATAAATAGAATACAATATATCTAAGTTAGGTTTTGCTTTAATCTAATTAGTTTATAATGTCATAGTTTTTTTAAATATTATTTGTTACTTTGCACTAAAAGGCAAGTCATTTTAAAATTGTTTAAGGTATCCTAATTTAATAAATGCACTTTTGAATACGAAATTAATAATGAACCAATTTTATTAATTAAATAAAATCAAAATAATAAATATCAATGACCATATGTAACGTTGCGGAATATAACCGCATCGATTGCAATTGCCTACTGTAATCCTGTGATATGGCTAAAATAATAAAATAAAAGCAACGTGAAAATGTAAAAGTAGACTTGTATAGCTATAAGAGAACGGATGAAATATCCAACCAATAAAATAATTGATCGATTGTTAAGTTTTATTGTTTAATGCTTGCAAACTTGTCATTTTAAATAGAGTGAAAAGTACATGTAGGTATACGATAAAGTATACATAATAAGAGGAATAAATAAGTTAAAAAAGAACACCCAACATCAAAAAGTACCTTAACTAACAAAAAAAAAATGTTTTGTACGACCTGTTTGTTGTTATTCTAACGAATTATGAAATTATTGTTTTTTGTATAATAATTTTTAAATATTTTTTAATATATTGAAGTCGGTGCTAAGTGTAACGTAGAAATACACATTTCATTCTTTTGAATTTCCATAAACCACTGTAGCATGCAAATAGGAAACTAGTTTTTTTAATTTTCTGTTTTTGTTTTTTATATTTGATTAAAAATTAATTTAAAATGGAATTTATTAAATGGACTCTACACTTTCTGGCAAGAAGAAAATAATAAAGATCCTTAACGTTTTAATTATTTTTCAAAAAATAAACCAGTTTGTAACTAAACGTGTGAAGCCAGGCTTGTTATCTAATAGAATGTGGATTCATGTAAATGTGGATTTACGCAAAATACAGAAGTGTAAAATAAATTTAGCTTCAGCATAGGTGTTAAGAAAAACACGAAACAAGAGTAAAACAAGGCAGGCAAGCGGCGCCGATCGTAGATACGCAAGGCATCGTGATTCCTGACAGGCAGCACCTACATACCTACAGCTCAACGAGATTGCATACCGCGTTCCGATATTGACTATCCGACTAATGTGGGCGTTAATAGATGGAAAGTGCCTTAAAACTAGTTTAGATCTGCTTTTGCACTGGGCTTAGGAAATAAAATAAATCGAAAGTTTTATACATATACACAAAGACTGTACGTGGCATTTATTTATCATAAAATAATCTATGATTTAACCAAATGCCACCCAACAGTAGAAGCAAGTCAAAACATGACACCAGCTGCATCCAAAACCTAAACACCACGTAGATTATGTTTTTATAGTAATATAATAATAATAGCCCAAAATATCCCACTGCTCAGGCCTCCGTATGATTGGGGAACAGTATACCCGCCACGCATATCCAAGGCAGATTGGTGAGTTTGCCATATGGGCTATCTCAATATGCCAGTTTCATCACGATGGTTTTCTTCACCGTGACTTCGTGATAATAGTAACAAGCATATTGTTACTATTATCAGTAGGTCAGAAAACTTCCTAAGTGCTGCCCACTCGTACTCCTCGGCTGTGATTCAAACCCCCGTCTCTTTTGAAACGCGAAATTTTGACTGGACATCATTACCACCTAAGCTACTACTGTATTGAAGCATACAGAACCTAAAAACTTAGTCCGATATTACTCTCTCTGAATTCATTTACGTCTGTAAGTCGCAGTACAATATTGGACCTAGGCCTCTTCATTTTACGCCAATATCCTGGTTTACAGGTTGTATTAGAGGGGATATTATATTTAATATGCCGTTAGGGCGTTCAATACGTTTTGGTTACTGAGGTCCTGACATACGGCGACAAGATCTGAGCCGGGTCTGAGCATACCACCACAGTCCAACACTACCCTAGTATTAGCCCCATGCAGCAGGGCGTCCAAGACCGATCACATCTCGAAACAAAATTCGACACTAAATTTCCCAAATGTAATGTAGGTCCTAGCATTCCTCTTATCCGTCAGCCAAATTTCTACTAATAAAATTGGTTGATGTAATTTATTTTCTTTTTTAAAACAGAGCATGCCGTTTGCTGTCAGCAGGAAATTTACGCTCGCTCCCAATAATTAGCATAATTGTAAACTTGACGCGAGTCAGCTTTTGAGTGCGAACAAATATTATTTTTGTGCCGAATGAATGACTACCGTTGAAAAGAGTACTTAGGAATGCGCAATTATGTATATTAAAAACTGATCAGCGATTACTTATATACGTCCATGCCATATTTAGCTAATACATAACTGACATCACTAACGGTGTCAGGACGGTAAATAACACAAAATATAAAAATCGCAATTTAGTGCAAAAAAAGTAGAAAATAAAAATTATTAAAGTATATGAAAATTAAGATTGTTAAGTAATTAATAACAATTTTCTTTAATATTGGCAAATTACTGTACTTAGCTTTGTGTTTACTTGTCGACCGAATATAAAATTGAAACGATACACAAATGACATTTTCAATAATTCATGTTGAATAAGCTTTCAGCAATAAGGCCGCCCATTAAAATTAAGATACATTTTACATGTATTACTATTCTTATATTGGTGAACAATAAACAGAATTGTTGTTGAAATGAAACGAATAAAAATATCAATCAGCCCTTAATAAAGTATCTTAAACACAAATAATATTCAACTTCTAATGAAGCAAAAATCTGGTTCTTGTTCAAAATCTAATGACAAAGTAACCAAAATAACATTGAGGGGGGTTAAGTTTGGAAACAAATAATTAATATTATTAATTATTAACACATTTACAAGTATACCATCCTTTACATAAAAAGTTACAAAAGTAACGAAATTACATTTATGTAGATGCACACATTTAGATATTCCTATTTTTTTTCATATATACATACTAAAATAAAGTTATATTTACGTATATACAATAAACATACATGCACATGCTTATGAGATATATTATCACTCGATAACTCATAGTAATATAATACAACAGATACGTAAACTTACTATATGTACTTACGCAAATTGCGGGCAGTGGAGAGGCGAAGGAACGCAAATCGTTACCGATGTGCGAAACCGGGCAATCCGTTCTGACAAGCGTGGTGAGTTTACTGTCTGCATCTAAGTATAAAGCGGCTCAAGTCCAACAGTGGGATCTTTAACTGACATTATTACATAATATTTTCTTAAGTTTTCGCGACTTGTACACATAATAAAACTACGTTTTAACGGTTTTAAGCGCGGTAATTTATTTGATTTAGGTTTATCCGACGTTTCGGCCGTTTTTCAGTGGCCGTGGTCACGGAAGACAAAGATGACATTTGTCAAACGTGTATTGTCAAAGTTTTTATTCAGCCTACCGCCAACTTGTTCATTTTAATTATTTAGTTTAAAAATTTTTTTATGGATATTATTTACTCTATGAGAGCCTAATCTAATTTACCACCGCTTCACAACATGTTGTGGCTTGAAGAGAAGAAGCGGCGCAAGAAACTCTTCAGCAAACATGCCTAGTTCTAATTTTTTTTATATAATACTAAAATGAGTGGATGGAAAAAATAAAAGAAATTATCAGTCAAGTTGGTTTGTTTCGTTGCACGCAGAAAGAGCTCACAGTGTCTTGAGGTCTGGCAGTTGGTTTTTGCTGGGTTTGGGTCTTAATAGTTTTGATGATTGGATCCCAAACAGGTGGTACCTGCCAACCATCTTCTCTATTGAAATTTGGGTGTTTTTTGATTTCAATAGCCTCACGCATCATTCTTGGTATGAAACGATTCTCTTTCGCGAGGATTTGTGGGTTATCGAATCTGATGTAATGGTTGGGTTTATCCAGCGTGTGTTCACTGATCTGCGATCATTTTTTCCTTCCACTCATTTTAATATTATATAAAAAAATTTAGAACTAGGCATGTTTGCTGAAGAGTTTCTTGCGCCGCTTCTTCTCTTCAAGCCACAACATGTTGTGAAGCGGTGGTAAATTAGATTAGGCTCCCATAGAGTAAATAATATCCATAAACAAAATATAAAACTAAATAATTAAAATGAACAAGTTGGCGGTAGGCTGAATAAAAACTTTGACAATACACGTTTGACAAATGTCATCTTTGTCTTCCGTGACCACGGCCACTGAAAAGCGGCCGAAACGTCGGATAAACCTAAATCAAATAAATTACCGCGCTTAAAACCGTTAAAACGTAGTTTTATTAGACATTATTACATGCTTAAGCTTTTAAAACGGGCATTATAAAATATCTTATATATAAAATTCTCGTGTCACAGTGTTAGTTACCATACTCCTCCGAAACGGCTTGACCGATTCTCATGAAATTTTGTGTGCATATTGGGTAGGTCTGAGAATCGGACAACATCTATTTTTCATCCCCCTAAATGTTAAGGGTAGTCCAACCCTAAATTTTTTTTTTTTTTAGATTTTTTTATTTTTTTTTATGATACATCATTACAAAATACACACAACCCTAAATTTTCAACCCTTTACGATCAACCCCTATTTTTTAGCTAGCGATATTAGTATTTTTATAATTTTCTACTGGGATGATTTAGACTTTAATTTGAACCAGGTAGATTGCGCTGCAATCGGGTACCAGAATTTAGGTGGATTTTTTGTTGTTGTTGTATGTGTTGAAGTTTGTCCTGGAATGGTTTAAATAAACGATTGGACCCAGTAGGTGGCGCCGCGATACTCCTCCTAAATGCTGGGCCTGATTTTGATGAGATTTTTTGTTTGTTCAAGTGGATTTGAGAATAGTTTAGATTAACATTTGGTCCCGGTAGATGACGCTGGAATCGGGTTCTAGATTTATAATTTTTAAAAGCAGGACAACGTCTGCCGGGTACAGCTAGTATAACTATAGATATTGTCGGTGTTAGACAGTCAAATCCGTGATTTAACACACCAATAGAGATGTCGGTCACGACGATTAGTCCAACTCAATTACGATGCAATAGTTATGCAAATATTGTAGATTATGATATTTCAGCGGTGGTTATAGTAATTCAACGCAATCTATTCAGTTGTCTATAATTGTGACTGAAATCTAAGTTATTGTATGGACAAAACAAGATATATATAGTACGGTAAAGACATTGTACAACATCTGCACGAAGTGATATTACAATAATTTATGCACTGTTGATTCTAACTTTTCTTGTCAACTGTCTACGCTAATTGTTACAGGTTTCAAAGCTGGCCAACAGGCAGACGGCCCACCTGATGGAAAGTGGTTACCGCCATCTATGGACATTTGCAACACCAGGAGCAAATCGAACAAATTTTATAACGCCCTTCTTAAATGACCCCATGTCCCTCAACGTAGCGTAGAGGGAAAACCGTGGCGTGAAGTTCCCTCCAATTCGTTATTGTACACGGAATAGACGTTCTCGAAAACCGTTGCGCAGTTAAGCTTGGTAGCTCAAGGATATGAGGGTTAACATCCCGCCGATGGCAAGTGCAAAAAAAAGCGGTGCAGTGGTGCAAATTTGACGTTGATGCCAAATCGAACAGTTCCTCGGAACACTCCCCATTGTACAGACGGTAGAATACGCAAAGAGAAGCAAAATATCTCCGTAGACTAAGCTATTCTAAACTATCTGTTTTGTACAATTGTCTGTAATTGTACAATTGGCACGAATATGTATACAAATTTACCATCTCAGTCTTCGGTGTATATGCTCTTCAACAAGGGTTACTCTCGATTTCGTTGTGATCCACAAATCCACAATCAGAACTCTGGGACCATCTTGGGAGTTAAAAGAGACAATTTTAAAATCGGTCCACAATTGACAGAGTAATCGCGTAACATGCCTACAAAAAAATTAAGCGCCTGTAGAAAGTATAATACTGGCACGCGTATACAAGGTTTATTTGGAACAATGTAGGCTCTGGGCATTTTTTAATAAAAGTTACTCTCGATTTCTCTGGGACCTGAGATCCACTCATCAGATCCTGACTCGGTGACCATAAAACTGCCTTGGGAGTATACGTACTAACGAATACAATAAAAAATCCAAAATCAATTCACATTTGACGAAAAAATCGGGTAACATCCATATCAAAAATTAAGCGCCTGTAGAAAATGTAATAGTCACACGCGTATACAAGCTTTTATCCTAGAATTTAGGCGCACGGAGTTCTTCAATAAGTAATTGTTACTCTCGATTAGCCTGGAATTCATTCATCAGATTCTGACATGATGACAATGATACCAATTCGGGAGTATAACCATTTGATTAAAAGAAAAATTTTGAAAATCGGTTCACAGTTGACAGAGAAACGAACATACACAAAAACATACAGACGAATTGAGAACCTCCTCCTTTTTGAAATCGGTAAAAAAACGTTTAAACGTTTACCCTATAATCGCAGGTAAAGAGAGATATTACTAAAGAATATCCAAAACGTGAATTATTAGAATGAAACGATGAATGAAAATGGAATTAAAATGTAGTTTATATATCTAGCGGTTCAGTAAACTTTATAAAATAATAATTTAAGGTAAAATATGGTTCCAGCAATTCTGATCATGGGGAGTTTTTTTTTCGCTTTTAACCTTGATTTGATATTGTTTGTTTTAAGTAATAATTATGTGCTTGTGTGGAGAACCTCAACCGTTTAGTGAAATAAACCTTTTTGCGCTTTCACAATACTCCGTAGTATGGCGTTTATCAAGTATATTTTAATAAAATATAATTTCTTAAACTTGAACGTTAATTAATTAATTGATCAATATTCAAATTTAAGAATAAACTTGAATGTTACGTGAGTAATTGATACAGTTAAATCCACAAATTGTGAGAAGCCATGTATGTAAAAGTACAAGAATACTTATACAACAACAAGTGATTAATATTTTATGTTTATACAATTGAAATTTAAAGATGGCTTCTAAACGCTCATTACCGTTTTAACTGCGTCATTAAACAACTAGCAAGTTTTTGTTAAATGAAATTATTAAGTGCGTACTATGTGCGTTGCGTAATTTTACGTTACGCGGCGTATTGTATTTGTTTTATGGTGCTTGTTTTACCTTGAACCGTTGTTTCAAGAGCATTATAGACACTCCAGATTCTCGTGAGAACGCAAGAAAAGAAATCTTAAAACTGTTCCACATTTTCGTTTTCACCGCTTTTCTCGCGTTCGAATGGTATTCTCGCGAGAATGCTGAGTGCCCTTTATAGGTTAGTCTATATGACTACACATGCAAACTACATTCACTTCACGGCACATTACAATGATGAACATGAACAAATCCATTAAGTAGCATACTATTATAATTTAAGATTGTCATCCTACAAAGTCAACGTCCAAGCCTCGTTCCAATAACAAAAGTTATGTTCAAATCCTAGCCGAAAATTACGCATCGCTTAAGGATATTTTCTGGTTCAAATATAACATATATTCCATGTCCTGCATGGACGAAGTGGTTACTTATAAATAAATGTTTACCTTTTATATAAGATAGATATTATAAGTAAAAATATTTATTTATTGTAACTGGACGAAAGAATTTTACGAATAAAATTGTAATTCTATTTATAATTATGATTGATATATCATACTATTTACTACTCTCTTAAAGGCTCTGGAAATGATTTGTATTTTAAGGAAGGGTCACCGTCATAGATTACTTTAAAAAACCGGATGTCTTTTTAAATAAAAAATGATACTTTCAATATGAATACGGAACTATATATCCACAAACAAAACCGTCTGTTAAGTCCTTTAAAGAATAATGAAAACAGATTCCCAAGTACCTATTATGTTAATTGGAAATTGTCTTATATATGAAAAAAATGTCTCATAAGAAAAATCAATAAGGCAACGAAAATGTATTGCCCATTCAAGCATAAGCGCTCACGTATCCCGTTTTCTGTTGATACCATATTCGCGTAAATCCCATCCAGTGTCGAGTTGCCTCGAACGCCCTTGCGGGTATTGACTGAGACGTATGCAAAGGATCAATGAGATAAATTGCTCACCTCTGTCACTTATTTCACGGTTAAAAGGATGAAACACAGGATGGAAAGAATAAGCTTACCTTTCTCGCGCTAATGCACCCAGTAAGCTACATTCGCCTTAATTACACGCCGCGAAGGCAAATGACTCACATAACCAGTTTATGAATTAATACAAGTGTTATCATAATTACTTTTACCGTACACCCCATCGCTAAATTTTGAAATGATGACAGCGATCATAACTTAAATGGTAAACATACATTATACTGAGATTGACAGTTTGCTTTAAAAAAACGTGTTTAAAAACAAATAACTCCGCCTCCATATTAAGAGCTGTCGGCAAGCTACTACTTTTCCGTATAAATTCTCCATTTTTGGCTCAATTTCGAAAGTAACATATTTTTAATAGTCGTCAAAAAAAACCAAAAAGTTAAGTGCCTAAAAGACTTGCGTAACCCTTAAATTATAATAATATGTAAATTAGTTTATATATACGTTTCATTTAATTGAATATTTTGTCTATAGATCTTATTTTTTTTTAAGTCTACTGCAACACCCTTTTTTTGATGACGCAGGGAAATGTCTTTCTTGAGACACCATTCTCGGTAAAAGATGAAAGGGATGTGTGGGATTCATGATCAGCCGTATGCCCACCGTGGCCTCTGATCAGAAGAACGGGGAATGGTCGGCCGTCAGAGTGCCAACTAAACCTAACCTGTGCTACTCTCATATGTGCTTTTATAGGGTGCCACAGGAACTAAACCATAGGTATAACATCTGTGACACCCCTACACTTGGCTCTCACTCAGGGCATTCTCGGGGAAGGGTACCCTCTTCACCAACAGGGGGAGGAAGTCCACGGGATCCCGGACTGCGACCCCCTTTAATAACAAACGCAATCCCCACAAGGATCGCGATCCCAAGGTTGCGAAACGATGCTTTATACTAATGATTGTATTACAGAAATACAACTACAAACGAATAGCAACATTCGGGACGGTCTGTTCCCGCAAATTACACCGTTATGAGACTACAAATAACCGCAAATTTATGTAGATGGCTATCGAGTGCTCGGCGTTACGTAAAACGTGTTTAAGACGGTGGCGGGGGCGATAACACGACACTAGTGTTAACATCTGGGCCCCGCTGCCGTCGAGTATAAACATCCCGGTGTCGAGATCATGTCTTCATTTGCATGTTTCGGGCGAAGCTACTGCTGTTCGAGGAAAGTGTCGCGCGGCGGCGGCTGCCCGTGCCGGCGATGTCAATGGGGTCGTTACTCGAATTTATTCAAAGTAGGCATTTCAGATGGAGCCGGGCCCAGCCCCTGCGTCTCTACTGATAAACAGCTCCCACTAGATCGGATATAAAGATATGGCAAGAATAGCTCGCTCCCTGCGAAAGTGTATAACTGAACGATTCAAAAGCGCAATCAAGTTAGGTTGTTTTCGTATACGATATTGCATTGTTAAATGGATAGCTACGGCACAATGGACGCTCGTTTGCGAGCGCCATAAAAGTGAGATATAACAATAAGTGCAAGGACTATCGTGCTCTTGGATAAGAGAACGATCACTGCATGTTGTATTATGATACTCAATCCCAAGTTTATCACAAATATTCAAACAGTAATTTATTTCGGAATTAAGTAGAATAAACCTGACAATAATTAAAACTCTTCGTAGCCCAATCAAGAAGCATTCAATGCCTTGAGAGTAAATTCGAATGCGGACGTACTTAAGTCTACTTAAAATAATAAAGCACTAGAAATTTATTTGTAGGAAAAATAACATTAGTAACTAATTAGTAATAACTGTAACAATAATAGTAAGTATGTGTGTGCAGTTCACACGCACTACAAGTGAAACAAAGTGTAACAAGGGGGGGAGGGATTCTATTCTCTATATTATATACATATATGTCGCAGAACGGCCTCGTTCTCACGACATCTTCTTTAGTTATTTCAGGTTTAGTGGGCGTCATCAGGATAATTTGCGAGCATAAAACACAATAGCCACGGTTTATACACTTTTAATTTAGATTTGATCAACATTATGACATAGTTTAGACCGAGCAGCGGGTTCAGGGCACCCGCTCATACTTCCAGCTTCAATACTTTCTTTAAAATACTCCATGGTCCAACTCGACCTGTTGCCACCAACCAAATGTGTCACAAAAACTCCTCAGTCTACCCAAGTAGATATTACTCAAAGTATAGAGGGCGCTGACCCCGCTCCGCCATATGCTCTGCTCTGATTGGTCGTTTATTAAATTACAATATTCATAACTTTTATTAGGTTAGAACGATCTTTAAGTTATAGAAACATTCAACAAATCAAATTAAATTACATTAAGAATTTTAGAAATAATTAAAATGTAAACAAATGTAAATGTAAGTGCGTTATATATCCAGTCAACGATACGTCCAATTAAAGCTTCCCTCCGACACGGCCTTCCTGACGTATTACACGCCCTCGTGTAATAGGCCGCCCATTATGGATTATCTGCAAAATGAAAGAGATATTATAGTTCGGCCACTCCTGACCAAGGACATCGTGTACATTTTATCTTCTGCGCAACAACATCATTCTGTATTTTTTTTCTGAGATCCGGGTCCTAACATACTCCAGACTACACACCAAATCAAGTCAGCAGTATCGAAACTGCCACCTCGTCGCCATCGAGCTACGTATTTTGAGTCAAATGTCAAAACACAAATCAAAACATCAAACAAAAATATCTCCAAATAATACCCAGCTTCTCATTCTATCGATACCAATTTTCAATCGCTACCTCGCCTCTCGTTCCACTGATTTTACTTATCAATGGCCACCCCGCTTTTTATTCCACTAATTCTATTTTGCAACGGCCACGGCACCCATTAAAAACCTAAAACAACCCAGATGGCCACCTCGCATTTTATTTCACTGGCCACCTCGCCTCTATTTCACTGGCCACCTCGCCTCTATTTCACTGGCCACCTCGCCTCTATTTCACTTTGTAATGGCCACCTGGCCTCTGTTTCACTGGCCACCTCGCCTCCGTTTCACTGGCCACCTCGCCTCCGTTTCACTGGCCACCTCGCCTCCGTTTCACTGGCCACCTCGCCTCCGTTTCACTGGCCACCTCGCCTCCGTTTCACTGGCCACCTCGCCTGATACAAAGCTTAAATAAACCCAAACAAGCACTCTCTGCTACTCCTGACCTTCATACTTCAACATTCAAGTCAAAATAAACTTTCAAAATATAAAAAAACATTTAGCATTTTAATTATCAGACTAAAATCGCTCACTCTATATGAACCTATAAATTTAAAAACTACCCATTATAATAGTCAACTGCTTTTACCACGTTTAATAGTTATTGAAATTCCATTATTTTAACTTCAAACAAAAACCGTGTGAACGCATCAGTCATCCAATCCGCTAACAACACTTCTCAATCAGTCAATCAAACCAATACATCTAAATAAGTGATGTACTCTCAACCAACCCCCGCTGAGCGTGGCTCGGATGCCATTCCTTGTGACCAGAGTAGGTAATCAGAGCAAGCAAGGTTGTCACTCTACGGGCTCCAGGGTCGACAACTTATGAAAACTCATAATAGAGGAACAAACAAACTCAAAATAATTTTCCAATTTACAATGCGTTCAATAACTAGGGTATTCACCCTAATTCGAATTTGAAACTATCACAAAAAAAATCTTAAATAAAAAATCAACTTACCAAAGTGTCTACTAACGTAAATACCCCCTGTGTACCTTATAGTGACTTTCAAACTTCTTCATAGCCACACTTTCTTCACGGTAAAATTCTAATCATCTGAATCTAAAATGTCTTTCATATAATGCCTGTAAACTTACTTTTACAAGAAAGATAACATAGCGTAGCAATAATGTGTCATAACCACTTTCCACTATACGTTATCTAAGTAAAAAAAACTCAAAAACTAGATCCGAATTTCACATAAAAATTATTGGAAGGTAAACTTGAAAAGACAATGAATTTCATACACATCGTTTATAACATACAGAAGTTTTCTTATCTTAATCAAGGAAAACATCGCATAGGAATAATATGTCAAAGTCGACTTTCTACCATACATAATCTAAGTAAAATAATTTAAAAAACTAGATCCGATTTTCCCATTATAAAAACTCTTGGAAGGTAGACTTGAATAGACAATTAATACACGCACATCGTTTATAACGAACACAAGTTTTCTTACCTTAATCAGAAAACCAAGGAAAACGTCGCATAGGAATAATATGTCAAAGGCAACTTTCTACCATACATAATCCAAGTAAAATAATTTAAAAAAACTAGACCCGATTTTCACATTATAAAAACTCTTGGAAGGTAGAATTGAAAAGACAATGAATACACGCACATCGTTTATAACGAACACAAATTTCTTGTAAGTAACCCACTCCCAAAAATAATGATGAAAAAGTAAACTACCTAAGTAATTTGTTCGTTTTCCATTTTTTGGCAACCATATCGTAATTTTTCGTACAGGAAAAATATCACTTAAATATGAGGGTAGTAAAATTGTCTACCACAAACGATGAACTATAATTTTTTTTAAATCTCGCTTTCTTCATTTTCAGAATTCGCACTAAAATAATAATTAAAAATTACCATACCTCCTGTGCCAAGTAGAATAGGCACGTAATTTTTACCTTAGACTTAGACTTCACGATCCATAAAATTGCCTTTCTACTCGCTGTACTAACGTGAATTTGAACCATTGCTGGCACACAGTAGGCCCAACGGTGACCAAACCATGCATAGGCCGACACACCGCCGCTCCACAGGCACCTTCAGGGCGCCATCACTACGTCGCTGCCACATACATGCCAATTGTCCTCCACTGCCAGCGCTTCCGGGAGCATCCTTCAATCCATCAGCACGCCTTCTCATACTGGCAAGGCTTCGCAGTCATTGCTTTCATTGTGGGCATAGGCTGAGATCCCACTTCTGATGTCGCAGAACGGCCGCGTTCTCACGACATCTTCTTTAGTTATTTCAGGTTTAGTGGGCGTCATCAGGATAATTTGCGAGCATAAAACACAATAGCCACGGTTTATACACTTTTAATTTAGATTGGATCAACATTATGACATAGTTTAGACCGAGCAGCGGGTTCAGGGCACCCGCTCATACTTCCAGCTTCAATACTTTCTTTAAAATACTCCATGGTCCAACTCGACCTGTTGCCACCAACCAAATGTTTCACAAAAACTCCTCAGTCTACCCAAGTAGATATTACTCAAAGTATAGAGGGCGCTGACCCCGCTCCGCCATATTCTCTGCTCTGATTGGTCGTTTATTAAATTCAATTATTCATAACTTTTATTAGGTTAGAACGATCTTTAAGTTATAGAAACATTCAACAAATCAAATTAAATTACATTAAGAATTTTAGAAGTAATTAAAATGTAAACAAATGATATTGTGCGTTATACATCCAGTCAACGATACGTCCAATTAAAGCTTCCCTCCGACATATATATATATATATATGTCGCAGAACGGCCTCGTTCTCACGACATCATCTTTAGTTATTACAGGTTTAGTGGGCGTCATCAGGATAAAATGCGAGCATAAAACACAATAGTCACGGTTTATACACTTTTAATTTAGATTTGATCAACATTATGACATAGTTTAGACCGAGCAGCGGGTTCAGGGCACCCGCTCATACTTCTAACTTAAAACACTTTCTTTAAAATACTCTAAGCCAAACTCGACCTGCTGCCATCAACTCAATGTGCCACAAAAACTCCTCAGTCTACCCAAGTAGATATTACTCAAAGTATAGAGGGCGCCGACCCCGCTCCGCCATATGCTCTGCTCTGATTGGTCGTTTATTAAATTACAATATTCATAACTTTTATTAGGTTAGAACGATCTTGAAGTTATAGAAACATTAACAAATCTAATTAAATTACATTAAGAATTTTAGAAGTGATTATAATGTAAACAAATGATATTGTGCGTTATACATCCAGTCAACAATACATCGTCATATCGTCATAGTCATAGCTTCCCTCCGACATATATATATATATATATATATATATATATATATATATATATATATATGTGTGTGTGTGTGTTGTCGTTAAATTAAAATAAATTAAATTTAGCTTTAAATATATTTTAACGCACGAAATTTTAAGTGTCATAGAAAAACTTCAAAACATTTCCAACTCTATCTGTATGTCTGTATGAGCATAGTGTTGAAATTATTCAATATAATGTATTCTATCTCATTCTCTCACAGTCTTAGTATTATCGATATGTGTGTTTATCTCTTTTTAGTGTCCCTTTTTCGTTTCATCGATTTTCAAATCACAATGATTCTAAAGAAGTATTACTTAAAAAAATACCCCATTATTTACCTACCCATGAAAACACAAAATATAAAAAAATACAATAGAAAAGAAAATCCTTTGCCCTAAAAAGAGGTAAAATGAGGTGAGTAAGAAAAAAATTATGTTATGTGCTATCGTGCTAGAAAAATACTTATAATCTAAAACACATGAAACATAGCTGTTTCTGTTTACCTTAATCTAGACTTGTTCTAATTGAAATCTAATTTATAATAAGTTTCCGGAAACATTGTTTTTATATTCGTTAAAAATAAAGCCCTATATCGCCCTTCCCGTAAGACAGAATATTACGGTATTCGCTCAGATCATTTTCAGACACGCAAAATTCTCGTTACCCTCACAGAAAGTAGCCAACTGCCGTGAATAATATAAACCACACGCATAAAAAATACACTGGGATGTCTTTGTCCTATCGACCTAAAACTAAAGTGTTTTTATAGCTTTTATTTTCATAAGGATTTGGAACCATAATAGTTACGCCAGCCCCATCATAGATAGGTTCTCTTTATTATCCTCATCCGGGCAGTAACGGAGAAAGAATACAATTTCTTACGGCCGGGCGGCCTGTCGTTATGAGGCGACAAAACAACCTAAAGCCAGGTGGTAAGGCCGTCCCCGTCTGGATGGTTACAACACTTGGTCTAGAGCAATTGCCATAACAACCTTGAGTTGTGTTCCGGCATTAGTGGTTCCAGTCTCCCTTAAGAGAGCGCATTTGCTTTTTTATGTTTATGGCCTGGCAACTAGGCCTTTAAGCCAAGCGCAGTTGTATCGTAGGCTACAATCGACGCCATTCAACGGAGTTCTTGTGAAACTCGAAAGGCCACATTTGGCTATAGAGTTTACATTTCTCACAAAAACAGATAATTACTACTCAAAAACTATCAATATCCTACAACTATTGTTCATTTCAGAGTAATCATACGCATTATTAGAAAATAAAACTCACAGCAAAGCACAACGCCAGTTCAGTTCCCGCCAAAAACTTGTCCATAGGAGATGGTAAGCGCCTTCCATCAGGTGGGCGGTCTGCCCGTCTGCTGAACTCATTCAATAAATAAAAAATAATTAGCTATTACTTAATGTATGCTTAAACTATTAGAAAACATTAATACAACAGTATTTGTCTTGCCTAATGTTGCCAGTTACCTGTAGCCAAGGAACTTAACCTAAAACTAAAGCCAAAACGAATATTTAAAAAAGTAAACTTTTAGAATGTTATATTCTCACTAAAACTTTTTGTAACTATTGCAAGTGGTATATTTGTTACATATCGATCTATTTCATTACATATAAATTCATGTTTAACTAATACATCCAAGTTTTGACCACTTAATTACTTTCCAATGCCACCTTAAAGATGCATTTAATTGAAATTACTCTACGGATATCTCAAAAATACTAGATTAAACTAATTTGCCTTGAAGGCATTATTACAATCATTATCGCCTTTAATTTTTTCAAAATTTACCAACTCATTATTTTAAAATCGGAGGAGAGGAGGATTTTAACGACTTCGAAAGCTAACAATATCTTATTACCTTATTGACTTTTACCATTAAGAAACATCATTATTAAAAAACTGTAGCCTGCTTTCTGAGAAAATAATTATGACTTACATAAACAGATGGACGGACGGATATTATAATTTTATAAGAGTATCGATTCTGCCAAACATCGCTAAAAAACGTACAACTTCACTTTTCGATAAATTGTTATAGCCAACTAATTAGATTACATAGAAAGAAATGAGCAGTATGCCTGTTCATTTATTTGACCCAGGGAGGTAGAGAGAGTTCCTTCAATACCCGCGTACAATTAAGACGTTATTGAAAACGGCAGCCACTTGAAATAAATAAAGCTTATAAAGCAGATAGAGTTCCAATCGAGTAACCCTTAAGCTGTAAATGGGCTGACAGCGATGTCATTACAAGACCACTTTCCCACTGGTAATCTTAATTGTGCCGTTTAAGATAATTCCAACCCGTATTATTTGGTATAAAGTCATTGGGATTATTGCGTTTGCTCCCGTTTCTTTGAAAAGCCGACACTAGTTCAATATGCAGATGCTTAACATGCATATTTAGGTCCCATCTATATATTTGTAAGTGTTACTAAGTTGCTACCACTACTACATAACTACTATGACTGCAGAAAAATGAGAGATTTTGTTATGATCGAATAATCTATGTGGCCAATATTCTCTTGGTGTGGTTAAAAAGATCATCATACCATTTAAGAGCTATGCTGTTGTTGATAAAACCTACTATATTTTTTTCGATTCTGATTAACCTGTTTCACTGCTTTGTATGACTCGACCTGTCTTCACCCTTATTTGGTCGAGAAGACCCTTCTATTCATTGAAGAAAAATGTATGCAATCCGCTAAACATAAAAAATGATTACGATATTACAAAACTATAACTAAGAAATATTAGCTACTCTGGTTTATAGTTTCTTTAAAAGACTGTCAAAGAATATCAATTTTAAGCTAATTGTGTTTAATAAATGTATTAAAGCTAATGAACATTTACCTTAAATTACTTGAAGATCCTAACAACAAGTTGTGATAGAGAGATCACAGCATCCAAAATAAAAAAGTGGGGATGGCTATCACACACTATTCTCATAACGACCACGTTCACGACCGCCTTTTTTCCCGTTTCACTTGCTGGCGCTACAATCGTAAACCCAAGTGGAACGGCTATTCGACCCACCTCTTGACATGAGTCGTTGTGAGCGTTGTGTGATCGAAAATGATGACGTCATTAGTGACGTTTACACCACGAGCACAACGCCCGCGTTCGCCTTGTGGAATGGCTAACGGAGCATTTTGGGCGTTGGGAGCTACTAATAGAACGTGCTGTCAGATCATATAAAAATATTTATATATCTGCAATCAAATCGACATTTCAAATTGAATCATCATGTTAGTAAAAAAAACTACGAGTCTCTTGTTTGAATTTTTAATTATAATATCGAGGGGTGAAAGGCTATTTGGTTTAAGCGACATCTAGGGCGATATTGAGTTATATACATATTCGGAATCAGCGAATTTTTCTCCGTCGAATGATGCCGGATTCATTAAAATCAGAGCATTTTTTTGGCGTTTGAAACAATACTATTTTTCTGTTGTTTCCAAAGTAGCAGTGTATTATACGACGTGGATTTTGCATATTTTTTTTTGTAATATACTTGAACCATACAATTATATAAAGAACCGAGACATGAACCAATTACCCTTCCTCAGATAAATAACTCAATAAGAGTTAAAGCGTTTTTCCTATTTTAAATTTTTATTAAGGTGTAACTTGAATCAATTTGACTTCCACTAATTACACGGTGTGATGTTACTTAAACCATTTGTCCGTCACCCAAATACGACACGGAGCGTCGCTTAAGCTCTTTCAGCTGCATCTATTTACCACGCAGGGTGCTACTTAAACCAAATAGTCGTTTTGTTTCCAGATATTTTGTTTAGTTGTTGAAACATTTTGTTGCTATTATTTTTTTAATTGGATGTCACTTAATACAGGCGATAAAATGAAGTGAAGAAATTTGAAACATTTTTTCAATTTTAACACAAATACGAGTCGGTCGTTCAATCATTAAATTTTAATATGATACATCTTATTCATGTCACATGATACCATATTTATTTAAATCTGCAACACTGCAATTCTAAAGATGTCCTACTGGATACTGATGTAGAGGATACAGTCGAAGAAAATGATAAATAAATACGTTATTTCCAACTGCGTTATGATTATTATCAAGCATTGACTGTTTTATAGTTACTACAAATTTTCTTTCTTGATTTTTATTTTAAGCAGGGGACATTCTTGCTAACCCACAAGAGGTTTTAGCGCGATGGAGTGAATATTTTAGAGAAATGTATGATAATATCTCGGATGCTGGCACCACGACTGAGTCTGTGACCGACTTCGAGGAGTCAGCATCCGAGATCACTTTGGAAGAGATCGAATGGTCGATAAGAAGTCTGAAAAATGGAAAGGCAGCAGGAATCGATAGTGTGTCTGCTGAGATGATCAAATATAGTGGAACCTGCGTCCGGGACGCTTTCCTGTCCTTATGCAACTTGTGCTGGAGGACGGGAAAGGTTCCCAAGGACTGGAGGCGCGCTGTCATCGTGCCCTTGTATAAAGGCAAGGGGTCACGTATGGAGTGCGCCAGCTACAGGGCCATCAATTTGATCAGCACAGCATCTAAAGTGTATGCGAAGATTATTGAAAGGAGAATGAGAGTGGTATCCGATAGATTACTGTGGGATGCACAAGGGGGCTTCAGAAATGGAAGGGGATGTATGGATCAAGTTTTCTGGCTCCGCAATATCGTGGAGAAGCAGCTGGCTATGGGCCGGAAGGTTTTCTGCGGTTTTGTGGATCTAGAGAAAGCATTTGACAGGGTTGTGCGGAAGGACCCCTGGGACATATTGCCCGGATATGGGATCAATGGCCAATTGCTGCGTGCTGTGCAGTCCACTTACGAGGACTGTATGGCATGCGTGCGGGTGGACGGCAGCCTGTCGCCCTGGTTTGACGTCAATATTGGCGTCCGGCAGGTCTGCGTGCTGTCGGCTTTGCTGTTCATCCTATATCTGGACAACTGTCTCCAGAGATTAAGATTGATAGATGTTGGGGTGCGGATGGGTGATCTAGTTGTTAGCACTTTGCTTTATGCGGATGATGCCGTGCTTTTAGCCGAATCGCCATCAGAACTGCAAACACTAGTCACAATGATGAAAGATGACTGTCAGGCGAGAGGCTTACATTTGAATGCGAAGAAAACAAAGGTTATGGTGTTTGAAAGAGAAGATACCAGAACGAATGCAAGGCTAATGGTCGATGATTTTATGCTGGAACAAGTGAATGAGTTTGTATATCTCGGATGTGCTTTTAGCAGGGATGGAAGGTACACCGCTGACATAGAAAGAAGAGTAAATTTGGGGAATAGTGTGAATGGAGCGTTAGGTAAACTTCTAGGCGCTAAGAACCTCAGCCAGAAGGCCCAGATTGCCATACACAACGTGGTGCTGGTACCTACGCTCACGTATGGAAGCGAGAGTTGGGTATGGAATAGAGAGCATGAAAGTAGAGTAAACGCGGTCGAGATGCGAGCACTGCGCAAAATCTGCGGAGTGACGCTCGCGGACCGCGTTCGTAATACCGAAGTAAGAAAGAGAGTTGGTCTGAAAGAGAGTGTCGGGGTGAAGGTAAGGAAAGGAATGCTCCGGTGGTTCGGGCATGTGGAAAGAATGTATGATGAAAGAATGACTAAACAGATATACAATGCAAAAGTGGATGGATGCAGAAGTCGCGGAAGGCCACGACACACCTTCCATGATCAAATTGATCGTGTATTAGCAGAAGGTGATGTCAGGAGCCTTAAGAACAGACGAGCGTGCATGACAAGAGCTATGAATGTCAAAGAAGCAAGTGAGGTGTGTAAGAATAAGCCTATATGGCGCTCTGTTGTTCGTGCCTACCCCGCAAGAGACCTGGCGTGAAGTTATGTATGTATGTATGTATGTGATTTATATTTTGTTTTTATTAGTTTGAAGTTTAACAATTATTGGTTGTGATTAATTATAGTTTTAGTAAGTTTTATGACAGCTAATCTTAAGTGATACTGAATAAATAATACCTAATTTTATTTGAAGTTCCCACATCGAGACTGTTCTACTTAATTATTATTCTACATAAATACTTTTACTGATGTATGTATTCCTTTATTTATTCAATACTAGCGGCCCGGCGCAGTTTCCGTGGTTATATAGTGTCATGTTGTATAGCCTATAACGATATATCCAGGTTGTTTTAAGAGCCTTTGATAGTATAAGACGTAAAAAAAATGTAATATCAAACGTTACATTTTCAGTACTATAAAGTCACATAAGTGAATTAGGCTTCCAGTCATTTTAATCTAAATCGGTAATTGAGATAAATAGCTTGCTACTATTATTTTTGGGCTACGTCACTTCATACTTTTTGGCTTACTCTGAAAATATACTGCAGTGTCGCTTAATTCTTTTTCCCTGTATTCAATTGTAGTTATGAAGTCACTTAAATCTTTTTTCCATACTCTGAAAAATAAGGGCTTAAGGCAAATTGTATAAAGCGACATTTATCTTTGTAATTAAAGATCCGTTTTATTTGGTATGAGCATCATCAACACGATGCTTTTAATTGAATTTAAATAAAGTTTACTCCATTCAAATAGCTGAAGAAGTTTTTTTGTTATGTTTTTTTTTCCAAAATTTTAAACTTTAGATGGCTCTCCTGTAAAGTTGCAAAAATGTCGCTTAAACCAAATAGCCTTTCACCCCTCGATATAATTTAGCATGCATGTCTGGAACAAGCGAAATGAGAATTGCCATTGAGTCGTAAAAGGTTTAATGAACGCCATAACAGAGCTGTTTTCAATTTATCCGTTCGAACGACAGCAGTCATTCTTCAGGACTAAAGTTATTCAAGGATTAATGAGGTAATAATCGAGCAAACCTGACTTAATGTTTTGTTTAACTTATTAATGCCTCTGCTTATCCACATAGCATAGTTTATTTTTTATTTAAAATCACTAGGGTTTTGACTAAATTTTGCACTTTAATTTTAGATCCGCACTTTGTATGTATTTTCGGGGTGAAATCAGGAATGTTCGTATTTATTTCATTTTTTTAAGTTTTTTTAATAAAAGAAAATATCTTAGAAAAGTCATATACGTCAACTAATGTGAAGAAATTAGTTACTCCCATTTATAATTTTATACTCTAATATGAACAAAGCACTACCAGCGTGTCTTGTATATAATATATTCTAAACCCCTCAAAATGAAAAACCTGTATTTACATAATTATCCAAAGTAACAAACAATCCAAATAATCTTATTTTCAAATTATTATAGACTAGATGCCCCCTTTGCTGGGCATCAGAAAAAAAATAAAAAATACTTATTATTAATCACAACTAAATATACCCTATGTCACTCAGGAACAATGTAGCTTTTCACTGGTGAAATAATTTTCAAATCGGTTCAGTAGATTCAGAGATTACCCCCTATAACGTCACAAACTCAAAAACTTTACCTCTTTATAATATTAGTAAATTATGATTTGATTCTTTGTAACAAAAAATGTTCCTTTACAAGTTGTTTACTTCAAAATGATCTTACCTAAGATATTTAACCGCATGAGCAACAAAAGTAATTTAACATGTAGTGACGCTGCGTCTAATCAAAGTTGATGGCGGTAAAGCGCGGCATACAAATTGTTTCAATAAACGTGAGGTAGCTAAATACACAAGTTGCTCAGCTGCCGTAAACACGTTCAGTAAACTCTGTATCGGGCTAATCGAATCGACCTATAACTTGGCTACACTACAAGCTTGTCGTAAATACGGTCCACTTTATTATCTGTGCCAGATTTAACAACAGCCTGCTCTCCCGTCTCCCGGGCCCCGATGAGACGTTAACGCTACAGACACTAACTCGCTATCACACGGTTCGACACTTAATTGAAACACACAAGTATGCCAGAAACTAAATTGTACTAGTAAATGAAACAACTTAATGTACTTGTAGTTTGATGCATGAACAGAAATGTAAACTACATTTAGTTTGTACCTTCCTTATTCACATTTCTTTTTACCTAATACCTGCTTTAATACTCTATCTACTTTACATTGTACCATATTTGGCGACCTCAATCGCCAATTTATAGCCTGTTTCATTACATCTTGCGATACTATCGAAGACTATTTTTCACACCAGTACTTTAAAAGTCACTTTGATCATAAACATTTTTCTTTTCCCTCCTATAATCGTTAACATTAAGAAAAATACTCATCAAAATAAAATTTATTAATAAAAAACAAAGAAAAAATTAAAGCTTACTACTGAAACTTGTGAATGATAATCGTTATATCCATTGACATCAAATTTTAAGTCACGTGCTTATGAATTTTTATGCGACTGCTGTGGTTCTGTCAGTTACTGCTATAATTGAATTGCACGTCAGGTTTGTAATATATGAGAAAGAAGACCAACGCCACCGGCAACCCGGCCCACACAGAACCATTATTTCCATATAAACAATTGTAAGATGCCGATTCATATCAGATAAAATCGTTCTACCGCGCGTGTCAGTCCTTTTCGAATGATTTAAAACAAGATAAGTTAATTAACTAAAGAAATGATCCCTTGATATTTTACGATATAATTAAAAACGCCTTAAGGTAAATCATTTACTTACCAATTATATACTACCAAGAGCACCGCACGCAAGTGCACGCGACTAAGAATTTATAGCTTGCAGTTCTGGCTATGTTTTGCCAAGGCATATCTCAACTTTGCCTAAATAGATCAAAACTCGATCATCAACTTTAACAACCTCTAAAGTTTAAACTTTAAACTTGCTACTTTTACCTAGTTCCTAATATTTTGATTGCCTTTTAGCTGCCATGAATATTTGAAAGCAGTTAGGTCTATTAAATTTGTTTTTTTCAAATTTTGGTGAACTGAAGACCTTTAAATAATATATACCTAATATCAAGTTATAATTTTGACACAAATTGCTTTGGTTCTCCATGTGAAATCGATGAAAGATTTGTCACACTTTTTTGTTCAAGGCGAATCGATGTGTTTAATAAATAAAATGTTTTTATTTCCAGGTTTTCTCGCGATATTGTGCTACAGGTAGAGCATTTAGTATTTGTTCCATCAATGACAAAGATGTTACTATAGCACTGCATGGCTTCTGTCACGGTATATCAGATTAAGACACTAAGAACTCGGATTTTTTTCTCGCAGACGTAATTGAAAATTCGGAGCAAGAAGTTAAATGTTTACATCCAAATGTACTTTTTATTCGTTAGGCAAACAGTAAACAGCGGTGTTAGCAGCTAAAATTCCTACAATGGAACAACCACGCTACCCACTCCAACATAAAACACTGACCCGTCAAACTTTATGTTTTCTTATAATCTCAAAGACGGCGACGTGTGAAATATAAGACAGGAATAAACATAAAATTCTCTCGAACCAAGTTTTTATAACTCAACAAATGTTTCATTGTCGGAAATTCGGTTAATTCTTCATGATCATGTTGTAAGTCAACACACGCGAGATATTATGACTGAATAATTATAGAATTAGTATTATTTATAACTCTATACATGTTTTTAATGTGAGCAAAATATTTTATATTAACTTCCTCATTTAGTCGATTAGAAGGCAAATGGTTTCTTGCTTATCTACAACAGTAGTTTAAATCCCAATAAATTTTATCTCTATCTTTAGATACATGTCTTATCACATGTTCTATGTTCCTATTATACCTACATATAAACATAAAAAACGATAATAAACTATTTAAGATTGTCTTAAGGGTTCTAAGGGTTAACAGGATCTCTTGTGGTCTGACTACGATGTTTGTCTGTATATCTGTGTCTTACAACTGTTTATCTCAGGAACTAGTACGGCTGGACATAATATTTGGCATACATAGAAGTTGGTAATGAATTTTTAAAACACCAGACTAGACGACAACTCGCTGTCGGCTCTAGGAAATTTTATGACCTTTTTGTAAAGCTTATAAAGAATTTGCCACTTCTTCTAGAGAACCGTTCCGTAACGAATACTTTTCCGGACTAATCATGTGTAATCAGAGAGTTCCCAATCAGTATACATTTACCTGAAAATAAATAACAATAGTCAAATATTATAAAGGAAACTCGAAACAGATTTTAATTATAATAAATTAATTGTTCTGTAAACTTAACTTAGGAATTTATAAACAATAATCAAAATGATAGTTTCCATACTACCCGTGCACAATTAAAAATTATACGATAAAGTCGTTTCATCGTATTTAAATAAAATCTCAGCATGAGCAGGTAAACCAAAGTTCATGAGAGAAAGTTTCTGGAGACATGGAAGTAGAAAATTTAATATCTTCGCGGCATGTTCCTTACATTAGTATACAGTTAGTAACTTTTATAAAGAACTTGAATAATAAAACTTTCTTGGAAACACTCAGTAAAGGAAAGTTCTTTGATAAAATCTACAGTAAACTCACAAATTGATTTAGAAAATGTCAGGCTTGACGGTCTACTAGCTATGAAGGATTCTGTAAAGGTAACAAACGCCCACTATTTTCATCATTTGGCTACGGAAACATAAAAAAACTTATATTGGAAACATACCATATCTGAAAAGTACTCCACAAACCGATTTTCATTGAAATTCATTCTCTTCCTAATTCAAAAATTAGAGGAGGGACAAGAACCTTAACTATACATAACCAATCAAATATATCTAAACTTTATCAATGAACAAATGTATAGATAAAAATTTTAACCAGAAATACTTCAGGATTAATTACCTAACCACGTCTAAAGTAGAAGCAAAAATGTAGCTCATAGGTAGCTTAAATTATTTTCTTGAGCACTGACGTATAAACGTTGCCCTCCAACTAATTGCAAGCTACTTGTTTACCCACACTCATTAAACTGTCTGCGTAATGGGAAAGCAACTAGATCTTTTCATTAATATTCTAGATTTCACTACCTTGAAATTGCATCATTATCTAGTAGCGAGAGATGCAGATTATTTGTACTAGGAAATTACACTATCCTCAGATATCAAGACAAATTTGACTTAGTTTTCTTTAAATAATAATACTTACTAGCCCATAAACGTCTAAAGTTTTGAACTTTCCCATTTCCGGAAGATGGATGTACGGTTTGCTCAAGGAAGATTAGCGGGTTTCGCGAGTCAGTAATCGCTCTGGCGCTAGAATTATTATTAGAAACCCTTAACATATTTTGGTCCAGTTCTAGAACAGAAGAGTGCTTTATACCCATTTAAAAGTCACACTTTTAACTACTTTGAATGCAAATATTTCACCGCTTATTGTTTTAATTTAAAAAAAAATGTGTACGTGTACTAGTGTAAGAAGTGAAACTTCTTTATGACCTTATTTTTCGAAATATGATCTACTATATGCAACTTTACAGAAATTGGTTAAATAAATAAAGTACACGGTCGATTCGACCGTGGTAGGGGCAAGAAAAAGATGGCGCGTAACGGAAAAAATGTGACGCGTGACCGAAAAATGTGACGGTAATTTTTTTTCCAACGCAATAAAGAAGTTTCACTTCAAAAAAAACATTGTTATGATTTGGTTAAGACTTGACACATATACAGTACATTATACAGCCTATGCCTATTTATAACGTGAAAACTAATTCCTCAGTTATGGGTATTGCGTATCCGTAATCTTTAGTTTTTCTGCATATTATACGACGCCATTATGTAACAATTCAATTTTATTCACATAATTATCTAGATTCTAGGGTCTGGACTATTAAATCTGTACAATTATGTAAAGTATTTTCTTAACCTTAACAGGTTTGAGAAAAAATTGTGTGCCACATATATATCGGACGGATAATCGTATATTACCCTTTTTTGAGGCTTCTTTTTCTACTTAAATGACTATGGACCTTTAAAAATAATCTTTTCAAATTAACTATGAAGATAATTAATCACAATCACAGGACGTTCGATGCAAGAACTAATATAGGAAGACGGTGAAGACCACGCAAATTGAAATAAATTAAGTAAAAATGCCCTATAATGCGAGGCCCAGGCCCAACTGCGGGAGGTTTATAGCTCATAAAGTTATTATATAATAATTATTATAAGTGAAAATGCAGACCACAGTAATAGTTAGAATTACTAATAATGTGAGAGAAAGGAGTGTAGTTATACAAACCGTTAAGCATACAGAATGGTTCCAAATAGCGTAGGTATATTAAAAAAGCTAAATTCCAGCTATTGATTTTTAATACTTTTAGAAAAAAAAAATTCTTAATCATTTCATGCGGCTAACGATGAACAAGTCTATCTATGCAAAACTATAACCCTGCGGCTTAATTCAAAAAGGGTGCGGCTTAATGGGAATAATGGGTGGGTTTGGGAAATTCATAAACTAAATAAATATATAAATAGTAATAAAAATTTGTACGTATTCGCTTAGACTTCTGCCCTAAGTATAGAATAATGCCACTAAAAAAACCAAAACAAAGACAAATAAAAAACTCATTACTCTTTTAAACACTTCTGTGCAATTGTAAAAACGCACATGAATGAAGGATATAAAACTAGACTATCGTATTAAAAAAATCCTTACTACTTCAAGTACCATACAACTGATACAGTATAAATAACACTGAACGTTATTGTAACAGAACACCAGATGATTACAGGTGACTTATATACCGGGATTATCTTGATTTGTTTCGCTGGAGGACAAACTAATGTCTTTCTTTCTACAACTCAATAGAAATCCCATTTGTTACTTGTATGTCTCATTTAAATTTAAAGCATAATATAATTAATAACCAACGAATTAAAGAGTATCATCTTGCTCATTTTAATTAACTAAAATAAGATCTACTACTGTTCTATATTAATAAAATGTGCCACCTATAAGTATGGATTATGCTCTTTCACCTTCCTTAAAATTAGTTCATACAATCCATTAATAGTTGTATAATTATTATAAAAGTAACTTTCTTGGTACAAATTGTTTTTTTCCTTATCGCGGCGCGTTAGAAATAAACTGACATGATATGAATATAGATCAACGACTTTCGCTCGTCTTCGTTCGCTCTCAGAGAATTTAAGCATTAGTGATCTGAGAAAGCAAATAAATTTTATTTTGGCAAATTTATAAAATAAAATTTATCGTTTCTTTAAATCAGACCTTCAAAAATTTAACTATAATCTTCCTAACAATTAAAATTACAGTCTCTAGAACGTAGAGAAAGTAGGTACTACCTACTGTAGTTAGAGATTAAGTGATCAATAATGTTTATACACAAAATTACTACACGTATATATAGTTTAATCCTCTATAAAATAATTTTTTGCAAGTGTACGAAACGACCGATCACAACACCGCAGAAAATCATTATTGTGTCGCAGCCCTCGACATCAAAAATCAATTTGTTCTCCTGCCTGTCGGTCCGCTCGTCGTTTTTGCTGCGACACAAATATCCGGACGAATAATAATAAATAAGTTATACAACTTCATTTCTATCTTTTTTACTTAATTTAAGTTATTTATCGATACAACAAACATTACAGTTACACTGGAAATCTCTACACAAAGTTATTTTACACTCAATACCGTAGTAAAAACTGCAATGAGTTAGAAAATCTTTTAAATCAACTCGAGGTCAATTAAAAATAAGCCTAAAATCTTTTTGTTATTATATATTGTTGTAATCTATCATAGACTACTTCTAGACATAGGCCTCCTCAAGTTTACGACATATATCCACGAGTTTCCTCGTCCAGTCCCTACCAGCAAAGTGCTGGTTATTGATCCACCGGGCTTAGGGCATCCTACACTACTTTACCAAGACGCAGTTTTCACTACAAGAGTGAGTCATCTACTCCGTCAGTGCTCTGATAGACGTGGTCATCACATTTCTGCCTACCACTTGCTATGTAGAGCTCGTAGAGCTATGGAAAAAGTATTCTAGTTTTATGACAGTGCCAAGATAATTAAGGTTTGCACTGAAAATCAGCGTTGTGTCGGATATAATTCCGGCACAGCAATATGCTGAGTGCAAACCTTGTTTTTTGAAAATGCGGCGTATAAATTTTCAAAATATGCTCTGTGTATAAAAATGTATAAGGAATGTAATTACGTCGCTATTTCTGCAAATAAAGTTTTTGTTTGTTTCTTTATTTCTTTAAATTATTTATGTGCAACTCTGTAGCGTTGTACTAAAACAGGTCACTTTGGTCAACTGGTAGTTCTGTAATATATAAAGCTAACAAATACATTTTTTGCGCTGCTTCAACTAAAAAGTGGTGTAAAAATTAAATTCATGCCTACGAGGTAGGCCTCTCGTTGAGCTGCAATTAATATGAAAATCTCTGGACAATATTTATGACATCTGACATAAGCGAAATTATCGTTGAATTTAATATTTACGCGCTTCGCGTATTTTACACTTCGGGCGGATTACGTGCGAAATATAAACATAAGCCGCATTATCCAGTTTTAATGGCTGCTGTTTGATTCTGGATCATTTGCATTTCATGAAACAACTTGAAATGAGTACGTAACAGCTACAGCTATCATAGTCATGGTAGTTTGGTATCTTAATAAACCGCACCTCATTCCATTGTCATGAATTCAAATCCTGATTGATTTTTTAGGCAGTTTTTTTAGGTACAAGCATAATTTGTATAGCTTTTGCTGATGTCGACATTGCTATTGAATCCATTCAAATAAACACAGACATAATCGATTTTTTTTAACAACTCTAGTTCCGTACCCGTTTTTTACAATTAAATGTAAGAAAAAGTTTAGAAGTTGTACACGCTTATTTGTTACTTTTGTTATTGTATGTGACATTTAATGAATGTATTTTTGTGTTGTGGTGTCCTTAAGAATAACTTATTATATTAATTTATTCTAATTTTAATACTAAACTTATACTAATGTAGAGTGTATCTGTTACATGCTGGTGTTGTGAGGTGTTGCATGTGCAGTGTGTGCCTTATGTCTATACCTATTATATTATCCTATCTAGTGCCATGTGTGTTGTTTTTTCCTTTATGTGTCTGGGTTATTTATTTTTAAGGTCTATGTGTGTCTTGGTTTGTTTGTGAAGTGTGCGTGTAATGCAATACCGTAGTAGTGTGCGTTGATGTGGATATGTTTGTAAATTTTGTTGTTTTACGTTTGACATTAACGTTTATGATTATTTGATACGTTGTGTTGTTTTAATAATTTTATTCAAATTACCCTGTAGGGTAGGTGCATGTCGTCAGTTCATAACAAATTCACGCGTCACCCTCTTTCTAAGCGTCCGCAGAGGGTAATTTCCAACATGTTTGTAGTGATTACTAGTACAAGTGCCACTCGGTGGCGGCGGCTGTGTGAAATATTGCGGCACCTATGTTTACGTTTTCGAATTATCCCTCCCTGCGTGGGATTTATAACCCGTGAATAAACATAAAAGGCTGCGGTGACGCGGCGTACTGTAATTCCGCAATGGAAACATCGTAAATAATTGTCGTGGCTTTTGCGTTAATTCGTCAGCGCTAGTGAAATCTATGAGATCGGTGGCGTATCTGTACTGAACACGGTGGGATTGGTAATCAATAATGAGCTGGAGGTAATTTAGTAAAGGCTCGAAAAGAACGCTCATCCATCATAATGTTCGCAAATCAGAAGTTCTGATAGAAAATACTGGAGACTAAATTACGTAAACAATAGGATACACCCAACCGCTCTTACAAGAAAAATATTTCCGTCGTTCGGGTGGGTAACAAATATATTATTTACTAGGATATACTCGCAAATTCGTCCATGCTTTACTTGAAGTTCCCGTGGGATTCCCGGTACACAAAGTACAGCGCTTAAAAAATAACGTAAGCTATCGTTTTAGTGAAAACGGTGTCGGAATAAGCCAATTTTTATGCACCCGAACAACCATAAAACTATTATAAAATTGACATTGGAATTCGATTTTTTTTATCTGGCTATTTTAAATTATTCCCAGAAAAATTCTCGCAAATTTTAAGTCTAAGAATTTGCTATCGATCAGCGAAAACCGCATCGAAATCGGCCCCTATAGTTTTTACATGAATCACGAACTAACAGACACACCGACAAACAGGCAAGAAATCTACGTAAAAATAAAACGTGTTCTCCATCATTGATGGTACATGCACTAAAATTAAATATAAAACTTCTTTTTAAGCCTTTAAGTACTCTAAAATTTTATCTCTATTTAATTTAAACTCCATTGAGCCTTTTCAGAACCAATTTGAGGTAAATTTTCAAACAGACAAACCAACATTAAAAAAGGGGCATCTGATAGAAAATGTATAAATGGTAATAAACATAATTTGGTACACGTGTCCGAAACGCAACACTTATACTCGTCTTCACTCTATATACAACGTACAGAATGTGTATGAACTTTAATAATAATATTGAAATCATCAGGAAACTACAAAAGATGCGTTAATCTTAACCGTCGAGGATCTACATCGGCATGCGGCGGAGTGTGTCGAAGCCAACTGCCTTGATATGCTCACAGGATGTCACAGCGGTAATTAAACATTCCACAGAGCAGGCCCGGTGCCAGGAACCCTTCAGATCAAGCAACATATTTTATTAAAACCACATACCGTTTTATTACCCATAATAGGCTTCATCATACTTATCTACTATAGTCCTACGTACAACTATTCCATTTTCAAGACCATAGCAAAAAGAGAAATTTGAAAATTAAGCAATATCATCGAGTTTGTTGTCAAATTAGGACTTTATAAGCACATCAATTACATGGTTATCTCTTTTTTTATTACAACCTTTTATTTAACTTGCAATGGATATATGTAAATATGTATGTAAGTTCGGGTCGAATCTTGCAAGTTAAATTTGACCAATTTCCCGGTTTCCGATTGAGCCGAAATTTTGCACATATATGTATATCGCGTGACAATGCAATAATATGGTACCACCAAGCTGATCTGATGATGGAGTCGGAAGGTGGCCACAGGAACTCCTGTACTAAACAAGATAGACCCATCGTGTTTGGGCTCGTTTTACTTGTCTTGGCTAGCACTCCACTGCTACATAATATCCAGGATCTCAAAAGCTTGTATTTTAAAACCTTTTTTTTCAGTTATATTATATCAAAAATATGCACAATATTGCCATCCGTCTCAAAGTTTCCGAAGATCACACTCGATCTATATTAAAAGCACAAAAATATTCTACACAATAAATAATGTTAGTTTATATGAATTTAAATTATTATTCACATATATATTTAATATCCAGATCTTTTACATTTTTTTTTATAAATAGCTTATAAAATATATATACATTTATTTATAAAAAAATATATAAAAAACTGATCTTCGCCGGCAGTGGGGCCTCGGGTCCAGACTACCGGTGGTTAAGGCTCCAGACACAGGAATCTCCTCACAATACGGGCCGTGTCCAACAAAGCTGCCTTCTGCATCCGACCCTTCAACCAGATACCAAGCGAGAGCCTTTCAAGGTGGCGGTCAAGGCTCTTCGCTATTAATCCATTCACTGACACCACTATCGGTACTATGATTGTAGAGTCCAGGTTCCACATGGCGGTAACCTCGTGAGCTAGATCAATATACTTTATTTGTTTATCTTTCTCGGCATTCACGAGGTTACCATCATGGGGGATCGCGACATCTACAATTAAAGCACGTCTCGCAGACCGATCAACTATGACAATGTCAGGCTTATTGGCAACAATAGTCCTGTCTGTGATAATTGATCGGTCCCAGTAGAGCAGATATTGACCATTGTCAAGAACTGGCTCGGGCTTGTATTGGTAATAAGGTACCTCCGACGAGACAAGTCCGTATTTAAGAGCAAGTTGTTGGTGGATGATCCTGGCTACTAGGTTGTGCCTGTGCAAGTACTCGCTGTTAGCAAGACGAGAACAACCAGAAGTGACATGTCTGAGAGACTCACCAGGGCGGTGACACGCCCGACATATGTCAAGCGTGCCGTCCTTCAGAATGTACTTCCGGTAGTTGTTCGTCTTGATAACCTCGTCCATAATTGCACAGACAAACCCTTCGGTTTCCCCAAATAGGTCACCGAAACGTAGCCAGTTCACCGAGGCTAGTAGGTCCACATCAGGCCCTGTTAAAGCCTGATAGAACCTGCCATGCAGCTCCTTGCTCTTCCATACGTCTATACGATCAGAAGCACTCATTACCAACGGTCTCTGCCAGTTCTGTTTTGATAAGGATAGCGGGGTGAACCCTTTGTCTACTGACACTACATCGTAATGCATACCCGCTGTCTCGCCTACTTTGAGAAAATATTCTCTGAGATTGTACACCTCACGGTTGTGGAGGTCTTTGGTATTTAAAAACCCCCTACCTCCACACTTCCGCGGGATGTACAGTCTCATCACAGACGAACGCGGGTGGTGCATCCGATGTGTTGTCAGTAGACAACGAACCCGTCTATCCAGGGCGTCTAATTCAGTTTGAGTCCATCTTAGTATGCCAAAGGAGTATGCTAATGCTGGTATGACCCAAGCGTTGAAGGCTCGAACCTTATTTCCACCTGAGAGAAGGCTCGTTAAGACCTTTCTCAGGCGGGAAAAGAAACGATTCTTCATCGCCTGCTTCACATCAGCATCAGGAATACCCAACGACTCTGACATACCAAGATACTTGTAGGTTTCACCTTCAGAGAGAGTCTTGAGGGATATATTTTCAGATAGTTGTAAATTTTCTGAATTTACAACTCTCCCTCGTTGTACATGCATGACGGCACACTTATCTGCACCGAATTCCATACTAATGGAGTTGCTAAAGCTTTCAGTAATCTTTAGCAATTGCAAAAGATCTGGCTTTTTCGATGCAAATAGTTTCACGTCATCCATGTACATAAGGTGTGATATAATCTCACCCCCTCTCCGAAGTTGAAAGCCTAACTTTGACTCCCTAAGTAGAGTACTTAGTGGATTCAAAGCTAGACAAAACCACAGTGGACTCAGACTGTCACCCTGGAAAATGCCCCGCTTGATCCTTATCGGGTCGTGCAAAACAGAAAGATTCCCTCTGTCCCCTGGATGCCTAAGGACCGTGGTCCACTGCCCCATACATGAACTGAGGAAAGCACGGAGAGTTGCATTTACTTTATACAGCTCTAGGACTTTCTCCAGCCATGTATGGGGCACCGAATCATAGGCTTTTTTGTAGTCAATCCAGGCTACAGACAGATTTTTTCTGTTTCGCCGTACCTGATGACTAATGGTCATATCGATGAGGAGGAGCTCCTTAGTACCACGGGACCCATCCTTACATCCGTTTTGAGTATTGGCCAAAATGTTATTATTTGTCAAATGTTTCATTAATTTAGTTCTCAAAACAGATGTAAGTAGCTTGTATATAGTTGGTAAACAAGTGATGGGTCTATAGTTTTTTGCCTCCGTGGTACTGCCTGACTTATGGAGCAGATGAGTGACTCCAGTAGTCATAAAGGAAGGAAGCGAACCCATGTTTATAGCTTCCTGGAATTGAACGGCCAAACAAGCATGCGAACTCTTGAACCATTTAATCCAAAAGTTGTGCAATCCGTCTGGTCCAGGACTTTTCCAGTTTTGGGCCACACGAATTACACAACTAATGTCAATTGGTTCAAGAGCTAACGGTTCCATTTCTGGAATCATTTCACAAGCCTGTTCGACCACCCTAGTCCAGTTGCCTTCTCTGTGGGTGACAGGCACCGACCATATATTACTCCAGAACGCTGTCATAGAGTCGATATCTGGCCAGTTACCATCATCCACAGAAACAGATGACTGCTCCCATCCTCTATACACTCGTTTTTGGTCTCTTTGGAAAAAGCGGTTTAGATTATAACGATCTGCTCGTTTTTTATACCGACGTAATCGATTGGCCCACGCACTAATTTTTTGTTTATAAAAGTCGATGCGTTCTGTAACTCGAGGTAAATAGTCACTGGGGTTGATGTCAGTCCCAGTGAAAGCGCGATTTACAAAACGCATGACTTTTGGCCTGGTGTTTCCGTTCCTAAAACAAAGTAATTTGGCTATGAGGGTCCTGGCCTTACCAATACGACATTCGATTCTCTTCTGCCAGGCAGGCCGTCCATCACTAGGCCGTGACCTCTGTTCCAAATTTGGGAATTTGGTACCAGAGACACGACATGCAGCAACAGCGCCACAGTATAGAATCGAATGTGTCTCGGTAAGATCTTTACTGGCTCTAAAATATGGAGCCAGTAAGGAATCCAAGACCCCCATGAGCAACAAATTACGTTTGTGAGTGGGTAACCGTGGTAGACGTGGTCTACTTAATATAGGCATCTCCTTATAATCTTCAATCGCTTCCTCCAAAGCCCTCCTCATAAGCTCATTATCCTGGCTACTTACGCTACCAACCGTAGTATCGTCCATTTCCATCGGCGACAACGCCGTCACCCTAGATGTTATATTTGGGTGTTGTGGGGAACTCGGAGTCTCGCTGATTCTACGGGTGGTTCGTGTTTCAGTGCGCAGACGATCAAGTGTAGACTCATCCAACAGATGTCGTCGTTGAATAGCCCGCACTTGATCCGACAAGCGCTGTGCCGTGACATTGGTATCTGGTTGAAGGATCTGAAACAGAGACAGCATGCGGTCACGGTACGCAGTGAGGTTGGTTCCTATATCTGTCGCCTCGTAGTACGCTCGCATGACGTTCTCATTCATTTGTTGAGTCCATCGCATGCGGCGCACAGCACCACCGGTAGCGGGGGCCGGGCGCGGGATACGTCCCGCAGGCCCCAAGCGTGCCGACGGCGGCCGTCCTCGGCCTCGCGCAGGTCTTCGTCGCGGGGCTGACGGCGCTGGCCCCTCCTCGCTGGTGCTCGACGCCGCGGTGGCCGCCGGTGTGAAGAAATCTTCATCCGTTGACGACGACCGAGGCGTGGAGCCAGGCGAGGCGGGCACAGCAGGTGGTGGGCGTGCGTGTCTGCTGCTCCTCATGTTGTCTGCTTGATCCTACTTCATTATTTGTTTATTAAAAATCCGTTATTGTTTGATTCTCGTAATTTTTCTCCGATGTTTTTTCTTGACATATCTTGTCATCATTGATGTTTGAAAATTTTCGTTGTATTTATTTGATAATTTTGAGACAGTTATGGAGGTTGCTTTAATGATTTGTTATTATGTACTTACACGGTGTAATATTGTTTTAAAAGTCCAAATATATATTGTTAATTACAATCACTGCAGAATTTAAAATTTTTACGGAAAAAGCAGACAACCCGTCATGACAGTTTTTTTTTTTTATATGGGTTGTATATGTCAAATTGTTGTTGTTTATATGTCAAATTATTATTATTATTATGATTTGAGAACAACGTTTATATCTATCTTATTAATAATGAATAATGTTTGAAACGAGTCTTTTATTGTATAGAACTCTTCAATGAAGTTTCCTCTATTCTCCAGTCGAGCTCGCAAACAGACCATTTATATAACATATTTTACAATATCAAAGTTTTGGTTTTATGTAGCGAACTATTTAACATCACCTCCGTCTACCTAAAAGCTTAATCCGTCTCTGTTCCTTTCTTGATATAAACCCATCCGAAAATTCTAACAATGTTGTACTCTAAGCACTTCCCATGAAAGCGTTATATGTAATAAACAACACTTTCCAAGATGCATACTGTTACTCTGTACGCAAAGTAGATAAAATGCCTCGTGTATGTAAATATTGGACCCTGTTTTCCTTCAAATAATGTTCACACGTTAAGAAGACTAACTTCTAAATCCTAGATGTTTAGATAATCAATTTTAACTGATTTGGTGGAAGAAAATGTGTTTTTAAATAATAAGAAGTCAAAAAGTTAGTCAAGAATTAAGGAATCCACTCATGTAGGATTAAAAGTTTTTAGCCTATGCTTCACAAGAAGCATATGGTTACATTTTTCTTCCTTGCGACCTATGAAAGTGAAATGTCGTTGATCATAAGGACCTTTTTTTATATCGGAACATACATACACAGATATATATACGGAGCGGACATAGGGGATACTAACAAAAAAACCACGAAACACCTACAAAGATTACCGAACTAGAATTGCGTAGAAACTTAGTTATATGTACCTACTTATAAATAAAGTTACATTACATTTTATAAAACGCTATTTCTTAAGAGAAAACAACCTTCAAGACAACATTTCCTATTAAGTTTGTAAAAGTATTTAGTAACCGTCCCACGATCCGACCTTTTCTCAAAACTAGCACTTGATAGGCAGACCTATTCTCTTGTCATTCTTGACAAATACTTTGTAAGCGTTTGAAAGTTCTTAGTAGACAGCTAACTTGAAATGTACATCATTAAGTTACTGTCATCCCTAGAACAATAAAAAGTTGCTTAGTTTCGAAAAACAGAACAATAATTGCTTCTTACTCAGTGAGAAAAATAATTCATTGCGTTTGTTTGTGTATTGGTTATTCACCATCACGACTCAACTAACTAAACCTTCATATTTTATCTAGAGAACAGGTTATAAGTATACTATTCTGAAAATTTATAAGTTCCTTCTTATACAGTAAAGTGCAAGCTACGGGAGAAAGTAATGGTACTTCTTTACCTAACCAAGGGGCTGGCGTGAAGTCGCGAACCCCACAAAGCCGCTGACAGGCCACCAGAAGTCATAGTTAGCCACCTAAAGCCTGGTCACAGTCAGCCACGCAAATTGGCCAACGTAAGCTGCTGCGAAGCCATCGCCATACGGAGAAGGCTCCAACGACTCCAAACCCAGTTACCGATGGATAGTTGCCCACCGAGTTGCAGTCGTGGTAAACAAGTAAAACCTCAAGACCCCAACATCCTCGTTACGATAAAGAGGAAGGTCCTGGAGGTCTACATTATTGTGTTGCAGCATTAGTGGCCAGGTTCCAGTCTCCCTTAAAAGAGCACAAGCGCATTTGTAAAGCTTTTGGTGCTGCCAATATCTATAAGCGACGCTACCCGCTTTCAATCAGGTTAGCCGTCTGCCTGTTTACTGAACTCATGCAGTAAAAAAGAAATTAGTCCACAATGATCACTGTAGTTCCGCTTTAAGTCATTGCAAATGATCGAGGTAATATTATATTTAGTAGAATTATGTCCAGTCATCTAACTACGTCGATCGGTCGTCGGTCGATCGAAATGATTTTATAAGTAAAGGCTAAGCTGCCAAAAACTTAAAAGTAATTATGGAAGAAGTATATTAGATTCTTTGTATGCTTGTAAGTGAATAGGCAGATGGACAATCTAATGGCAAGTAGCTACTTCGTTGAAACTTAAATATCGGTTTACGAAGACCTTTTAGCAGAGCCGCATATTGTAGTGTTTGGGAAAAGACAACCATAGTCGAAAACGGATTACTGTAGAGGGTCGCAAATTATTTTAGGCTTGCTCTTCATATATACACTAAATAAAAGATTGATGGTCTTGTATTTCTTTTCAAATTTCATATATTAAAATGGCATGCTAGCCATATAAATAAGTTTCTACACAAATGTTACGTAGACATCATCAGCAAATAGTGAACGGTATTAAATATTTGTACAATCAATGAACAATGTGTTACTTCAGAGCACTTTTGGTTTTGCAAAGTTTAAAAGAAATTAAAATCTAAAAAACAGCTTTACATTACATACATTGTTCCAAGGGTTCCAAAATTAATTTTCAAAATTTTGTAATTATCACCCCATTGCCTACGACAATTAAGTCGTAAAAAAGCTGTATTATTCGTGTCGTTTCTCAAATAACGTCTTTAATCGTTAAGGCGCTTGCTTTATGGACTAGAGAACGATAAGCCGGATTATGAAAAGAAAGTGGGGTGAAAGGTTGATAAGAAAATAATGGGGCGGCAATGAAAAGGGGGAAATTCTTTGTATAACAAGCATTATAAGGAAACAACTGAACTGTGTTAATAACAGGCCTGTGTATATACAACCCCAATGAAATTAAGTGGCGGTAAACACGTACTGGCGAAAGTTTAAATGAATAAAGTTTATGGTTGGGTAAGTCTGAATATACATGTTGCTAAAGGAATTCATAAATGTAAAAGTGGGTTTAATTGGATATTTCTATATTTGTTTGTTCACGGTCTACATAGCTTTGAATATGTACTTAGACACTCGTACATGCTGAACATGATAGTCTCTATTTTCTTTCACCTTCTCCCAATACTCCTCTATTGTGACAAACGTCGTCTGTCACACCGCAAATTATCATATCATCTTTCACACAATCCATCCATTCTTTTTTGGTGTAGCTTTACATTTATATCCATCAAACATGCAGTTTAACATTCTTTTTGTCACGTGACTTTCATACTTCCTCATTACATGCCATATCACCTGTCTCTTCCTCTCAATTTTTCAGACAGGGGTGGAACTTTCAAAGGTCCCTAAATCCCTTCTAACACTACTAATCCATTACAACGTTCTCATCTGTGCTGAGTAGAGTCGTTTGTGATCTATCACTTTAGTGGCCCAACATTCGGACCCTATAACATGACCGGTCGTATGATACATTTACATACTGAACATGATAATATGACTTGTGAAATACATTTACAACACAATAGAAAATTAAATGAAATAATCTTAACTACACGTGATGCTGGGTAGTTTCTACCGCTTCTCTCCTTAAGTCAGGGATTACACATTGCATTTGTGTACGTAGAGCTTACTCTAAGAGGTAGACATGACTTTTAAATTATATAGTTATTATATATATATATATATATATATATATATATGTGTGTGTGTGTGTGTGTATATATATAAAGTAACTTTAAAAAATGCTCTCCAATAAAATTATAAAAACATCTGAATTTGTGGTTGAGTGGTTTGCCCAACTAGCTGATTAGAACACAAAGGTCCCGGGCACAATTCGTGGCATAGTAAACTTCAAGCTAAATTTCCGTTGTTTACATAATATGGTCAGGGTGTCTACCAATATTTATAGTAATTATTAATATTATTATAACATATCGATTGATTAATATAAATCTGGCTAGGATACCTGGAACTGATTACTTTAAACCAAAAGTTCGCCCCATGTTCAATCTATATTGTATCAAATTTTTAAGAACCTAATTTGAATCTGTGGAATTTTTTATTCATTATAAATATTATAAGCAGACGATTACCGTAAGCTGTGGAAGTTTGTTATAAAATGTATATAGCTTACGATCTTGAATAAGTAATAGTAAATATAATAAAATAAACTTTAATAATATCAACCCACAAACGTGTCACTGTTGAGCTAATGTAATTAATTAGTAGGTAATGTGAGTCAAAACAGATTGGTGAGTTTTTCAAAAGGATAATCTTAATGAGCAAATTTTGTCATGCTGTTTTAGGTTACCGTCAATACGGAGTAATTAAGACATGAGATCAGAGATTCGGCCCAAGCGTTAAATTTTATCAGGCCAGGACTCGAAGCTACCGATATCCATAGAATAAAACTCGGATGCTTTAGCCACTAAGCAGTTTGAAGTAGGATGTGGTTATTTAAAAAAGGCTTTTATAATTTTAAATAACAGTATATTTAATATAAGAAGACGATTTACAAAATGCATAGAATTAGATATGTTAACAATAGTATGAAAATCTGAAAAGATTGAATTACAGGAATATCACATTTCAGGTAAGAATATTAGATTCAGTTCTTTGAGTAAAATCATTATAAAACTTAGTTGATCGTACTTAAAGTTAAATATACTTAGCTTTGTAAGTAGATTAATACATATTACGATTTGAATTTTAGACTTAAATTTATGATTAAAAAGTCAACTCAATGGTTAAAATTTATTACATTTTATAATCGTAAAAAGTCCAGCGTTAAAATGACTAGACGCAATCGTTAAACAAACTGATATTTCACCATTATTATATGCTGTCTAAAACAAAAATAAATACATTTAAACTTTGATATTAACAGGTTTTTATATTTTGAACTATAATCACACTTTTACGTTTGTTAAATATAAAATATCCGAGCGCCTGACTGCCGCTCTCAGAGTTAAATTGTGATCTATTAACAATAAACAGCTAAGACTGTATTTGTGGTCTATTGTTTTATTTGAATATGCACTACGCCTCAGTTAGTCAAAGAATATTATAAACATAAACAATAAAAACAAAACGTAAATGCGCTCTTGAAGTCTGTACACGTTACAGAACACAATTCGGTAGTTGACAATTTTTGAGAAACAGTTTTATTTTGAGCCTTATGGTCTAATTTAGCCAAAATATTAATATTTCAGCAAAAAACCAACATTGACATATTTAATTTAGCAATTTTATAAATATTTTGACATTTCGTCACATAAACGCGTCAAGCTGTCATGGCATCTCGCATGACGTCACAGTGTGCAAAACAAACATCTGTTTCGTTGAAGTGTTATCTGAGAAGTCATTGATAACTTCTTGTGTTTTGCACACTATGACGTCACGCGCTCTGATCGGCGTTCATTGTCACGTGGCTAATGGCTGCAATATAACAATTGTATTTCTCAAAAATATCAATTAATATGTAATATTTTAGTTAAAACAATTTATTTTTGTCATATTTAGATCGTAATCTACGATATATATTAAAATCAGTCTATATTTATCATACTGTCAACTACCGAATTAGAGGGATCACTACGTGATACCATACAGAACCATATCACCGACCAAATAAAAAAGGAAATGTTGCGCTTTCGCTTGGGCGCTATCCACACTCACGTAGTATCTCTTTCACACTAGACTAAACATTTCAACTTGAATCCTGCGGAAACTCACGGTATAACTTCAATCAAAACGCATTTCAGTTTTGCGCGTACTGTACAAGTAAATTAAAAGAGATCACTTGCTCTAATGTAAGTTAATTATTATTGTTAATTTCTTCAGTTTATTAATCGGTCCTGCCCTACTCTGAATGCGACAGTTGATTACGGGCATACCAAATGAGCTAAATTCTCAGGTGTACATAAACGTATTCCAGATGATGAAATACTGAGACCCCGAGCTGGTGGAATAACATCGCGACCACTTACACGTAGTCGATGAACGCAACCGATGAAACCAGGTGTTCCTGATGTGTTTGATAGCCTAGAATAATTAAATTGCCTTAAATAAAATTACTATTTCACGAAACCAAGGTAACTTATTACTAGAATCCTGGTCGAAAACTATGCTCTGATTAGGCAATTTTTGTAACTTGTATATTGAACAGTCGTTGTCAATGTTAATGATTATAACCTCTATGTTTCTAATTGTTAATCTCAGTGTCTGTCGTTATCAACATTGCAATTTTCTTTTTTCACGTTTCTCTATTTTATAAACGTAACATTTTTTAAAACATTGGCAGTATTTTTTCTTGTACTTGTGCAAACAAAAGTTGACTTTAAAGTTACGAACAATTTTAGTCCTTGACTGTACGAGACATATTAATACCACATGCTGACGAAGAAAAAACATCGTGATATAAAATGAACATCGAGATTACCGATATGTGGCAACCTGACAATCTATCTTAGAAATGTATGGCAAATATGCTCTCTATACTTCTAAAACAAAAAGGCAAAGGTTTTGCGATGATACTGAAAATCTTATCACTAAGCAACACAACAAAAAAGTTTATGTTTAAATTTAACTAGTCAGTATTGCAAAGAATCAAGTATAAAAGTATAAACTTAAGTCATAAAGTGCTTACTTTGTAACATTATCGGGCGGCAATCCGATGTAAATAGACGAGCCAATATCCAAAGAAGTCAAATTCCCTTTCGCGGTTCCAGTAAGAGTTACAGAACCTAATTGTAATAGAGCGTCTTTCTTGTATCTCCTAGCAGATATCTTGGATCTTCCATCAGTTTTTACTCGCCCCGCACGTAATTCAAATAATCCACTTCCAGCGTCAAAACGCAGGACAGCTTTCTCTTCAACAAACCCAAGCCACAAATGGTCCCTTATCCCGGAAGCACTTAACAACGCCCCATTGCCACATACTGCTGAAACCTCAGCCCATACATCAAAACGTTTAGCTGGCAACTGAGTGCGTGCGGTCATTCTCGCTTTACCATCAAACAGTGGCGCTTCATAAATCTCATTTCCTGTTCCTTCTAAATAATCCTCATATATATAATCGTCCAAATCATTTATCAATTCCTCTTCCGTATCTACGTGTGACATTTTATTTGTATGTTCAGAATTTGCTTTACAATGTGATTCTGATATATCCTTAGAGGTACTTGTATAATGATCGGTATAAGTGAAGACATTTTCTGCGAAGTAATTGATTAGAAAAATATCTATGAACAATTTTTGAATAAATTTTCTACTTTAAATGAAGACTACTTTATTTTATGTTCTAGCGTGTTGTACGTCTAGCGGTAACCAACCGGTGGAAGAATGTCAATACAGGATAACTCCGGCTCGGGACTGTCTGGTTTGCCACTATCACTGGTATCTACGGAAGCGTCAGTAAATTGTAGCGATGTGGAGCTTTGATATTTGATATGATTGAGATTAATAGAGTTATCAGTTTTAGATTCTTTAAATATGGGTACACTAGCTTTGTTATGCTGAAGTGATCTACCAGCGCGGCTACCTCGCCTCACGTGTGGGGCTTCATCGCTGCAAGGGCCGAACGCTTGTACGACTATATCAGATTGGGTACGACACGCGTGTGTACGAAGATGACACGCCGAAAGGTACGTGCGGCCGTCACTGCCGCATACGGATGGGGCCTCATTTGCGGGACATTCGGCGGTACCACACTCGCAAGTAGCCAATCCACTACGAACAACACAGTATGCACCAAAGTAGCACGTCATATGTTCGCAATTCGTTGCAGGTAGTTGTGTCGATTCAGCTGCAAAAAAGTAATAAGTACGTACTTAATTAAAAACAATTTTATTTACACAACAGTAATATTTTAACAAAAAATATTTATTAACTTTTATAATATTAAATAATGAAATCCAGCAAGAACCTAACATTATAGAGTAAAAAATTCCGATGATAATCTCTAATTAATTAAGCTAATATTATTAAAACCAATTCATGACGAGGGACGCGAACTTTTTACGTTGCTGCGCACATTTGAGGTATTCAATAAAAAGTTATCTCGTATTCCAAGTTATAAATCTGGTCAAAAATATCCATCCTTCATGTCTGTTATTTTCAGAGCACACATACACCAGACTACAGGATTATCCGATAATTCTTAAGGTCGTACGCAGTGAAAAAATAGTAGACAGACCAGGCACGGTTGTGCCAGGGTACGATAGTGACAGTCGGGACATTCGCAAAACTATAAGGAATACCTGGTAGGGTACAAGGGGAAAGACGAGCGATCATCTGAATGTGTGTCACACTATTGCGTCAGCCATCGAAGGTCATAAAGATCAAGGTCAAGAGTATGTAATTTTACTCGATTTGTTTTTATAATTGTTGATAGGTATATGTGTACAGATGGAGTAATGAATGTCATTGCTCATCGTAACTTAAAAAATATTAATTAAATAGCAGTGGTTACTTTGTACTTATATTACGTTTTATTGTTATGGCGATTGTTTTTATGCGAAGGGGTGCATTGGGTACGGTTGTGACATTTTTACTGGGTACGGTTGTGACACAAATAATTAGTTTTTTTTATTGCAGGAAGTCAGCAGAAAGGCAGACGGCCCACTTGATGGAAAGCGGTAACCATCGCCTACGGACTTTTGCAACACCAAATGTGCTACAAATGCGCTGCTGCTCTTTTAAGGAAGACTGGAACCTGGTCACTAATGCCGGAACACAAATCAGGGTTGTTATGGCGACATACTTTAGGTGGTAGCCATCCAGTCGGGCAAATGCCCTACCACCTGGCAAAAATAATAATATAAGAGTACCTTAATTGACAGATTTAAAATTCAATAATTTATACGTACGATCAAAACATCCGTTAGGTCCAAGAGTGTGTTCATGATTGGAACATACGGTACACTTTTGCCCTTGGATTCCTGGCTTGCACACGCATCGTCCGGTCATTTGCTCGCAATCTTCTCGCACTGAGCCGAATGCTGAACAACCACATGCTGTAATAACGATTTTTTATTAGTGTCAGCTTTCAGGCATGTTAAAATCACGATAAAGACCACTTTTATAAATAGACTCTGTAGAAAATGTGAGACACCCGGCGTAGGGAACGGCGCCATACAGTTCTTTGCGTATTGTCTGCAGAAGTCACTCTCACCCTGCTCATAGCGTTGTGGATGTTAATAATTAAACACACAAAAGCGTTATATCGAACCACACCGACGTATCTCATATGTATCTAAATAGTTTTTCTTGCTCCAAATGATTTCTTAGAAAGATAATAGTTTAAAACCTCGTTTGCAATGAAAGATACTACTTAGGAAGGCTAGTTTTTGATGTTATTTTATAGAATTTCATTATACGGCAAAAGTTTTAACAGTGTGGCAAACTTTTTCTTATTAAATCTATATTTCCTCACATCCCCTAAACATTCCCATAATTCTCTACTAGAGTTTTCGCCGTGGCTACGCCCTATGGATTAGTTCTATTTTAATTCTATCAAAACTTAATTAGGTTTTTTTATATGTTATTATACAGCGTCAGTGAAAAAGTATCTATCTGATAATGTAAACCGTTTGATAATATAAATAAACTAGCTGACTCGGCAAACTTCGTACCGCCTTATTCAAATAAATTAATAAACAAACAAATCGAGAAAACATGGCAAAGGGCTCATAGAATTTGAAAAATATATATAGCCTATAACCATCTACGATTAATTCCACGTCGAATGGTTGTGGTTTCATGCTGATCGGTCCAGTAGTTTTCGAGTTTACCTCGGACAAAGAAAACAAACTTTGCTTATATATATATAGAAGATAGATAGATAGCCATAAACCATCTATATATATAGATAGAAGATATATACTAGCTGACTCGGCGAACTTCGTACCGCCTTATTCAAATAAATTAATAAACAAACAAATCGAGAAAACATGGCAAAGGGCTCATAGAATTTGAAAAATATATATAGCCTATAACCATCTACGATTAATTCCACGTCGAATGGTTGTGGTTTCATGCTGATCGGTCCAGTAGTTTTCGAGTTTACCTCGGACAAAGAAAACAAACTTTGCTTATATATATATAGAAGATAGATAGATAGCCATAAACCATCTATATATATAGATAGAAGATATATACTAGCTGACTCGGCGAACTTCGTACCGCCTTATTCAAATAAATTAATAAACAAACAAATCGAGAAAACATGGCAAAGGGCTCATAGAATTTGAAAAATATATATAGCCTATAACCATCTACGATTAATTCCACGTCGAATGGTTGTGGTTTCATGCTGATCGGTCCAGTAGTTTTCGAGTTTACCTCGGACAAAGAAAACAAACTTTGCTTATATATATATAGATAGATAGATAGCCATAAACCATCTAGGAAAAATTTCGCATCGAATGGTGGTAGTTTCATGTCGATACGATCAGTGGTTTAAGCGTGATTGAGCCTCAAACGAACACCATTTTCATTATATATATATAGAAGATAGACTAGCTGACTCGGCGAACTTCGTACCGCCTTATTCAAATAAATTAATAAACAAACAAATCGAGAAAACATGGCAAAGGGCTCATAGAATTTGAAAAATATATATAGCCTATAACCATCTACGATTAATTCCACGTCGAATGGTTGTGGTTTCATGCTGATCGGTCCAGTAGTTTTCGAGTTTACCTCGGACAAAGAAAACAAACTTTGCTTATATATATATAGATAGATAGATAGCCATAAACCATCTAGGAAAAATTTCGCATCGAATGGTGGTAGTTTCATGTCGATACGATCAGTGGTTTAAGCGTGATTGAGCCTCAAACGAACACCATTTTCATTATATATATATAGAAGATAGACTAGCTGACTCGGCGAACTTCGTACCGCCTTATTCAAATAAATTAATAAACAAACAAATCGAGAAAACATGGCAAAGGGCTCATAGAATTTGAAAATATATATAGCCTATAACCATCTACGATTAATTCCACGTCGAATGGTTGTGGTTTCATGCTGATCGGTCCAGTAGTTTTCGAGTTTACCTCGGACAAAGAAAACAAACTTTGCTTATATATATATAGAAGATAGATAGATAGCCATAAACCATCTATATATATAGATAGAAGATATATACTAGCTGACTCGGCGAACTTCGTACCGCCTTATTCAAATAAATTAATAAACAAACAAATCGAGAAAACATGGCAAAGGGCTCATAGAATTTGAAAAATATATATAGCCTATAACCATCTACGATTAATTCCACGTCGAATGGTTGTGGTTTCATGCTGATCGGTCCAGTAGTTTTCGAGTTTACCTCGGACAAAGAAAACAAACTTTGCTTATATATATATAGATAGATAGATAGCCATAAACCATCTAGGAAAAATTTCGCATCGAATGGTGGTAGTTTCATGTCGATACGATCAGTGGTTTAAGCGTGATTGAGCCTCAAACGAACACCATTTTCATTATATATATATAGATTATATATATATAGATAGAAGATAGAAGAAGAAAACAAACTTTGCTTATATATATATAGATAGATAGATAGCCATAAACCATCTAGGAAAAATTTCGCATCGAATGGTGGTAGTTTCATGTCGATACGATCAGTGGTTTAAGCGTGATTGAGCCTCAAACGAACACCATTTTCATTATATATAGATCATCTATCTATATATATATAATGAAAATGGTGTTCGTTTGAGGCTCAATCACGCTTAAACCACTGATCGTATAGACATGAAACTACCACCATTCGATGCGAAATTTTTCCTAGATGGTTTATGGCTATTTATCTATACTCGAAAACTACTGGACCGATCATCATGAAACCACAACCAGTCGACGCGGAATTAATCGTAGATGGTTATAGGCTATATATTTTTCAAATTCTATGAGCCCTTTCCCATGTTTTCTCAATTTGTTTGTTTATTAATTTATTTGAATAAGGCGGTACGAAGTTCGCCGAGTCAGCTAGTTATATATATATAGATAGAAGATAGAAGAAGAAAACAAACTTTGCTTATATATATATATAGATAGATAGATAGCCATAAACCATCTAGGAAAAATTTCGCATCGAATGGTGGTAGTTTCATGTCGATACGATCAGTGGTTTAAGCGTGATTGAGCCTCAAACGAACACCATTTTCATTATATATATATATAAGATAGAAGAAGAAGATAGAAGATAATAATCTTAATTTTATATATATAATGAAAATGGTGTTCGTTTGAGGCTCAATCACGCTTAAACCACTGATCGTATCGACATGAAACTACCACCATTCGATGCGAAATTTTTCCTAGATGGTTTATGGCTATTTATCTATACTCGAAAACTACTGGACCGATCATCATGAAACCACAACCAGTCGACGCGGAATTAATCGTAGATGGTTATAGGCTATATATTTTTCAAATTCTATGAGCCCTTTCCCATGTTTTCTCAATTTGTTTGTTTATTAATTTATTTGAATAAGGCGGTACGAAGTTCGCCGAGTCAGCTAGTTATATATATATAGATAGAAGATAGAAGAAGAAAACAAACTTTGCTTATATATATATAGATAGATAGATAGCCATAAACCATCTAGGAAAAATTTCGCATCGAATGGTGGTAGTTTCATGTCGATACGATCAGTGGTTTAAGCGTGATTGAGCCTCAAACGAACACCATTTTCATTATATATATATATAAGATAGAAGAAGAAGATAGAAGATAATAATCTTAATTTTATATATATAATGAAAATGGTGTTCGTTTGAGGCTCAATCACGCTTAAACCACTGATCGTATCGACATGAAACTACCACCATTCGATGCGAAATTTTTCCTAGATGGTTTATGGCTATCTATATCTATATATATATAATGAAAATGGTGTTCGTTTGAGGCTCAATCACGCTTAAACCACTGATCGTATCGACATGAAACTACCACCATTCGATGCGAAATTTTTCCTAGATGGTTTATGGCTATCTATATCTATATATATATAATGAAAATGGTGTTCGTTTGAGGCTCAATCACGCTTAAACCACTGATCGTATCGACATGAAACTACCACCATTCGATGCGAAATTTTTCCTAGATGGTTTATGGCTATCTATCTATCTATATATCTATATATATATAATGAAAATGGTGTTCGTTTGAGGCTCAATCACGCTTAAACCACTGATCGTATCGACATGAAACTACCACCATTCGATGCGAAATTTTTCCTAGATGGTTTATGGCTATCTATCTATCTATATAATCTATCTATATATCTATCTATCTTCTATATATATATAATGAAAATGGTGTTCGTTTGAGGCTCAATCACGCTTAAACCACTGATCGTATCGACATGAAACTACCACCATTCGATGCGAAATTTTTCCTAGATGGTTTATGGCTATTTATCTATATATATCTATATACTCGAAAACTACTGGACCGATCATCATGAAACCACAACCAGTCGACGCGGAATTAATCGTAGATGGTTATAGGCTATATATTTTTCAAATTCTATGAGCCCTTTCCCGTGTTTTCTCAATTTGTTTGTTTATTAATTTATAAGAATAAGGCGGTACGAAGTTCGCCGAGTCAGCTAGTCTATCTTATATATATATATAATGAAAATGGTGTTCGTTTGAGGCTCAATCACGCTTAAACCACTGATCGTATCGACATGAAACTACCACCATTCGATGCGAAATTTTTCCTAGATGGTTTATGGCTATCTATATATATATAAGCAAAGTTTGTTTTCTTTGTCCGAGGTAAACTCGAAAACTATTGGACCGATCAGCATGAAACCACAACCATTCGACGTGGAATTAATCGTAGATGGTTATAGGCTATATATATTTTTCAAATTCTATGAGCCCTTTGCCATGTTTTCTCGATTTGTTTGTTTATTAATTTATTTGAATAAGGCGGTACGAAGTTCGCCGAGTCAGCTAGTAATAATATATAGAAGATACGTGATTTAGAATGAGTTAGTGAATATACAAACAGACAGACGCGGAACGCGACTTTGTTTTATACATATAAAGAACATGTATAACGCATATAACTATATATTAAAATATAGATTATTTTATAAACTGTAATATAATTGGTATTCGTTGTTGTTTTGCTCAAAGAGTTGTTATACAACGTGGCAACGCCGCCAGCCTTTTGGGAACGTTCCCGGTTTATCTCTTTTTTATTTAGTTTTTAATATTGTTTGTAGTTTATTTTTAAGTTTATATTTTATTTTGCATCCATGAAGAAACACGTATAGATTAAAAAAAAATAGTTTTATTTTTGTATTCAATATAAAGATACTCACGAATGCACCCCGCATGTCCTGTTCCGATCCTGGGCAGCCCCCAATAGGCCGGCTCGCACCTGTCACACTTGTGCCCCCCCACCCCGGGGCGGCAGTGGCACTGCCCACTGTCGTCGCACTGCTCGCCGACTGAGCCCAGGCGATGGCAGCCGCACTGCGAGGGACACCCCGCCCCGGCCGGCCCGCGAGCGGCCGTCACCCCGTCCGCACAACAACCATGCCAAGATTCTTGGCAACCTTTCTTCTCGACCACTGTCTTATCTGGACCAAGGAATAAATATACAACATTATTACGACATGATTATTATAGCTCAAATTAAAGATGCAGCAGTCATTGTCATATTTTTCTTGTCTTATATTTATTTATGTAAGTGTATTTTATACTTAATATTTTATTTACATATATCCTATTAGTATAATATTTATATTTTTATTAATGTATGTATTTAGAAGATATGTATATTTATAAGATACTGATTCGATAGTGAGAATAATGCAACATACCCCTGTTCTTATCAAATTTTTTGTCCATCCAATGGTTGTTTGGAAGAAATCGCTAATAGCAATAAGACTACCTATTGTATTGTAAAATTTTGTTTCTGTTAACTGTATCTTTAAAACGCAATAAAGCATATTCAATCATTCATTCAACATTTTAAAATGTAAATCTAAAAAACTCTACATTTTTTCGTGAAAACCTGTTAACGACCTGCTCACTGCCTTAAAATCGCGGTTAGTCGCTGGTCCAGTTGCCAAAATACCCACTAAACTTCCCTGGTATTCCGTCGTTCGCTTTTTGTAGGATCGCGGTCAAACGGAATGGTCAACATTGAGGATTTTGGCTGGCGGCGGCTCAAAGGCCTCGTCGATAGCCAAGGGCTTAAGTCCCCGGTCCATGTGTTTACCTTCCACCTATAACTGGGAAGTGGGCGACATACCATCTGCCATGTAATACTCTAAGGTATATACATAATTATTTTTGGAAATTAAACAGAAATATTGTACCACTTAAAATGTAGAGGGAAGTGCTTAGCTTCTAGTACCATAGCTGCGTAAGTACCAACGCGCACTTGTGCAGTAATATTGACCGGTGGATACAAGAGTCGACTTGTAATCGTTGATAATTGAACGGAAAAAGACCCTTCGACAAATCCTATAAGTGTAAGTGCAACTTGTAAACGATCACGTGTTATACCAAAGATTCATTACGGAAACAATGTAAAGTCTACCTTTTCGACAACATCTGGCAGCTTTAGCAGTGTGATGGCAGTAACTGCCAACGGGACAGTCTTTGCGATGTGGTCCCCCGCCGCAGTCCAGCGGACGACCTTCCTTGTCGGTCAAGGGCTCATCGTCACCGCATGGCCTGAACTGAGGAACAATTATAATGTAATAGTTCCAGATGTATTATTTATTAGAGGAATATTCGATTCCCTAAATTATTTAAAACCAAGAGGGATATATCATTGTATTGTTATATACCGACAAAGAAATGCGCACATCTGCCTGTCGTAAAACCCAGTTTATTGCCTTCTTTGATTTAGGAATTATTTTGTTTACTTTGTGTTTAGAATTTGTAATTAAGAAAAACATGCTATTGTTATTGAACTTGTTTTATGGCCATCATTAGTGTCGAACTAATCCTTGTTGTTATTGCATTGCGTCGAAGCTTGCCAGGTGTGCGGATTAACTCGGTGAACGCGGTCCTTTGTTGTATTATACAGTTTAGTATAAAACAATGCCCGAACAGAGGGGTGGGGCAGTCAAGCGACGATTACGATACGAGTAAGACGTTCATTCGATAAGCGATATAGCGACGGACTTTGCGCGTGTTATAGAATCGTGCAGTATGAACTGGTTGTTTCCAGTTACATTTGTACCTGCTTTATACGTGTACAGTTCTAATAAACTCTATAGTCATTCCAACGGCATTTTAATTTGAGTCCCGTGTAGCTCGTAACAGTATCAATAGATATATTTTGTTACAGATTAAAGTAGTAAAATTATTATGATCATTATGTGTATATCGTAAAGTTGTAAGAGACAGCAAAAGGATATTACACTATTTTCCGAAAAATGTTGAAAGAAATAATAGAATAGTTTACCTCAAGACCCCGACACAAAGCAAGAGGTCGTAGTCTCAAATCCTCTTGGCGACGACAGGCTTCCAGTTTCATGTGACATAAAGTGGGGTAGAGTCTTAAGTCGGAAGCACACACTGGATTCGAGGAAGTAGCAGCAGCTGCAGCAGCCGCCGCAGCCGCACAGTCGAACAGACATGCACACCTGGAACGATAAAGATTTGACATTTGTCCACCTTATGTTATCGCACTACCTTCGTTATGCCATCCATGTTTTTTGGTTAATGCATCCCACTGACCTCCATTATTACCACTGGACTAGCTTCTGTATACATATGCCAAGCACACTTTTATGATAATTTAAAGCTCTTACTAATGCATGGATTCTTTTAAACTAATATTGTAAATGGCTACCAAAGTAAATAAGTACTTTTCTAACAGACAAGTGATTCTTGTTTTTCTGTTTTGAATTTACATATTTTCTCAGGATCACCGAAGAGATTTGGAATGAGCTGAGGTTTTCCCACAGCGTTACGACATGAGGTTTTTCAAAAAGGGTGCCATATTTTTTTTTGAGGACGACAGCGCGTCGGCGACATCTCTGATATTGGAAATGTCTATAGGTGACAGCGACGATAACCGCTTACCATAAGGTATCTAATGTACTCCAGCAATAAAAAAAACACTGTAGCGCAAACTTAGACAATGGACATCAGTTTGCTAAAGACTTAGTTTACACGAAGTTTTATAAACCATTCACTTCAAACAGTCGAATATACCTTGGTTGTCCGTTAGAATCGACAGCGCATGTAGCCTCGTAAGCGCACTGGACCCTGGCGCAAACAGCCGTCCCTACTCCAGGTTCACTTGAACTCTCCGCTACTTGATCTCCTCCTGTACGAATCTCGTTGCTGTACTCTGTTATTTTTGATGTTTTGTTGGACCCTGCAATAACAACCGTACAAATAGAATTAATGTTTCACATTTAACAGAATTGATTTATGTTCAGAAGACATTTACTTCAAATGGGATTTGGACTTATAAAATGGCCAGCTTAGCAAGTATGTAATAAACATACAATAATTAATAACAATGTTAGATAGATAGAAGGTTAGATAAGCAAAATATGTAATAACGAAAAATAAAAAAATGTGTATATGTAAAAACACTTTCTGTTTTGATCGTCCAACGGAATAAGTATAAAAAACATGACAGAAATTTTTTTAAATCATTCGTTTTGTTGGTCCATTTTTTTGGAGGACTATAATTCAAATTTAAACGTCATTTTCTCGAAATCGATTGGATGCATGTAGTTGATACATAGTATAACTGAGATAATTTCAACAGGATCCGAAACTTCACCGTTAGTAGCATTATCATCTTGCGAGTCAGCACATTCGCCGAAGTAGGCAACCTTCAGAGGCGGCTCGCCCCTCATTCGTGCTTCGCAGGACGCTTTCTGCAGCGCGCACTCGTGAGGGTATGTTTGGGCAGTATTCGAACAGACCGGCTCCCTCACAGCGTCTGCGCAGGGCGTCGCACACGCACAAGTGCCGCGGGCACACCACGTGCCCGCCGGGCACTGTACTCCTGAACACGATTCTGGATCGGAATAATGAAATATTAAAATTATATCGTATCTTATTATGGGCCATGCATAAATCACATCACACGTTAAGGGGAGGAGGGGGTCGACGAAGTGTGACATTGTATGACAAAGGATGGGTGGGGTCCTAAATGTCGTAACATCACATTTCAAAATATAATATATTTCAACTTTAAAATGCGAAACTTCAACTATTATTGAAAATCTTTAAAATATTTTCAACTCTATCTGTATGCCCTATAGAGTTTAAATTATTAAAAATAATTTAAATGGATATCTAATTATGGAATGCTGTTTTAAGTTAATAATTTCCTGATGTAAATATTTTCGCTAGACTCATAGGTTTGCTGGAAGAAACCTCTTTTACGGTTAAGCTCGCCTTTGTATATCACCACTATTGTATAATTTTGCATGCAACTTTTGTGTAGAATGAAGAACAAAGGGCTAATCTATACAAAATCAGAAATACTTGTTGTTTTAGGTATGATGCACTACTTAAATATAATAATTAAAAATAAACTTACCACAGGATCCCATATGTTTAATGTAAAGTCTTTTCTTCTCACGACAAGCTACGTCTCTTAGTGCGCACACACTGCTGTATGTTTTGCTATCGTTCCCACAGACTTCTTCAGTTTCCTAAAATTGGTTAATTATACGTAAGATATTATTACGACTTGCGGGACTCGAATTAAAATTCCGTTCGAATTACTTTAGAATTTATTAGAACTATACAAACACGTATAGCACAGGTACAAATATAATAACACGCGAAAAGTCCGTCACTTAATAGGTTACCGAATGTAGTGCACACGTCTTGCTCCGCTTGTGCTTATCGCTCGACTGCCTCAACCCTCTGTTGGGGCATTGTTTTATACTGTACAAATACAATATGTCTGTAGACTGAATTTCTAAGAATCACACCTGGCTAATGACTATCATGAAGATTACAATACACAATGAGCTATTTTTCCAATCACAAAGTTTAAACAAAAAGTAAACATAAACTCCTTGTGGCACTCGGGGATTGCCGCAGTAAAGCTATTGCATAAAATGTTATATCAACTTATGCAATTATAATTATTTATTTATTTTTTATTTATGCAGTATTTTTTTTCTTTGATATTAATTCAAGTTACACTTTTTGAGCGTAGTGACCGATAAGAAAACAAATCACCTATGTATACATATATACTTACGGGGCGCACATGCGGTGAGTGTGGCATTATAAAAATATGATAGATACCTATACACCTTTATACTTTCTCACAAACAGCTGCTTACGTATTCGTCCGATTTCAGAGCAGCTCGTCTCGATTCGTGCGAGCTTCGTACAGTCGTACCATATACATACGCGTTAAGCGAACGATTGGCCGAGCTACATGGTAGGCGGAGTGGGGGGTGTTAGGTTTTATTTTCGTTACGGAATTTCTTGATTCGGTCGCCGCGCTCAAAGCCCGCGATAAAAGCTATGCAATAGCTTTAAAAAAGACGGTCATAAAAGCGCTTCAATGTTATCAGCTCAAACGCCGATGGTAATAAATGCGCTTTGTTTACAAATATGCAGGTGGCCCAAATTGCAACAATATAAAAAAAGAGTTATAATCCATTCGTAGATAGAGAAATAACTCTTTAGTGTTCAGCAAAACAAACAACAAAAATGCATAGATACAATATTTTCTTGGTAGAATAAAAACACTTTATATAAGTAAAAAGGTTTAGTTTTATTTTATGTTGTTGTGCTACAGAACAATCATATCGACAAGGCTAAATTGAATGCCGGTTTTTAGATACAAAAATAGAATTAATCAAGAATTTTTCAATTTAATTTTGATATATTTATTTCACATAATATTTTTTTCGTCTTAACATAGTGATAGATATATAGTCCGTTATCCAGAAATAGAGGGTGTCAGACTCACCAGTGGGAGCTATATGAGATTAAAATATGTTAATCTAGTTGACTAATATATTATTGTTCGAATTCCTAAATTGTTTAAAAATTATTCACTTATTATCACACAAATACTCACAGTTCCTTCTTCACAGTGCTTAGGACAAACACAGCTTGCTTCAGACACGCCGTCGCTCTCACAGACTGCGTAGAACTCGCACTTCTTGTTCTCGCAACCGTCTATAGATTTTATAAAATAAAAAACATTCTTACACTTATATCATGGAGGAAGATTATTATAAGTGTTAAAAGCCCAGTATTTAATATGTTCTTTTTTGTATCAACTCATCATAATGTTATGTATGCAAAATCTATACAAAGTCATTAATTTAGTTCTGATACGCCTACCTACTCCGTTAGAATATAATATTTATAAATAAACTTTCTAAAACTCAAGTTTTTACTTATTTGGTCAATCAAGACATATTTCACCTTAATAAAAAAAATATCAAATACTTTATACAAGATCTTCGTGATGTGAGGCCTTGACCCTTCTTACCCGAAAGTACAGAGTACGTGCAAAACTAAAAAGCAGCTCGAATAAAATTATTGGCTCCAAAGTTGGCAAAGTCTAGTTGTGTGTTACTGCTAATGTACGATATATAATAAACCCGACTGAAGGTATACCTGTATGTCGGCGTACACATTAGAGCACGTTACTGTATCCGTTCAGTTACAGATACGGTCTGCAAATCACACGGCTTTATAATACTGTTCTGTGGAATGGAATGTACGAACTTCAAGGACGCATTTACGTTTTGCATGTACCATATAGGAAACTTACTACAGGGTCCGTCGTATAGGACTTGCACGTCGCGTCTGTGCCGGCAGGCCTCCAATTGCAACTTGCAGCGGTTCCCGTAGGAGATGCCGTCGGAGCCGCAAACCGGAGCGAACTCGTTGGAGCAACGCGGGCAGCGGCATACGCCGCGACCGCCGGACGCCACGCACTCGCCTCCGTGCGGACACACCCGGTCAGCGCACACGCCGTTAGAACCTTGTTTATATTTTTGCAGGTTTTATGTGTATACAGAAACTCAGTAGTAAATAATAATGCACTAATATTGAGATTTTTGATCATTTTTAATAACTTCTACATTTTCTATCTATATTTCTATAGGAGAGAAAGTAAATTACTAATAAGAATAATATTATATATGATAGGTGGTACTATTTAGTATTTTTTTGTGTCTTCTTTATGGCCTCGGATATGAATAACTTTGTCAAATTTATTACAGGTACTTCAAAAACCAAATTTAAATGCATATGGTCTTCTTCATAGAGACTTGTTTGAGCGCTGCTTCATGGTTTTTTATTTGAAAAAAAATTACACAAAAAAGAGTAACGTTTTGATCAGTAAATCATTTTTTTGCAGAATTACAGAGTAAAGCTTCCTCAAAACAAGTCCTGAGTTAAATATTATTATGTGAATTACCGCAAGCACCGGCGTGCAGCACTCGTAACTCCCTGCCGACTAAACAGGCTGCTCGCCTCAGTTCGCACTCGCTATCATGCGTACGAGAGTCAGAGCCGCACACTGGTCGCAGGACCGGCTCGCAGGGCGGCGGGCAGGCACACACTGCACCCCCACCTTCAACCCGGCACTCGGCACCGTGACGGCACTCGACCTCCGCACACGGATTCACACCTACAGGCAGGTAGCGTTAGAATACTGTGCAAACAAATCAATAAAAACTAAGTCAGAAATTATATCGGTTCTCAAGGGAGTGACAAGTAGCTCATAAGAGCCAATTCAGCACTCGACCAGCAGAGGATCGCCTCGCATGCAAGCCGTCACACACATGGACGGCGAGTGAACCACTCTATATCAACCTTCTGTTTAGAGTGATTCACGTATAAATAGTACCAATCGCTGACAAACTACTCGACTATTGATGGATCATGCGACATTCAGACCTTGACGACGCGTGGTTCACTATAGTAGAATTATTTTCTCCGTACAGTTTGGGTCATAAATAATCGGAGCAGTGAAGCGAGTATTTCGCTCTCTCTTCCACTCACGGGCCTTATGGGCAGGCATAGTGATACGCATTATTGTTGTCGATAAGCGTTATCGATAGTGTATTTAGTTTTGTCATTTTGTGGATTAGTGATATAAATGAAAGAAAAAAAATAGATAAAACAACGTAATTTATTAAAATAAGAATAATAATGATTTAAAATAAATTATTAATTAGGTATCTATGTATTAAAAAACTATAATTACAAAAGATTAGAATGTAACAAGTTATATTAAAAATAAATATAAATACTTATGTCTAAGTTTAAAATTAACAGCAAAAAAGATAATAATGATTTTTATAAGAATGATAATCTTTCTTTGATAAGAATGAGTTTTTATCGTTAATGGCGTTGCGCCCGCGCAACATGCTCACCGCCCTAGCCGGGCTGAGGCCGAGTTTGACTTCTACTATATTTGACAACACAGCATCCTCCCGTGGAAGGCCCTACTTGTGGGTGGCTTTAATATAATACGTAATTAAGATTTATAGACGTGCGAGTAAGTACGCGGCGCGAGAATCTTTTTCATCCATCCGTCACCATAAATCCACTATTTTAAAGCTCGTGCATCTTTCAACCGTTATAATCACAATATTTATTTCTTTTATTAAGGGTTACAGAAAAACAGTCATAAATAAATTAACTGTATAAATAAAAATATTCCTAATAACAAGCCTCATAGACTTGCTCAGCTCTATAAGTAGCTAAGAATATATTTTTAATTAGCTATTCTACTTCAAAATAGAAATCTATAAAGTGAATAATAATAAACATGTAGATATTTTAACACTATATTTGTCAAATTCTTTCTTTATGATTAGGTATAGAGAATATGCAAGTTGCAACACAGTAGCCGATATAAGAGACAGAGTGTGCATAAAAAATAAACGTGGCTTGTCAGAATCTTATGGTGCATAGACGACAGGGGAAGCATCACAGCGTGGATGAAGAGAAATATGACACTTAGGGGGAACTCAGTTAAGCATCCGTGTCACCCATGTCGCTCCTTTCAACCCCGCTGTGAAGTGTATCCCGCCGCCAGCGGATCACGGCAGTAACATAAGAAATTGACTTTATTCAGCTCTCTACGCAGTGTTGATTGTTTTGATGAAAGTACAGTGAATCCTCGGCAATCCGACAAACGCTTTACAGGGCGGTTTCGGAGTAATTTGTCGAATTATAAAGTACCTATTGCTACAGACCCGCGACCCCCCCCCCTAAAGTCCGGATTTTTTAAAGAGTACCTTGTAATCCAAAAATTATAAATCAAAGATAAGCTTCTCTCTGTACTACAAAACATATTGCATAATTATGTATATAATACATACTTGGAATTTAGTAAGCTAACCAGCACTATAGAGAGTGTTGCCTCACGTTTCATCCACCAATCTATTGATGTATAATTTAACACAGTTAAAAACTATTGTTAATACATGAACGTGATGCTACGTAAATATAGATAGATGCTATTGCTGTTAGATTTACCGATAACATTGGTCATCTGTTTAAATCGTTAAAAATTCCCAATCTCATAAACGGGTAAATATAATATTTAAATTTAATATTGATTACAATTCTGGTGTGATATGATAAGGTTTATGTATATATATCTAAGTTAATTTAAGAAATTAATATACTGCAAGAGTACAATAACTCTTTTTTTTATTGCAGTAGTTCAGTAAGCAGGCATACAACCTACTTGATGGATAGCGGTCACCATCACCTATAGACATTTGCAACACCAAAGGTGCTACAAATGCGCTGCTGCTCTCTTAAGGTAGACTGGAACCTGGTCAGTAATGCCGGAACAGAACTAAAGGTTGTTATGGCGTCCTACTCTAGACCAGGGGTGGTAGCCATCCAGTCAGGCAAATACCCTACCACCTGGCTCTGGGTTTGAACTCGTCGTCTTATTGTGTACTCCCCTCACGGCGACTGAGCCATGGGCTCTCGCTTAGTGGTGCGTCACCCTATCCTACGGGTTAACCGTCATAGACGCACCACACAACTTAAATAACCTTCACAGAGTATGCTGTATGCATACTCTTACTATAAATGAAAATGACAGATATGTATCCGCCGACAGTCTCACAAGTAAGGTTAATTTTAAAGCATTTGTAATCAACAAAATATTTACCAGAACTACACTGTCCTTTAAAAATAATTTTTAATTGATTCCGGGCGCGACAAGACTCGCGGTTCATCTGACACTCGTTTGAGTACGTTTTCCCGTCGGAAGCACAAACTGGAGAGAACTCTAGGGGACAGGGTTCTGCACACCGACAGGACGGCGCCCGACGCTCGTCCAGTTGGCAAATTTCTGGATCAGGGCAAGTGACTCCGGAGCAGGGATCTACAAATCATAAGTTAACAAGTTGTGAAATGCTACCCCACGGTTTCAGAGGAATAATACAATTATATAAATACAATAAAATAAAATAAATAATAAAATAATATGGTAATCGCCCAGTTAAAAAACCGTTACTCTGAAAAGCGTCTAAATCCTAATAGTCTAAATCCTAATGAGACTAGATGGAGCCACGTTTTTAAAACATGTCTTTTTAGATCACATAAATGAAAAAATGAAAGTCTTGTTTACTTTTTTTGCATTTGTCTATTTTATTTTTAGTCTAAATAAATATTGTACCTATATTACTTAATAAAGTATTGAAAAGCGAGAGAAGAATGGCCTATAGCGTAATAGTTAGTACAGGAATTAAGTAAAAATAAGAGCTAAATTAATATGTTCTGATCGTCTTAATGTATTGCATGAGTTGTCATTTGTTTTTGGGCGACTCTCATTCCGAGTTCTAGCATAATAGCTTATTGTGGAGGAAAATACTAGGAATGAGAGTAAATAATTAAAATAGATGCTAGTAGCTATACTACACCTTTTTTTCGTTATTTAGAAAGGGCTATGCCACCCAGCATATTCTTACAAACTGTGTAAAGACATAATTCAAACGAAGGAGAAGTTTCACTTACCACACTTGCCGTAGTATTTAAAAGTTATATTACTATTCGAATCGCAAGCAGCTCGACGCATTTCACAGTCGCCAGGATAGTCGCGGGCGTCGCTCGCGCAGAGCGGCCTCGAGCCTTCGTGGTCTCCGTAACTTGGGCAAGAGGTAGGGCACTCGCAGTTGTAAGAGTGGCCATCGGGCGTGGGCCGGCAGAGGGCCCCTGGGCCGCAAATTATGCCCCGACACGGGTCCGGTATATCTGTGCCAAATCATAATTGTAAATAATATTAGAATGCTCGTCAATTATACAGAGGATACACACCGCTTGCCGTGAAAGAGGCGCTTTGTCTTGTCATCTCTTTAAAAATATCATAATTTAGCCGTTATTAATTACCTACTCTTAGATCATATAATCCTTATACCTTTATGTAGATACTATATGTTGAAATTAAACTTCATATAGATAATACATTAAATTATAAATAAATTAAATGTTATATTAATATATTTAATATAATATATAATTATAACAAAATTCCATACATGCCGTGTCTGTACATTAAAGCTATTTAAAAAATAAAATCTGGAATACACTCTATAAACGAATAAGACGGTGTATTTTTTTTAGATTTCTCCGCTGTTTGTTCGGGATTGTACTAAAAACGCCTGATTTCGACAGTAATTTTTAAGACGAAAGCAATTTTACAGCAATTTCTTAGACTTAAAATCTGCGTTACTTTTTATCTTGGGAATCCGGCGGTAAATTTTCTAGGAATTATTTAAAATGGCCGGATTAAAAAATGAATCGAATTTCAAAGTGATTCATCCCTGATCCATGGAAAAGTTTATGAAATAAAACGTGATATTTTTTAACCCGGGAATTTTCCCGGGAGCGGTTGTAGTTATTCGAGTGCATAAAAATTAACTTATTCCGGTACAGTATTAACTAAAATACAAGCATTAATTTTTTTTAAATACTGTATTAATTTTTGTCCCGAGAATCCCGCGGGAATTTCAAGTCAAGCGTAGCAAAAGTCACGGGAATATTCTAGTACCTACATAAAATCAGCACATTAACAACATTAGATTAACCAGCGCCGTCTTAAGCATTGAGAGCCGGAGTGTAAAAATAAGCAGTTTGTCAAAAGTGGTAGCCGTAAGAAATCCACATCTCCGTCTGTCTTTCCGTTGCGTGGTATGTCTAGGTAGGTATCAGGCGATCGGCTTACGCCAGGTCCCTGCACCTGTGTGCTCGCACCTCTTGCACCCCCAGCTAAAGACGGACCTGGATATAACTAAATCTAGACACTTAAGGTATGTCTGTCGGCCTGTTTTCCTGACAAGCTAAACCATGAAGCAGAAACAAAATAAGGCTGTATATTTTCAAGAAAATGAAATAGATAGATATGTAGTTATGCTTTAGGGTCGAGTCATAAACACTTATGTTCTTATATAATAACCCACAGCCGAGGAGTAGAGCGTTTGCTCGACTGGATGGCTACCACCCCTGGTTTAGAGTACGCCGTCATAACAACTTTGAGTTGTGTTTCAGCTTCAGTGACCAAGTTCCACTTTCCCCTTCGAGGACGACAGCAGATTGGCAGGAACTCTGGTGTCGCTAATGTTCATAGGCAACGGTAAGAGCCTTCCATCACAGTCAGCCTGCCTGCTGTGCTTCAGCAATAATAATAAAAAAATGAATTAACTCAACTTGAATAAGATCGTTTTAGAATAAATTTTGTAACGAGACATGAAACTTAAGTCCATGCAGACGAACTTCGTAATTTATTTTTACTCTCTTAAATTCAGTTTCACAAAATATTATATATACAAATAATCTTTCAGATACCTGAAAAATATTGTAATCGCATAGAAACATATTTTATTAAATAAAATAATACATACCACTTGGAAACAGATAACAACAGTTGGCTGTAACTATAAGCACAAGCACTGTCGTCAATTGCGTGGCCACCATTGTCCGATGACCACTCCGCCGTGCGGCCTCATACCTTCCACTACAACACATCGGCCCTCATACCACTTTATTACTGCAAAAGCAAAAGGAATCTTCTTTTCACTTAAATGTTCGATAGCAACGTGATACTTCGTTCTAATAAAAGACGGATCAATAGGAACATTGATGTGTTATTTACCTAATTAACGGCTTCGCAAGGTCAGGTCTTTCACTCGTTTTCAGCAAATAAATTGCTATTTTAATTTAATTCTTCTCTAAAATTATATTATGCAGCATACAATTTTTATCACGAACAATCACGCCTTAGAGTACTTGAATATTTTTCTTATATTTTGATTGCAGCTATTATCAAAATCTACCCACCCCAACCCAGCTAATGCCGGGGGTAGACTGAAAACTTTGACGGCTTCTCCATTGAATGAGTCCATCGCGTTCATGCGCAGTAACAACACAGCATATTTATATTGGCACAGGTCGCACAAAGCCTGACCTCTGCATTCTGATATATTTTCAGCAACTAACACTAACAATGCAGCAGGTTGTGTTCGATTTCGAATTTCCTACTCATATAAATAGAAAAGCAAAGCGCGATTGGCGACCTATCGTATACCTATTTACAAAATATTTTTTATTGTTCCTGAAGTATTTTCTATTTTTTTAGCGCTACCTGTTGTTTGTTTGTTTGTCATACGCTTCGATAGATCATACGGAACTCCAATATGAATTATTTTAGTAACTTGGAATAATATCAGCCCATAGGTAATCGTCCTACTACCGACTTCGCACATCCCACAGAGTACATTTTATATACAAAGAGCACCTTTGTAGCAGAAACGGACAGCATCACCATCGTGGTTGTTTATGGTGGATTGAAATTTCAATGTACTCTTTGATTGAAATATTCCAAACAGGGCATCGGTAATAAAGAAATGCAGGTTACATTATTCTCATTCACTGTACAAACCTCAATGGATATATTCTATTTTGAGTATTTTTTACTTCCGTCAATATAGTATCTTAAAAACTCAGTTATCTTCGGGACACCCGACAGAAGTGATAACTATCTATCTATCCATCTATCTATCCATTTATGTATCCATCTATCTATCCATCTATCTAGTCATGTGACTACCCTCGGTATTTAAATTTCATCCCAAATTTCCATTTCCATTTTTCAGGATAAAAAGTATCCTCGGCATCGAATATATACAGCGAGTGAGTTGTGTTTCACCAAAACCGATGCAGTAGTTTTTCCGTGACATCGTAACAGGAGAGAGTTACTTTCGCATTTCTAATATTAGATAGGACATAATATAATATTGGACAATGACTGGAAAATATAAAATTCCGGCAGTCACTTTCTCTGGAGGCTCCAAATAATCGTGCCTAGTAGAATTTAAACTGATGCAAGATGTGTTTTTTTATACTAAATAGTAAATATACGCAAATCTCCATATATTTGAAATGTTTAACTCAATAATCTAGCAAAGAAACTTGCACAGTTCGACCGCACTACTCATGATTTACACTTAAAACTTATTTAGCACTATGGCTACGAAGTTTTAAATTCAACTTCAGATGCTGGGCTGGTTGCAACGCCTAATCTAGAAAGGCCATTGGCGCAGTAGTTTTTCTTACCACTGAATCATAAACAAACAGCCTCGTCTTTTGTAAAACCATATTAAGTCTCGCACCGCTCCACACCATTGCCGCTTCCGTAGAAATGCGCCTTAAGATTTTCCTTTATGCTGGGGCTTCATCTGCGTTAGTGTTAAAGATTTAGGCTGTGGCCGAACGTGTCATATTTAAAGCATTAAAAAAATAACATTAACATAAGTTATCTCATTATTTAACTGCCTTAAGAATGTCGCATATCAAATAACACATTAAATCCATCGCCATATCTGCGTGTATCGGCTTAAATCTTTAATAAAATTTTAACCCAGATAAAGCCCTACCTTTTCAACTGCTTTGTTTCATATTGATTTCCAAAATTTAAACAGAGGTCATAGGAATAATATGCAAGATTTCAACTTTAATATGTTTATTCATTATCATGGTTTATACCACAAGACGCTTTCACTCGTATTACATTATTTTGCATGTAACAGAGAATAAGACTTTACATAATGTATAAAAATAGGACTGTACCGAGTCCTGCTTGGACTCTCGAAATGCACATAGAATGAGAAATTAATGTACAAAATCAAACACTACTGATAACCACCACAATCCAATGACAAGTCTGATGTGCCTCTTTGTTTTGGACTATACACAATTCGTTCAATTGCACATGATTTCGAATTACTTGGAACCTAATTAATATTGGTAAAAGTTTGTACATTGCTATAATCTACATTTTATCACTTGTTCCTGTGAAATGAATTAATCATATTAAAAGAAATATAATGAGAAGCTTAGACAATAAATAAAATTTAGGAATATAAGAGAATCATGGACATAAGTGAAACAATATTAAAATCAATGGTATTTGTTTAAAATCTGTACAGTAACAATTAATCGATAGGATCAGCAATAAATAAATTCACTATACAGTCTCACTTATAAAACAATCACTATTATTTATTAACTCCCTATTCGAAATGTATGCACTTTGCTTATCACATAGACAAAGACCACAGCATTATATTCATCACTTACACTGCATACACTCTCAGTCATATGAACATCCTCGGAATAAATCTCTACCGGCTATTTACAAAGATATTACATCTATATTTACAATTACCATATGGTCTGCACCAAACTTAATGGAACTTTCTAGACTAACCACAGAAGGCTATGCATTGCATATCAATCTGTTGCTAACTGAGAGTGGGCATCGAGTTTGGTGTGAAGTATATTAGAATGAATGTTGTAGAGATCTAGGTGGGAGGCGCCCGTCGGTCGTAGTCTCTCCTGTAGACCTCGCGCTCGTAATCGCGCTCGTCGTAGGGGTAGTCGGGCTGCGAGTAGCCGCGCCAATCGTCGGGGTACGCGCGCGCGCCCGGGAACCCCATACCCCCGGCCATGCCCGCGCCCCCGTCGTAGTAACCAGAGTACGGACCTTGCATAGCACCAAAAGCGCCAGCGCCGTACCTAACAAATATCCACAAGTTTAAAATCAAACCATTTAAGCCGCGTTTTCACAATAAGAGTTGGCGCGGACCGAGTGCACTCGGATGCGTACTCGGACGATACTCGTATTATGTAAACACCTAATCCGAGCGTACTCGGACGCCGGCATCTAATCCGAGTATACTCGGACTCGGCTCTATTTTTCGAACTCACTCGGATCATATTTATGAAAACAAAATGGCGATAACTAAAAATTGTGCGTTGTTTAATCTCAAATGGTTTTTAAACGTGTTTTTATCTTCCTCTTCGACTTCACGAAGAAAATTATTTCATGCACCATTTTGGTCAAGTCTTAAAATTCGTTCGAGTGTACTCGGTCCGAGTCAACTTATTCTTATTTAGTCTTATTGTGAAAACGCGGCTTTAGTCGCGGTATGACAAGGCTCGTCACCTTCGACTTTTGCTTGCACAAGTAGAAGAAACAGTACTGCCAAAATTTTAATAAATGTTTATAAAATATAGAAATGTGTAAAAAGAAAATTACAATGTTGACAATGACAGACACTGAGATTAATAATAGTTTTAATAATCAGCAGTGTCATAACAGTCGGTATAATTATTTTTTCTTAGAGATTTTTTGCGTTCTATTAGTAGGTACGTATGACAGTAGATGTCACTGTTCTCAAATGAAAGAAAATATGTTTCGTTATACGCAGTTGTTTTAATACTTGTTTAAGAAATATTTGATATGTTTTTATGTTTTTGCAAGCCATATCGGCTAATAAATATATTTTAAAATATGTAAGTTCTATTCCTCACATTTTTCAAATTACAAAGCTCTTTTTAACTTTAATCGCTGGATTTTTGATGAATTGTCGATTAACCAAAAACTTATTTCAAAGATGTCAATTATGTCAAAACCAAAACGACATTCCGATCGATACGAGTCACACTCGTGAACGTATGTACTTTGTTTGTGTTTTGATTATTTTTCGACAACTTTGTTTGATTCCTGGACTCCGAAGACTTCGCTTATCACGTTTACTAGTGTTGTGTAGTCACGTTGGATTTACGAATGTACCCTGAACACCGATATGCTTAACTATTTGTTTTCTGTTGACTTGGATTATGGCTTCTTCTGAAAGAGGTTGTTGTGTGCCCAGATGTGGTAAAACTTGTAAGTAAATCATCCTAACGGCACCAGATTAGATGTGGATACAAATGATGTTATGAAAATGTATGACTGAATATTTTAATAAAAGGAAACATAATAAATCACGCTACCGCTAAATTGTTGTTTTATTTACTAACAAATAAAGATTTTTTGAAAAGGCTTTTGGGAATTGCAGGAGTTAAATTATTAACTCCCACAATTTCCAAAAGCTTAATATAAAAATCAAAAAAATACTAGACGCCCTGGACGGTTTTTGCCGTTGTATTGTGTTGTATACCGATAGAGTGCGTTAGTATATATATTATGACTGTTGACTCTATACCCGTATATATAAAGTACTGTGATAATCAGAAACAAAGGTTATATAATCACGACACGTCATAAATATTAAAGCCAATAAAAAGGCTGTACATCTCTAGTCTTCTTAATAAGATAGAAATTTAAACAACTTTGATCTTTGATTTTAAACTTTTTGTCAATAAGTTAAAAAGAATTTTCTGTGGAACAATCTGTTCTGTGACTAGTTTAAACAGATAATATGAGCTCGCGAAACGTTACATGAATCAATTTGAAAACTGGCGAACCTTTACATACCACAACTGTACCTAATTTTATTAAATTTACCGATTAAAATGAATAATCACAAAAACATTGTACTAAGTGTTAAAAAGTTGTTTTAAAATAAATCATGTTGCTCGCAATCCATTTAACAGGAAGGTATATGGATGTGAAAATTACAGCAACACATAAATAAACAATGTTCTATTAATTTATTATGATAACACTACTTTCGTGACAAGCCCAAAAGGATTGAATCTTTTTGAGATGATTTTATAAAATTATCATTATAATATGTTAAACAAAGAAAACATCGCCTTTAAGAGAAAATCAGAAGTTTTATTGGAGAATTATCTCAAAGTCCTAGTATTAACTCTAGTTAATACTGGATACTGTTTTTACTATCCTCTAGTATAGCAAAAACAAGAAAACAAAAATTAGAATTAATATTGCATCTTTTCTTAAGTTTTCGCGACTTGTACACATAATAAAACTACGTTTTAACGGTTTTAAGCGCGTTAATTTATTTGATTTAGGTTTATCCGACGTTTCGGCCGCTTTTCAGTGGCCGTCGTCTTCCGTGACCACGGCCACTGAAAAGCGGCCGAAACGTCGGATAAACCTAAATCAAATAAATTACCGCGCTTAAAACCGTTAAAACGTGGTTTTATTATAATATTGCATCTTTAGAGTTACGAGTCCTAACCCAAAATTTTAATAATTGTATTTAGGTATATAATATATGTAAGATTAAGTATCCCAATGCGCTGAAACCTTGTCAAATTAACATTCACGTGATGTCATCAGGAACTCGATATGTACGCGGCCTCGCCGGCCAGTGATGCTTACGGTACAGAGTGTTCGGCTACGGTTACATCACCAAAATGGCAGCCAGGCGCATTACCAATTTGCGGGGATAATACAATCATATCTTTTTTATTCTAAAGGCGCATAGTAGTCTCGGAATATAGAAATGGTTTAATGTACTGACCTTCTCTTGTCGTGCGGCCTGGGGTTGCGGTCGCCGCGATATTGCCTGGGGCCGGGGTAAGCGGGTGGCGTCCACCCAGGGTGCGCGGGATGCGCGGGGTGCTCGCCGTGCGCCGGGTGGGGGGGCATGCCACCCATGGCTCCCATGCCGTACGGCGGCCGCACCCGTCCCATGCCCAGCCCACCGCTGTCGCGCCTCGCTCGCGACCTGTCCCTCGCCCGGTCTCTTTCGCGGTCCCGCTCCCTGTCTCGGTCTCGATCCCGGTCCCGGTCGCGGTCGCGGTCCCGCTCCCGCTCCGTCCGACTCCGGTCTCTGTACATCAAATCGTCCCCCTTCAAGCTCCTATCCTTGCGATCCTTGTGCTTTTGTTTATGTCTGCAGGGATGTAAGAAGCGGAATGGCAGTGAGCGAAACAAGAGGGTGAATGGTACAATAGTGAAGAATAAAATTAAAATGATGAAACAAGCCGGCGAATGTTTTGATGAATAAGCTGTTTGTTTTGTTAGTTACCATTAAGGGTTATTATATACCTTTCATGTCTTTTGTTGTCTGTGGCATCAATGTCACATTCACCATCCTCTAATTTTCTTTTTATTCCCGAAGAATGGGGATATTTGTCATTTGTTTTATCTGTCCTCTCTCTATCTAATTTAGGCCTCTTATCTTTCTTTTCGTTTGTATCTTCATGTTTATTATTCTTTTTAGAAGCTTTTAGATGATTATTTGAAGTATGATTATTTCTATTATTAGACTGTAAAGCAACAAAATTGGTAAGTGAAATATAAAAGACAGAACCTTTATTAGAAAATACTTAAGCTTATTATCTTACCTTATCATTCTCCTTGTGCTTTCCCTGTTTCTGTTTAGAGTCAACATTTTTCTTAAGACCAAATTTGTACAACTTATGCAATTGCTTCGCATCAAAATTTGTAAATTTTGATACAAAATACCAGAGATTACTTCTCCATTCAACCTTTTTTTCTTCATCTGGATATGCCTTCAAACATATATCTATTTGATTACCAATTTGTGTCAGGCAAGCTCTCGTCCTTGAGACCTGGTCAGCCTCTGATAATGTTTGATCTGGATTATCCAATGCTCTCAAAGCTTTTTTAACTGGTCTCATTTTTTCCTTGCACTGAAAATGAACAAATTCAAAAATGCATTCCAATATATTATGTGTGCTGCGTCCTATAAAGAAACTTATTATTTCATTATTAAGAGAACAAAGTAAGTTTTTGTTGAAAGTGCTATATTCCAATGTACGTGAGTGACTCAACGACACAAGAAACGGATCACATTTCTCATATTATTCATATCACTTTGTGCCCAGGAAAAATATTATTACCTTATAAAATACTATTTTTGAAAAAATAGTCAAAATGTAGGAATTATGGCAATACAATGAAATACACCATTTATCCTATAAATTAGATAAATAGTGTAGTTTCAAATGATTGAGGCGAAAAGGTATATTTTAAAATTAATCTATATAAAAACACACCTCTTCGAAAACGGAAGGATCGAGGTCTCCTAAAACTTCCAATGCTCTTGGCTCACTATTTGCCGTGAAATGCATTGGCCCATCAGGTTTCTTCCTGCCCTTAGACTTTTCGCTCTTTGTTCGATCTTTACCCTCCTTCTTTGTTCGCTTTTTGTCTTTTTCCTTACGATCATTTGATGTTTCATCATGTGTTGAAATTTCTTCCAATTTCGTTTTAGCCTAAAGAGGATTAAAATCTGTCAACATTTTTTTCAGCTATTTTGGGAATAATGAACAACAAACTTCAAAAAGATTATTTTTGAAGCCATATAGCCAGATAGGTTTTACAAATAAACTGATGACATAACTTACTAAAATATGGTACAACTAATTGGATAAGTGTAAGTGTTCAGAAATTGAAAAATACATTTAATTTTTCATTACAGAAGCCAGATTAATATTCATCAATCAGTCATCTCATTACAAAGCAGCACATGTATTTCATATAAAATATATTTATTTAAAAAATATCATACTTTGTCTGTCTTATCGTGTTTTGCAGTCTTATTTTTCTTGTTCTCTTCAGTAGAACTAACATCATCTTCTACTATATCCTTTGTAACGGGTTCTTTGTTACGCTTCCCTCGAGGTTTCTTTTGTTTCTGTTTTCCATTCTTCTGATCAAGTAGTTTCTTTATTAGTTTAAGCAAATATTCAGCTCGCGATTGCAAATGCTTCGCTTGTGGTTTTTTATCTTCATTTGTGAGGATTTTATCTCCTATTTCAAAGGAGGAATCCATTTTTATTGCTTCCCATGATCCCATTCCATACTGATATATGCCAGCAAGTAGTTTCGAGTCCTCGGCAATGCCCCATTCTACATCGAAATTTGCTGGCCTTGTCCTAAAAGTGAGTAATTAAATACTAATCAATAATTTCAGTAACTATCATTATACTTCTAAATTATGTTTTATAGTTACATGTCTATAATAAATATATCCTGATATTGAGCCTTAGGGGTCTGTTTGTCATTGTTGCGTTACCTAGTTGACGAGAGGGTTTGGTTGTTGAAAGGATAAATTTCATTAAAGAATTTTCTATTATCTGTTCTAGTAGCTGATTGTGGCTTGTTTAGAAGTTACACTTATCAAAAATCAGAATTGTCTACAGATTGATTATTATTAAATTGACAACATCAAATAATTTATTTATAGATCAATGCTACCATTATTTAAAACCATAGATCAAGTTCTTTTGTTTTCAATAATTGTTTTTCTTACCTTATATAATATACAATTAGTACAATTTAACTTACCTAAAATCTAACTGCCACTTGAGCCTCTCTTCTTTAGTATCTGGCAAGAAATTATCTAAAGGTGCTAGTTCATCTAGACAAGCTGCTAATGTCTTAGCATTTACAGGAACCCCACCAAGTTTGAAAGATTTCCTAGTATTTTTACGTCCTTCGTTTTGTTCATCTGCAAATGTTTTTATATAATTTTACGTGTATGATAACCACATCATATAAAAAAAAAATATTTTGCACGCGAAATTTAGGCGCGAAGTTTGTAAGTTTGGAAACTTTGTTATGTATTTAAGTTTGTAATAAAATAAACCAACACATACATAATACATCTATCTTTAAGGTACCTAGTATCATTAAAATTATAACTAACGAAATTGTTTTATATCTAAAACCTTTCAAATGTAACAGAGAAGTATATAAACACTAACTCATTTTACAATTGTAAGTTATTAAGCTTTAATGGGTTTAATTAAAATAACTTACTGGTCTCAGTGGTATCATTTAGAACTGCTTTACACCTCTCTTCCAAAATTTCCCCTAATTTTTTCAATTCAGCCAAAGGTTTTTCCTGTAATTCTGCATCACACGCTATACTGTCCAGATGTTTCAGAGGAGCAGAGAATTTTTTGTAACTTTTTACAAATCGACGTATCTGTAAAGGAACAAAATTCAGTTGGTTAGAAACTAAGATAATAATTTATAGTCCATATTAGCTGTCCCGGCAGACGTCGTCCTGCCCGGTAAAGCTTCAATCGATATTTAACAAATAAAAAATAGGGGTTGATCGTAGAGGGTTGAAAATTTAGGGTTGTATGTATTTTTTTTAATGCTGTATCATAAAAAAATATCTAAAAATTAAAAAAATAATTTAGGGGTAGACTACCCTTAACATTTAGGGGAATGAAAAATAGATGTCCGATTCTCAGACCTACCCAATATGCACACAAAATTTCATGAGAATCTGTTCAACCGTTTCAGAGGAGTATGGTAACTAACATTGTGACACGAGAATTTTATATTTAAGATTACAAAGAATAATTGATATTTTCTATAATATATACTATGCCAGTTACCCTAATTTTCAATATAAATCTCAAATTTTTAAATTTCCAAAACAAATAAATGTATGTAAATACCTCCTGGTCAGTGAATCCCTTGATCTTCTCCCTGTGCGAGCCGGGAGGGCGTCCCCTCTTGCGCGGGCGGCCGTCGTCGGCGCTGTGCTCGCCCTCGGAGCCCTCGGTCTCCCCCTCCCCGTCCGCCTCGCCCCCCTCGCCGTCCCCGTCGCCGGAGCCGCGCCCCCGCCGCTTGCGCCCACCCCCTATTAGACAAACACAACTATCAGCCCGAATTGCAGTGTTAACAATGTGTTTGTTTTGTGCTACTAATTTATTATTAAGTATATATCTATGTAATATATAAAATTTGTCCATATATATATATATATATATATATATATATATATATATATATATATATATATATAACTAGAGTTTACCCCGCGGCTGCGCCTCGGGTTAACCTCTAGTGCTTGTCTCTTGTTTATAGAGCAAGCACTATAGGTTATATTGTATTAAATTTTTATTTATTTGCCCCCGGAAGATTCACTTCATTTTATATCGCAAACTGTACCATCCCCCGTCTATCTGTTAACAACATAAATTACAAAACTTCACCAAAAAGGCAAAGATGACCAAAATGACCAAAAGGCCACAGTGACCGACATGGCCAAAATGACAGAATAGGCCTAAAAACGACCAAAAAGGCCAAAATAATCAAAATGGTCAAAATGACCAAAAAGGCCAAAATGACCGACATGGCCAAATAACGGAATAGGCAAAAACGACCAAAAAGACCAAAATGACCGACATGGCCAAAATGACCAAAAAGGCCACAGTGATCGGCATGAACAAAATAACGGAATAGGCAAAAACGACCAAAAAGGCCAAAATGACCAAAAAGGCCAAAATGACCCAAAAGGCAAAAATGACCGACATGGCAAAAATGACCAAAAAGGCCACAGTAACCGACATGGCCAAAATGACGGGAATAGGCAAAAACGACCAAAAAGGCCAGTGACCGACATGGCCAAAATGACGGGAATAGGCAAAAACGACCAAAAAGGCCAAATAACGGAATAGGCAAAAACGACCCAAAAGGCCAAAATGACCGACATGGCCAAAATGACCAAAAAGGCCAAAATGACCAAAAAGGCCAAAATAACCAAAAAGGCAACAATGACCGAAATGATCAAAAGGCCAAAATAGTCAAAATGACCAAAACGGCCAAAATGACCAACATGGCCAAAATGACCGAAAAGGCCAAAGTGACCGAGATGGCCAAAATGAGTAAAAAGGCTAAAATAACCTAAATGACCAAAAAGGACAAAATTACCAAAAAGGCCAAAATGAAAAGTATCCCTTGTCCACCCTCAGTATTTAATTTACATACGTACCGAATTTCAGCCAAATCGGCCCATTAGTTCTTCCGTAAAAGCATAACATACATAACTAGATATAATTTTAGTCTTAAGTTCATGTTTGTATTGGTGTACAATAATATCTATCTATCTAATTTAGTTTACCGTAATTTGTTGTATATGAATTTTAACTAAATCTTGAATCCCTATTAATATTATGTTATGCTTTTACGAAAAAAACTACTGGAACGATTTCACTGAAGTTTGGTATATATGTAATTTTAATATCGAGTGTGGTCAAGGGATACTTTTTATCCCGGTTAATGGTATAGATATCTGTAAAGGTTCTCCCAGAAAGTAGGATAGGTTTTTTTTAATTTGCCGTTTTTGTTATTGTGGGCAATTTGATTATTTTTGTAATCTTGGGTAATTTTGTCATTTTGGTCATTTTGGCCATTTATGTAGTTTACAGAAATAACAGATAGATAAACGTTGAAAGTTTGTCTGAGAGACCAATCATTTCTCAAGCTTATAGATATAAAAAATCATCATCTATGAAAAAAACGCGATAGGAACTTTATCTGTCTGTGAAGCTTTCACGGAAAAACTACTAGGAGTACCCGATCGGGTTTGCTGTAATTTAGTTTAAATGTAGATTTAATACCGAAAATGAACATTGGACATATACTTTTCATCCCTTTTCATCATAAAATGAAGTGTATCTTCCGGAGGCACTACACTAACATAAAAATTTAATACAAAGTAAACTGTATCAACGCCTGCTCTTTAAACAAGAGGTACACATTAAAGTGTGACCCGCGGGGTAAACTAGTGTTGATATAAAAAAACAATATTTCCCTTGTGCACGCAGGCCAAGGTTGCCGCCGCTCTATAATCGTGCCAGAGATTAGGTCATTAATTATATAGAATCATTAAAACATTTATTACATAGAAATACTCACTTTCATCAGCATTGTTTTGTTGCATATTTTTACGCCTAGGAGGTAAGTACATATCTTCCATTTCTTTCGTTTTCTCTTGTTCTGCAATGGTTTTTCGGACGTTTTCCGGGATAATATCATCCTGAAAATTTACATGGGTTTTAACAAAAAAAAAACATGCCTTGATAATTATAGGCTAAAATATGAAAAATTATATTTACCCAATCTTTGCTTTCATCTTCAGGATTTTCCTTTTTGACTTCCATAACAGCCTTTTCCTCATCAAAAGCAAAACTGGCCACTTTAAAAGCCGATAAAAGCTCATCTCCAGCCATAGTAGGCCCTTCATCACGAGTCTCGGCTCTTTGAAGGATTTCATCAATATCACACTTAAACAAGATATACATTGTTTTTGCTTAGAATATCATTTTAATACAAAAACATGATTTTTTTCAATTAATCACAACTATTTATTGCCGTTTCCTTCATGTTCTTACTATTCATTGTACTATACTTGTCTTACTATCGGTTGAAAATGACCAAATTAACCAAAATGACGAAAATGGCAAATCAAAAAATAAAAACCTAACCTAAAAAACCTACCTACATATAATTTGTATTACATTAAAAGAGAAGATATAATTCTCTTGGTTTTGGCGCGGCAACTCTGATGGCAGATGGCCAATTATGGACAAAAATATTAAATTTGGTCCCTTTTGAGGGTTAAAACATTTTTAGTTTTCAAGTTTAAGATAATAAAATAAGAATTAATGCTATCTGAATGTATCACACAGGAATCCTTAAAGATGTCATAGTTAATCATTTATCCTGTTTTTTAAAACCCTTTTATTATTATTTACTACACTACAGTAGCTTAAAACTTTTGATTTCTTAGTTTTACTATGCAATATTTAAAAAAATATAATTATTAGATAACTTCATGGCACTTACGACAGGTTCCTCGTCATTTTCATCGTCATCCTTAAATAACTCCTCAGCACCAAACTTCAATATTGCATTTAAGTCCTCTTTGTTGAAGGGATTATTGGCAGTTGTGGCCGACCCATCTCTTTTGTTGAGCACAGTCCTGCCGGTGGTGTCCATCCGTTGTATAACTAGATGATCAAGAACCATCTTCCTTTTAGCCCTTTCAACAATATCCTCTTCCACTGACCTCGCAGTCACTAATCTATAAATGTTGACCTAGAGCAAAATAACAGTATATGTACACCTACATATTGTCATCATTTTTTCCAGTAATGGTCAGAAAATGAATCTGCCCTTTCTACAAAATTAGCACACACCTTTCATTTTGTCCACAGTTGTTAATTCAAGTGTATTTACTATCATTCACAGTCATTTAGTTTTAAGGATAAGGAAAATTTATCGTAGAAAAAATATTTACGCATATATTTAAAAAAAATACCAATATTTTAATTCCTGAAATAATTAAGATAGTAAAAAATAACATTAATAACTTGTTATATGCTGGAGAATATATATATAAAAATATTTAAGAAAATATATTATTATTCAAGTATACCTTTAAAAAACGTAATAATAATAATCTTAAACTTTAAAAAACTTAATACATAATAATAAAAAAACACGTTGCCGACGAGTTTGTATGGTCAATATAGATTTGAAGTGTTAGTAGTTACAAGGGCAATCAAAATATGTTCATTTTCACTCCAAATTATTAGACAAAGCTTAAATATAATAAAAAGGAGATACAAAACACAATAGAAAGATGTCTGAATAATTACCTGATTCTTTTGTCCTATACGATGAGCTCGTGCTTGCGCTTGCAAATCATTCTGGGGGTTCCAATCAGAATCAAAAATGATCACAGTATCGGCAGTAGCAAGATTAATTCCCAGCCCACCAGCACGAGTTGATAGCAAAAAGCAAAAATCTGAAGAGCCTTCAGCATTGAAATGGTCGAGAGCCTGTTTTCTTATTTCGCCTTTTATACTGCCATCGAGCCTTTGGAACGGGAAATGCCGCCGTTGCAAATATTCCGCCAAAATATCCAACATTCTCACCATTTGAGAAAATATAAGGACCCTATGACCCGTCTCTTTTAGCCTGCACAGCAGTTTATCTAGTAATAGTAATTTACCAGAGCCTCTTAACAGTTTCTGTGAATGGAAGTAATAAGTTAAATTCAATTTCATTTCATACCAGGATTGCCCACGACTTCGTCCACATTGGATGGGTAACAGATTCAGTTATTTTACACAGAAAATTTAAATCAGTGAAAATATTACAACAGAATCAATTTTTCGACCTGACCCCTTTAAACCGCTCCCAAGAAAATTCCCGCGGGATTCCCGGAATCTAAAGTAGAGAGATATTAAGTCCGGAAATTTTCTGTTGGTCAACGAAAACCGCATCGAAATCTGTCCAGTAGTTTTTACGTGAACCCAGACAGACAAGACGGACAGTAAAAAAAAAATACACTGTGCTGTTCTCCATCGATTATAAATAGACTATTCCAATTTTTTTGTGTTTTATCTGTAACACGGCATTTTTGAAATTTTATAATATTATAGATATATATTTCAGACGGTAAAAGGCGTTTTTATATTATATACAACTCTCAAAACTGTCTATTCCATAGTTTGTCAACTGTAATCATTAACACACAGCCAGTATATGCTCATTTTGATTATAGATGATATGTCAAGAAAACCTAAAACATTAAAATGAGAACAAATATTCCGTTTACACTCTGAAGTGTAAACGGAATACGTCACTTAATTTACACAATATTTATTCAAGTTAAATACAAATCATAAATCACCTCTACAGCATCAGTGGTGGCAAGTGACGCCCTAGACTCAAAGTCTTCTGGCTTAGTTAATAAGGCATGATTACAACACTTCTTCAACTCTATCACTATATTAATGAAGGTATTTATCGAGCCCTTCACGCCCTTGCGTAAAGCACTGTAATTTTTAGTGAGTATCCATTTATAATATTGCTTTTGGATTGACGTCATTTCGACCCTCAATATCTGCTCCACCTTCGCGGGCAAAGACTTTTCCACATCTTTCTTTTGCCTTCTCAAAATAAAAGGCTCTAACTGTTTATGTAGCTTTTCATAGCCCTTAGTTGCAGCATCTTCATGGTCCTTCTCAAAGTCTTCCCATGACTCAAATCTAACAAACAAACAAAAATAGTTAAAAATATCCAATGCCAAAAAACAATAATACTATCACATAAAGGTCCATCAATGAAGGCAGTACCCATCATGTTTGTACAAGGAAGACAAGCGACTTTCACAGATTTCGATAATCTCAATGTGCAAATTGTTAAACGATGTTTTCTTTCACCGAAAGCATGTGGTACTTGTAACAACAATATACACATTTAATTCAAAACAACTACGCCGTGTAACTCTCTGGCTAGGGTTCGAAACTACGTCATTAAAATGTGATGCGGATTCATTCATAATGTCTGTTTGTTCCTTTCTATGGGCACCAGGAATAAACTGATTATCAAGAAAATCAGTAAGTATATTATACATATAAATTTAATAATGGGAATGAACAAGGGATACTTACTATCCTATAAAATTGAATATTTAAAAACAGGAGAAAAGTTTAGTTAATACTACTTATTATTATTCCAGCTATACTTACTTGTATGGCATTATAAAATGTAAAAGAGCCCACAACTCCTTTAAAGAATTTTGTAAAGGCGTACCCGTAACTAATAACCGGTGGTTTGTGTCAAACTCTTTTAGGGCTTTATACAGTAACGAATCGTCGTTTTTCAATCGGTGAGCCTCATCAACTAACAAACATGCCCAACTGAAAGACCTCAAAAACTGTCGATCTTTCAGTAAAATCTCATATGTTGTCAAGATTGCATTAAATTTCAGTCTTTTCGAACTCGCAAAACTCCATTCAAACTGTCTGAGCTAAAAAAAAGTAATTAATTTAGACAACAGTAACTATTATGCAAATTTCAAAAATGATAAAAAATATAGAAAATAAAACTTACAATATCCCTACTAGTTAAATCACCAATATAAGTCACAACATTAATTTCAGGAGCCCATTGCTCGAACTCTCTCTGCCACGCAGTCATTGTACTCAATGGTACAACACACAAAAATGGACCATACAACTGTTGAGATTTGAAGAGATAGTATAAGAAACAAATAGTCTGAAAAATAAAAATCAAATTATTTTCTAACGTGCTGGCATACGAGCTTGAGTTTTGAATTTAAAAAATCTTATATTTGTCTTTATATTACCTGTATAGTTTTGCCTAAACCCATTTCATCTGCTAAAATTACTGAATTGTCTTTACACCAGGAATGTATTAACCAATTTAAACCATCCATTTGGTAGTCTCGCAATATGTATGTCTGCAATTTATCAATTAAGTTGATGAATATAATTTACAAAAAACATGTTTCCGATACTAATAATTTATAATATATACATATTAGAACATATTAAAGTTTATGTTTAGCTGTTATATTCTGTTTCTGTTTTTGAATCTAGGATATAAACCGAATGATACTTGTGTAAATATAGATATTTTGAAGATGTGGTCTTCAATGCGATGCGAGTTTTTATCCTAAGTTTTTCGCGTATTAATTTGTATGGAATGCTAGTGCTCTACCCGCAGGTTCTCCAGCTGTTCAGAATATGTACTAGCACATGCTCTTCGAAAAATTTAAAAATATCTTCGGCAGTTAGCATCATGTTTATAGTCGCCTCGAATCGATATTATGGGTCCGATCCCTGCGCTTAACAAAATATTTACAACTAGAACTCTGTCAAAAAAGTACCGGAAAAAGATCAATAATGCACAAAATGTTAGTTATTCATTCAAATTTATTTTATCACCTTCAAAGTACGCTTCTTTAGAAATGATAGAGTTACGCCAACGAATAATCCAATCATCAATACATTTTTAACGCTTTTTCCGGAATTGAGTTTAGTTCTCGTCGCGAATTCTTCATGTCTTCTATGGAATAAAAATGAGTACCACGAAGTGTTAATTTGAGTTTATTAAAAATAAAGAAGTCTGCTGGAGCCATATCGGGTGAATAAGGTGGTTGCTCGATCGTTTTGTCGAGTATTTGGTCAAAAAGTTGTTCACAATGATGGCCTTGTGTGAAGGCGCATTATCGTGGTGCAAAATCCAAGAATTTTCTTACTACAAACCTCGGCCATCTCGTCGAACTAGTTTTCCTAAACGCCGCATAACGCTCAAATAATATAGTTTATTTACGATTTGACCTTCCGGTAAGAGTTCCGAGTGCACGACACCGCGATAGTCAAATAGAATACAGTCAAACATGACTTTTGATCGACTTTGGCGTGGTTTTTTTGGTTTCGGTACAGTTGGAAGGCGCCACTCCGAAGCTTGATAAGTTTTCATGTCAAACTCGTTAACCCAAGTCTCATCACCAGTAACAATACGTTTCATGAATGTTTGGTCGGAATTGACTTGTTCTAGCCTATCCTCAGCTACTCTTACGCGATTCAGTTTCTGGAGAAAATTCAGCTCTTTTGGGACTAACCGAGCGGCAACATGTTTCATACCCAAGTGATTATTTAAAATGATACGGATCGACTCGTGAGACACAGAAAGCTCAGCGGCTATTTCTCTCAAATTTGAATGAGGATTTTCAGTTTTTCTATAAACTTCAGTTGAAGACGTTGAGGGCTTACCAGGGAGAGGCAATTCTTCGAGCATATGAAGCATATGACTGCTTTTAACGCTTTATACCACTCATAAGCACGAGTTTTTGATAAAGTCGATTTACCGTCGTAAGCCTTCTGTAAAATTTTCAGTGTCTCTGAACACAAAATTCCATTGATGATATAACATTTGAGACAAACTCTGTTCGATATTTTTGTCCATTACGAAATTCACAATAAACACTAGATTTGATCTAACTAAAACAGCACTATTTAATCTAAATGACTGATGCAACTCAAAACTCCGCGCCAAAATGAAAAACAGTTGCCAATGTAACAAAACAAAAACTGAATTTGGCACACCATAAACAAATGTTCGATTCCCGATACTTTTTTGACAGAAAAAGTTTGTTCAAATTAAAAAAAATTATTAATTCTGCTAAAGGACATTTTTACACAATATACATTAGAAACAGTCTCCTACTCCTTCCTACTCGGTGTACACCGCTACGCAAGCAACGTGTTACTGCTGTTTAAAGAGAAGAAGCGGCAAGAATCTTAATTTTATTTATTATCTCTGTTTCTGTGAATTTATAGTTTGCAGTCAATTTGTATCTGTAGTTTTCGCGAATAACACTCTCGCGTTACAGGGTTATTTCTATAATTGTTTAGATTCCCCGTAGATCGCACAAAACTACCAAGCAAAAGTTGACCGAGATCGGCAAGTTATTCGCCACTCAAGTAGGTAAATTTTATTTGAAACAACACAGTACTACGTGCGAAGGTACGACGAATTTTAACTGTCTGTAGCCCCGTAAATCCACTCCTATTTTACTCGAATGCTCTTTGATTTCAATGGGATGAAATTTAGCAGAATACACTTGTCAATAAATAAGTAATAAAAAAACATATTTGGAGGGGTGATCGCAGTACTGAGGGATACAAAACAATTTCAGGCAACACTACATGTAAAGTATCGTTAGACAAGCCTTGAAATCCCGTATCGTTGGTGATATACACTTCCAAAGTAGAAAGTACTTCCAGATACTACTACTTTAGATACCCGAACTATTGATCTATAAGGTTGAAGATTAGAAAATTCAAGGTGGTAGAAATAAGTCTTTAATTTACATCATTTTCAATTTCACGAAAATTGGTTTGAATAAATTAAATATTTTACGAGTTATGGAGCATTTCGGTTACAAGAGTTCTGTAAGCAAATGGCAAAAATTATTTTGCCATTTGCTTGCAGAACCTTGCATTAGCACATTTGTCACAGCTCCAGACCCGTCACTGTACGCGGACTATGTCGCACTAGGCCGGTTTTTGCATGCCACACATATTTGTTCCGTCCGTCTAGAAAAGTTTAATCATAGTTCGTGATCAAAGCCATCTTTAAAATATAAATAAGATTCAAGATATAAGAACAAAACAGATTTTTTTACTTTAAAAAATCCCTAGGTAAACCATAATTATTATAGTAATTATATGAATCATCATGTCTGCTAACTTGTACTTTCAGTGGATAGTAGCAGCGCAAATATGTTAATTACTACATCACAATTTGAGAATTAGCATATGACAAAATATTGTCGAAGTACTTATAGGTGTATAAAATTTATTAATAGACATCAATCATAAACCATTTGAAATATTACATGTCTAATGTAAGCGACTTTAAATAAAATTTTAATCATAGACTTTTATAACTATACAAAATGGCCGTTCATGAAGTTGGGAAGATGGCCGCAATGTCAAAATCAAGGTCAGCTATACACGTTACACATGTAAAACATTTGAGACGTTTATTTTTGTTTGTGTATTTCTATTGTATAACTACTCTATTCGAGTTTTCTTTTTTAATACAGAATACAAAAAGTTATAAGAATAAATATTTGCTTGTATTATATTTTTGGATAGGCAGACAACACAGTATTAACTTTTTTTAATGAAAAAATACAAATATGTAGAGAAAATAAAAATAATTGAACTTAGTTAAGCAGACTGTAACTTAGTAGGTAAATTAGTAGGTAGAAATTGCCGGTTCTGAACAATTCGTTCGGTTCGTTGTGATTCGTCAACAATGACTACTGCAATTCGTGAGATTGCGAAGTGCACTTTTGAAACTTGAAATGTCGGCGACATACCCATCCGTGTCGTGATTTTTTAGCTACTTTTATGTTGCTTGCCTACTGTTGGGCAATGGTAAAATCTCTAAGTTTGCCACTGGTTTTGTTTCCTATGATATACAATGAAGAATTCGACTGGTATTTTATTTTTATACATAGATTTTTTTAAATTTTTACCTCAGTTTACGAATGACATTCCAGGAATTAATGGTCTTTGTTGGAGATTATTATTTTCGTTGTTGACTGCAACTTAGCAACCAAGAGTACTCTAAATTTAACAATATTACAAATAATATAAACCTATGTAGAGGTGGGAGGCCGTCATCAACTATATATATTACCTGATCTTTCCCCATGTACTCTGGCTGTTCCTTGACTTGATGAAATTTTGGACGCCTTCTTAAAACTGGACAGTGCCTAGAAGGAGTTGTTTTCGCTGCTTCCCTGTATTTAAAGTTTTCTACTTCTACAGGCCACCTCCTTTCTATTAAAGATGAATCTTCCCAAGTGGCATCTGCATATGGCAATGACTCCCATTTGCAAAAGTATTCATGAGCAGTTGCACCACCTTCCAACTCTCGCGTTTGTTCAGCTAATTAAAATTACATAAAATAGATTTATAAATGTAAATATAATTGTTATAAAATACATACAAGAAAATTTAAAAAAAATTACCAATTATCCTTTCTACATTGTTGTATGTCTTAACTAACTCTTGTTGCAATTCAGCCTGACATTCAAAATAATCTATATCTTCTGGGCCTGCTTGTTGCCTCCACCAAGAAAGCTCAGCTTCCTTTTTAATATAATTTTCTAGCTTTTTAAGACCTTTAACTTTTTGTTCATTGAGTGATTTTTCAGATTCCCAGGTGTTATGTATATGCGACCATCCTTTCCACTTAATCAGGTACTGTGGTTCAGTTGATTCTTCATCATTTGGATCACATCCTTCATTGGGATCTCCATGCTCCTCTATATAATAAACTGTAGTCACATTCCCAGTGACTGCATAACGATAAGAAGACATTAGCTAAAATTTAACATTACATTTGCACAAAAATGCAAATCAAAGAGTTAAATTAAAAACAACATACAATTTTAATAATTATACTTTTATACATGTTGGTATTCATATTAATAACTATTTAAATTCATTTATATATTTTGTAGATATGTATTTGTATGGTATGTATATTAAGTATATATCTATGTAATATATAAAATTTCTTCATATATATATCATTTATGTATTTATTATTAAAATGTAAGTAGTTCATACTATATGTTACGTATACCACCATCGCCATTATCATCTCAAATTATTCCTGGTGTTGTCTGGAAGAGATCGCTTTTTAGTGATAAGACCGCCCTTTGTACTTAAATAGATATAATGTTAGTCTTTAAGTTCATGTTTGTATTGGTGTACAATAAAGTGTTATCTATTTATCTATTCATATTGTAATACTATTTTATGTGTACCTTTAATATGATAATTATATATCTATTAAAGTGATCAGCAAAATCAAAGGATTTATTTTAATTTTAATTCCAGTGAATTTCAAAAAAAAAGTAAGTAATTATATCTCTTTTTCTAATACTTAGGTGTGATTGTGGTATTTATTTTTCTAAGTTATTTAAAGTTAACCTCTGTTTTTGATTATATTTTTCAATACACCAACACATGGATGTGATTTTGGTATTTATTTATTTTAAGTTAAGGTTAACCTCAGTTTTTGATTGTAACTATCGGTCTATGTATATAATTCCATTAAAGCTAGTTATTATTAATTAATATGACTGTTAATTTAATAAAGATCAATTAATTATCATGAAATATAAATTCTGAAATATATTATATATTAATAAAGGCTTTATTTATTTAACCAATTTAAAGAAGTTTCACTTCTTATGTGTGTACACACTAACTAGTACACACACACATTTTTTTGTTTTTGTTTTTTAGCTAGAAAAATAAAAAACACAGGAGATAGCTCTAACTATAGAATTACCTCCTTTCTTTCCACGGCGATGACCCAGAACCCTCTCTATAGTTTCACAATGTTCTTCTGGTTCTACTTCACCTTCAGGCTCGCCTTCATTACCTTCCACCTCTACAAGATCCGAAGAGTCTGTTTGTTCATCGCTGGCTTCTTTATAACTGACTGCTGCACCTGTACGCCGTGTTGCTGTTCGACTATTAGAAAACTTACATTTTACCATTTATATTGAATCTAAATATTGACTATATTGCAAATAATTTAGTGTGCAAATGCTTAATTATATGTATATGGTATTATTGAAAACAATTATTAACAAGCCTAAGGAATACACTAGATTAGTGATCAGAGGTACACAAAAATGGACAGTAAAATCATACCTCTTAAGAATATAATTGTAAAATCTAAATACTTTATTGTTATAGCAGAAAGACTGACCTCTTTGTATCATCATCTGAGGCTTCTGAACTTTCATCTTCTTCACTAGTAAACCTTCTTCGCCTGGTTGGTTTCTTTTTCCTGAGAGGAACACACCTTTGTCCTGGTCGTTTTGAGGGTGGTGGAGGAGATCCTTGGAGGTCACTATCACTTTCTGATGTATTGGAGTTCCATGAATCACTAAAATAATAGATTTTCACTTAATCAGTACTGGAACACCCAATTTTAAATAATTTTTATTATAATATAATAATATCAAACATGAAATCAAATTAATACCTTTTCTTCCTACTTTTTCTACTACTAGAATGGCCCCTCTCACTGGAATCACTATCTGCCAGTTTGAGCCTATCAGGCCTTTTCCTGGATCTGGCTGATCGTCTGATCCCATATATATCTGGATTATCTTCCCATAAGTCTGAATTCACCTTTTCATTATTATTCCTAGACTTTGATTTTGAATGTAACTCATCATCCGATGTATTCTTGTCTGTGTGGTGATCAGATTTCGAAGAGTTGGCATTACTGTGTTTATGTGATGATTTGGTGTCATCACTGTGATGTGATCTATCACCAATTGATTTTTCTGATCCTGACCTGGCAGAGCCAGAACCCGAAGTGCTAGAACCGCTTTCACTATCAAAATATTTTCATATTTTAATATTCAGAACACAATATAAAAAACTATTAATAAATCTATCAAAATACACAAACCTCTCGCTTCCCGAAGCTGAACCACTTGAGTCACTTTTATCACCTTTTTCACTAGTAGACTCACTTCCAGATTCATTCATAAACCCCATCTAGAAGAAAAAAAGTAAGGTAAAGTAATAGCAATTTATAACACTAAATATTCATAAAATTGTTACTTTTTCCCAATGTATTATGAAGCTATAATCAACCTTGTTGTTTCATTAAATAAATAAACACATTTATCTAATACAATTTTCATTTATTATCACATAGGTAACACTTTTGAAACCTAAATTGGTTTAGGATGTGGAATACTATTTGAGATCTTTTTGTAAGACAAGTAATGTAAGTCGCACAAAATCAAGTCTTGTTTTTGGAAAAAAATGAGTAATATTTAACAATATTGCTTCTTGCTCACAAAATAAAGAAAGCAAAACTAAAATATAGGCAAATAACATTAAAGGTAATAGAATCTGTTATAGTGCACAACAGAATACATCATTTGGGTACAAAAATAACACTTTTTTCTGACCAAAATTGAGAAAATATTAATTCTTCATAATCTTCACTGAGACACAATTAACACAGTTTTCAGGCGAATTTATTGAAACAAGAAATACACAAAATATTTCAGCATAACCTCAAACACTGTCTAAACATAGGCACTGAATAGCAAGACCAATTTTCAAAGCTAAATTGCAAAAATGGGTCCATTTCCAAAACCAATTTTTGTAGCCAATACTGAAAGGTTACGTAACAAAGAATTGCTGGAAACTGTTGTAAACGTGGGACAAGAAAGTTTTAATACATGAAAACGCTTTAATATATTGTAAACAATCACTAAAACCCTCAAACTCAGTATTACGTCTTAAATTATACCCCTGTTACTGGGCCACACCCAAGGTTTCTAGAACATTCCACACAATTTTTAAAAGCAGGAATTAGTATATTATAAATAAATACACCAAAACAATCAAGTTTATAGCTCAAAATCCACTTACCAAGTGCATTTTGTGGAAAATTGAAGGAACATACGGTTGCTCATAAAACTACAGACCGAAATCAATACAAAGCAATTAAATCATTAAGAAGAATCTTCATAAAACACGAAAAACTATTTTGTTTAACACATTTTTATGAAAATCTGATATAAGACGAAAAATTAATTTTCAATAAAATCTTGTCAAGCGACGCCATTTTGTCGTCGAATGAATTCTGGTGACGACGGAATTTACAGAACTGTAAATTTGCCACAAAACTTAATTAAAATACGATAAACAGTAACAACAACCACTAAAAAAATCAAAAATGAAACTTAGAGCCGTCAAGAATACTAGACCTATACTGTAAATGCTGCGAGCACCGCACACTGCCAGCGAAACTCGAAAGCCACAGCCATATTGCCATCTGCCAGCTGCCTAGCGAAATTTTTATAGTGTTGTCAGCAAGGGTAAAAGCTATCCAAAATTTGATTCTCAAAAACTACAGTTAGTATACAAGAATAGAATACCTAATTAAAACAAATTCAAGCGAATGATAAACTCGATTAACGTTTCTGGCACTTCCTGATCATGACTCCTTATTTTTTATAATTAATTCAATTTCTAATCTAATCTAATTCTAAAATGGTTTTTGTATTTTCAAGGCACCCCTATGTTATCTATGCTAATATATTCACATAATATGATAACAATCTAGTTCCTTACGTTTATAATGTACTCATAATGTATTATTGTATTGATTGTAGTCTGCTTTGTCACAAAGCAGATTACAATCAATGTCCTATTTCTTATTTATTTACTTAATTCACCAAGCATTTGTGAATTGAATAAATTTATTCAGGGTATATCAGCTTCACAGCACTTACTGTCATAAGGGTAATTAATGTGATATTAATTCTTTAAAGCTAATGTAATGTAAAATATATATATATATATATATATATATATATATATATATATATATAAATATATACATACATACATACATACATAACTTCACGCCAGGTCCCTTGCGGGGTAGGCACGAACAACAGAGCGCCATACAGGCTTATTCTTACACACCTCACTTGCTTCTTTGACATTCATAGCTCTTGTCATGCACGCTCGTCTGTTCTTAAGGCTCCTGACATCACCTTCTGCTAATACACGATCAATTTGATCATGGAAGGTGTGTCGTGGCCTTCCGCGACTTCTGCATCCATCCACTTTTGCATTGTATATCTGTTTAGTCATTCTTTCATCATACATTCTTTCCACATGCCCGAACCACCGGAGCATTCCTTTCCTTACCTTCACCCCGACACTCTCTTTCAGACCAACTCTCTTTCTTACTTCGGTATTACGAACGCGGTCCGCGAGCGTCACTCCGCAGATTTTGCGCAGTGCTCGCATCTCGACCGCGTTTACTCTACTTTCATGCTCATACTTACATATAAATATATATATGTATATATATATATATATATATAAATCGAGTAACGTTTGTTAGTCTCACCAAAACTCTAGAACGGCTGAACCAATTTGCCTAATTTTGGTTTTGAAATACTTGTATGGACTTCTACGGAAGGCTTAAACGGTAATAAAATATTAATAGAAAGATTAGACACAAACTTAATTTCTGGACGCACTGTAAATATTTGACCACAGGCAATGTGATATATATGTTTGATGTCAAATATTGGTGATTCCTTAGATATTTTTTATTTTCTGATAGAAATCAATGTTTGTATGTCTATCCTCAATGTGCTCCTAAACCATAAATCAAATTATGATGAAACTTTAATATGGTGTTTTAGGATGCCCAAAAGAGTTCCGGGCTTAAAAAATCTATATAAATAAAAATCAATGTTTGTATGTTTGTTCTCAATATGCTCCCAGAGATTTAGATGTAGATTTAGATTACTAAAAGGTCCCAGTTGGTGGCGCTGCAGTCGGGTTCTAGATCCTTTAAGGGCAGGACAATGTCTGCCGAGTACAGCAGAGTAGTATCCAATTTAAAAAATATTAATATTTCTTGGATGGAAATTTTACTCGAGACATCACTACGGAGGAAATAACATTTTTTTTAATAATTTTTGAATTGGCAATGGAAACAGGTCTAACGGCTGCCACGGGTTTGTCGCTGTAAGCGACAACGACAGGTGACTAGAACATAAGTAATAAGCTGGAAACATATTATTGACCCTATGGCGCGAGAACAGTATAAAGTAAAAAAGAGTGTGTGTAACGTTCACACGCGATTAAAGTATAACTTTTTTACTAATTTTTTTTTTTAAATTTTTGATTGATTTGTTTATAAACTATCTATTGACAAAAAAATATTTGAAAACCGGATGGCACAGAAACGTGACGCCATATTGCCGTAACGGACTTTCCGTTGCATTGTCGTCCAGTTACCTCCTAGTCGCGCCTAAAGAAGTTTTACTTCAAAAAAAAGTATTATTTTCTATTACCAGATTAAACATGACGCAATGCATTTGCTCCATTACAGCATGCTGATAATCGTGGGCGTACAAACGCCCTTCGACGTGACGCGCAAAGTATGTTTTTATCAACACTTGATGTCACGCATAAAAACCCATAATAGTAAAAACCTTTGTGGAACGTGTATCTAATTTTAACTTCTTCTTTTTTTACACAAAAATTAATAGATGAACAATTAAGTAACAAAGTCAAGTGATAGCTGTCTAACTTTAAAAAAACTTGAGAGGTGTCAAGGGAACACCCAGATGGAACGAATTTGTTTTTTTATTATGTACAAAAAACCTGTATACACTCAACAAAAATAATCGTCGCGATACCACCACCACACTGTTCAATGCGAAATAGAAAGACGAAACGAAAATAACTGGCTTGCTTTCTATGATAGAGAGAGAGAGAGAGAGACAGAGAAACACGCGCATGCCGCACGGCTTACAACTATAGCAAAAAGTGTCATTACAACTTTTGGTCTTAATTTTTTCCGTCTAGCCCGCTTTCGCAACGCGCGATAAGGATCTTCGTTCCAACTATCATATGGTGTGAAATGTTTCTGCAGGTGGCGTGTTAATAATGTCTTTCCACCTTTAAAATCGGTAAAGCATGCCATAACTCGTATGCGCTTGTCGCTTGCCGCAGGGCCCAAGTTTGTGGCCAGACCATAAAGAAGCTTTGAAATTATTAACCGTGAAAGAATTATTGAAGAACGTCGTTTTAGGGACGAGTGTTTTTAAGGATTCTTTTTTTGCTCGACATTTTTTATTGTACATTTTAAGTTACGCATATGATATTCTTAATAAGGTGGAATACGGTAATGATAGCCAGATTAAGGCCCGTTTTCTAAATCTTACCGACTATTCATTTAACTTATTAAGGGTTAAAATTTGACTTAAACTCCACAAGTAATATCAAAATTCAACCGATGCTAGGAATTTGGGGAATTTTTGAAGTTATATTTCTTTAGGCTCGTTAGGGTAAAATTATGAGAGTAAAATTCTTCAATTTGCCCAGACGTCGGGCAATTTGAAGGGGGGCTACGTGCGTCGGCTGAAGGTCGCCGCGAACAGGCTGTCGGACATTGTCGACACCCTGGTCACGCGGAATCCGGAGGCCGAGGCATGGAAGCTCGGCAACGAAAATGCGCGTTTGCGCATCGAATTGAGTTCAGTACGGGAGGAAAATCTTTCCTATCGTAAGGAATTTGAGGAGATGCGCAAGGCCCTCAAGGCCTCCGCTGTGGTTGCGGAGCCGACGCCAACTGTCGTAGCAGCGCCGACCCCCGCACATGTCAAGCGGAGGGCTCGGGCGGCCGCGGTGGAGGTGGCGGCGGTTCCGGAACCGCCTGCCGCGCCCGCTGCGGTTAAAAAACCGCGTCCGGCCCCTGCTGCGGTAGCAGAGCCAAAACCGGTTCACGTCGACGGGACGGAACCGGCCTCGGCGCCCGCCGACGGGGCGGCGCCGACGTCCATCCCGCTTAGGCTCAGCGGCGAGGGGTACGACGCGTTTCTGCGCGTCGTGCTCGACGCCGTCGCGCCATTCGTAGAAGCGAGGATCGCCGCCATCGAGGATAGGCCGAACCCCGCGCCGACCCTCCGTCCGCCGCTTGCGGGCGACCGAGGCAAGGCGCCGGCGCCCAGACCGACTCCTCGCGCGTCCGTCGCGGAGGCCACCAGAAGGCCAAAACCGGCCACGGCTGTCGCCGCCGTCCGGCGGGGTCTGGGGGAAGCGAGTACCCCGGTCCCGATGGAGGTGGTGGCGGCCCCGGCCGTCGGGGTGGCAGGCTCCTCACTGCCACCGGCCCCCCAAAAGAAGAAGTACAGGGGGGCGTAAAGCGAACGCTAAGGAAGCAGCGGAGGGCGGCGCGCGCCTCCGCCGTGGCTTCGGCGGCCTTCGCTTCGGCGCCCGCGCCTGTGGTGCCGGCTCCCAGGCAGCGAGTGGCACCCGCGGCCGCGACACCGGTGGTCGCGACGCCCGTCGCCCGCGCCCGCGTCGCCACAAACGTCGCGTCACCGCCGGCGCCCGTGGCTCCCGCCCCCGCCCCCGTTCCCGAGGGGGGAGCGTGGTCCACGGTCATCAGGCGGAAAAAGGGTAAGGGGGCGGGGGCCAACGCCCCCCCCCAGGCGCAAGCTGCTGCCCCACCGATGGGGCAGCAGCCGCGGAAGCAGGCTGCAAAGCCTGCCGTCGTTTTCCGCGAGCCGAAGTTGGCCGCAGTTATTATTAAACTGCTGCCGGCAGCGGCCGCGAAGGGTGTCGGCTATCGCGAGGTCTTCGCGAAGGCCTCGACGGTGGTCGACATCACGGCCATGGGCCTCCGCGAGGGGCTGAAAGTGGTGCGGACCGCCAGGGACGCGCGTCTCCTCGAGTTCCAGCCGGGACCCGAGAGCGCGGCCAAGGCGGACCGCGTCGCCGCAGCTCTGCGCGGAGCCCTAGTAGGGATGGCTGAGGTCATCCGCCCCGTAAAGCGTGGGGAGCTTTACGTCACTGGGCTGGACGAATCAGTCACGGTCGATGGGCTTCGTGACGCGATCGCGCGCGCAGGCCACTGCCGGCGCGACGACATGCTCACGAAGCATATCGGTGCAGGACCGGGCGGATTAGGCGCATCATACGTGTTGTGCCCCGTCGCTGCTGCCAAAACCATCGTCGGGTTGGGCTACCTTCTGGTTGGCTTCACCTCGGCGAGGGTAGAGGCACTGGAAGCCAGACCGATACGTTGTTACAGATATTTCAACGTCGGTCATGGCACTCAGACCTGTCCGGACACGTGCCCGGACCGGACTAACTTGTGTCTCCGCTGCGGTAAGAGCGGACACAAGATGCCGGACTGCACGGCACGGAACCCCCACTGCGCGGCGTACGCGGCGGAGGGACTTAACGCGTTACGTTAGCGAGGTTCTGCCAACCTCCCTACGTAAAGGGCAAATTCGTCCACTCGCGGGCGAAACCTCGCAACGGCAAATCGGAAGTACAGGTAATGGACACCTCCAATGCCTAGTACACCCGTAACGACGTTTTTCCAAGCCAACGTAAACCACTCCCCCACCGCTCAGGACTTGTGCCTGCAGGCGATGGCGGAGTGGCAAGCGAACTTGGCTGTAATAAGCGAACCTTATTACGTTCCTCCTTCCGGTAATTGGGTGGGCGATCTCGACGACATGGTAGCGGTGGTGGCCAGAGCCGGGTCCGGCACACGGCTTATATGTCTCCAAAGAGGAAAGGGCTATGCTGTGGCGGAGAGCGGGAGTATCGTCATCATAGGCGTTTACTTCTCGCGCACCCGCCCCCTGACGGAGTTCAAGCTTCACTTGGACGCCGTCGGGGCTGCCGTACGCAGACTGTCGCCCAAAACGATCTTCGTGATGGGCGACTTCAATGCAAAGCACCTCTCCTGGGGAAACGTATTCACGGACCCTAGGGGTCGGGCGGTCGAGGATTGGGCTCTTCAAGCCGGCCTGACCATATTGAACCAGGGGTCGGTCCAGACCTGCGTACGCGCGCGGGGTGGATCGATCATCGACCTGTCGTTCGCCACTCATGCGGTCGCCCGCAGAGTGGTCGGATGGAGGGTGCTGGAGGAGGTGGAGTCGCTCTCTGATCATCGGTATATCAGATTTGAGCTCACGACCCCTCCTCCGGTCCGAGCCCTGTTCATCGCCCCCCTCTCCTCCCGCGTTGGGCCCTTACCAAGCTCGATCCCGAGCTGTTCGTGCACTCCGAGGAGTGGGCACTCACGGAAAGCTGGGCCTACCCAGCCGATTTCGCGAATTTGGATACGCAGGCAGAGCACATGCGCAAAACCCTGACAAGGGTTTGCGATGCGGCGATGCCTCGGGTCTCCAAGCGGCAGCCTCCGTGCAAGCAATCGGTCCACTGGTGGACTGAGGAGCTGGGCGAGATGCCCGCAAGTAGCAAAGGCACTTCGCATCATCAGCCACAGGCTCAAACGCTGCAGGGCGCGCCGTTCTCCGGACTTAGTCGCGGAAAATGGACTCGTGGGCGAGTTTAGGGAGGCCAGAAAGGCCCTTTCGATTGCAATATTGCGATCGAAAGCCCGGGCTCGGGCCGAGCTCCTCGAGACACTCGATTGGGACCCTTGGGGGCGTCCGTACCGTGGGGCCCGCAACACGTTGCGGCCTTGCACATCCACGGTCACGGAAACGCTCGAACCCAAAGTGCTCCGGTCGGTTATCGATGGGCTCTTCCCGGATCCGGGGAACTTCACTCCCCCCAGTATGGTCCACCCATTCCCGACACCCCCACGGACGAGGAGCCTCACTCCATCTCCGAGGGGGAGCTAGACGTTGCCCTGGACCGGCTCCGGGGCAGGAAGACAGCACCGGGACCCGACGGGGTTCCAGGTCGTCTCCTCTTCCTGGCTGCAAAACATCTACGCAGCTAGCTGCGGAACCTTTTCGAAGCCTGTATTCGCGCAGGTAGGTTCCCGTCGCAATGGAAAGAGGGGCGTTTGTGCCTTATTCCCAAGGGAGGTCGGCCTCCCAACGATCCGTCCGCCTTCAGGCCCATAGTGCTGCTGAACGAGGTCGCCAAGGTCTTCGAAAAGATCTTGGCGGAGCAGCTCGTGAAGCATCTCGACGATGTGGAGCCGGGGCTATCAGATACGCAGTTCGGGTTTCGGCGGAGGCGCTCCACGTTGGACGCCTTCGAGACGCTGCGAACGTTGACGGACGAAGCCCTCCAAGCGAAGGATGTCGCTCTTGCAGTGTCGCTAGACATAGCGAACGCCTTCAAGCCCCTTCAGCCTCCCTCATGAGACGATCAGGGAGGGGCTCCGCGCATGGAGTCCCCCCGTACCTCACGAGGCTGTTGGGCGAGTACCTGCGAGATCGGCATATCCTTTGGGAGGGCGGTGAGTCCGCCAATCACGTGTTAGGTCGGCGACGTGTTGGCGTTCGTCGTAGATCGAATAGCTAGGCTGGGCTTGAAGGTCTCCCCCGCGAAAACGGAGGCCATCATGTTCCATAGGAAATTCCGTAATCCCCCCCGGACTTGTCCGTTACAGTTCAGGGGGTGGCAGTCAGAGTAGGGCCCAAGATGAAATATCTTGAGCTAGTTCGGGATGGGAAATGGCTGTTCAAAGCGCACTTTGAGCAGCTAGTTCCCAAACTCGTTAATTCCGCGGGCGCACTCTCCAGGCTTCTTCCCAACGTGGGGGGGCCGGGGGGTGCGACGTGGAAACTTTACTCCGGCATCCTGAGGAGTATGGCGCTGTACGGTGCGCCCGTCTGGTCCGAATCGCTTCACCGCCACAACCGAACCCTGCTGCACCGCGCGCAGCGGGTTCTGGCCGTGAGGACCATACGGGGGTATCACACAGTGTCGTGTATGGCAGCGACACTCTTGGTAGGCGAGCTGCCCTGGCATCTCCAGGCAGACGTCCTGTCCAGGGTTCGACGTACCCGGCAGGATGCCCTAGCTAGAGGACTGGTCTTCTGTCAAGTCGAAATAGAGACGGTCAGGAAGCGGGAAACCGCTTGCTGCCTCGTCGACTGGTCACGAGACCTCGAACACCCTGCGGCCGGCGGCTTCACGGTGGATGCAATCAGGCCACAGCTGGAGAAATGGGTCACCCGCACCAGCGGAACCCTGACCTTCAGGACGACACAGATACTGACCGGACACGGTTGTTTCGACCAGTATCTGTTTCGCATTGTGGGCTGCTTGCCTTCTCCGGACTGCCGCCAGTGCGGCGCACCCGACACGGCGTTTCACACGCTAGTCAAGTGCGCTGCATGGACGCTGCAGCGTTTCGATCTCGAGGCGCACGTAGGAGCCGTCGGATCGCTTGGCGACTTGGTAACGACCATGTTGCAGAGCGACGACCGCTGGGAAGCTGCGGTTACTTTTTGCGAGGCAGTAATGTCTCTCAAAGAGGCCGCAGAAAGGGATAGGGAGCGAAGTCCTTCAGCGCGAGCTACGGTTTCTTCTCGAGGTCGCCGGCCTTCAGCTGGCACCCGGAGAGGCAGGTACGCGCATTACTTCCCTCCCTGAGTTAGGTTCCGGTACGGGGGGCCCTTAGCTACTAGGTAAAGCAAGGGATTCATCTGCCCCCGTTTCGAAGTGGGGTGTGTTCTCCCAGGGCACACTCCAGACACTTTATTGCGCTGGATCGACTGTTGAGTAACTATGTTCTACATCTCAGACTTTCCAACACAAACAAAAGCGCAGGGTCGACAGGGAGGAGGGGTTTTTAGTGGGTATTGAGGTTGCTCGCCCGTGCGGCATCACTCGGAGTCTCCACACTCCTGTGTGTAATCGATCGCGGACGGAGCACAAACAAAGCATACTATTGCTAGTGTTATCGCCCCCGATCGATGCATGCCGTTTCCTAGTGACGGCCCAGAGAGTGCGTAAATCGGTTAAGCATTTTCCTTCGTCTCAAAACAAAAAAAATGAGAGTAAATTTTTACGATGCGCGCGCACACCGTCACACGAAAAACATACACCATGAAAATAGCTATAGTCAACCGACACCCTGAAGTTAGCTATAGTCAACATTTTAGTTTTGAAGTTATACTTTTACGATGCGCGAGCAGTAGCACACTGTCACGAAAAACCGACACCCTGAAGTTAGCTATAGTCAACCGACACCTTGAAGTTAGCTATAGTCAACATTTTAGTTTTTCTATTGTTAGTGAAGTTTTTTCTACAAACCTAGAATAAGGCAAAAGATACAATTTTTGAAAAGATTTTTATCTTGATACGCCAAAGAAGTATAACTTCTAACGAGTGTACATTTTACTGTATCTCCAAAATTAAATATTCAATACCAATTAAAGTTATATACAACCATCTAGAAACTATACTAAAACTGAATACGAATGTTTGAAATCGGTTCAGAAACAAAAAACTTATGACTGAAACAGTACAAATTTTCCGTTAGACTTTGAGAAATTGTCTGCTACACAGAGTACATTGAATATATGGTCTGCTATATCTTTGGAACTCAATGTCTGATTATTTGTCACCACTTTTTATTTTTGTCTAATAATAGAAATAAAGCAATTTTAATTTTCTTAAACTGTAAATTCAATATTAGCCATAGATCGGTCATTTATACGCGTTTTTGTGAATCAGTGGACAGCACAAACATAAATTAACTGGACTATTTGGCAGAACTGAAAGGAGATGTTGTGCTGTGCAGTTTTATTTTCTAAAAATGTGTAAAATTACTCTAAAACTTAACAGTTGTTGTAGGATATTGATAGTTTTTGAGTAGTTATTATGTGTTTTTGTGAGAAATGAACTGTATAGTCAAATCTGTCCTTTCGAGTTGTCACAAGACTCCGTTGAGTGACGCCCGCTAATAACCTACAGTTCAGCTGTGCTACACTAGACATAGCTTAAAAAATGAAGGAACTTTATTATAATCTAAGATCTGGCTTAAAGGCCTAGTTGCCAACCCATAAACCGAAATAAATAATAAAATTACTAATTACCTAATTCCATTATACAATTTGTACATATATTATTATTGAGCATTGAAAATTTACAAAGGACACTCGCAAAATCTTATATATATAAAAATCTTGTGTCACGATGATGTTGCCGATAAAGTCCAAAACTACTGAACCGATTTTAATCAAATTTGCACACCGTGTGCAGTTTGATCCAACTTAAAAGATAGGATACTTTTTATACGGTTGGAACCGTATAAAAAGGTGGCGCTGAGATCGGGTTCTAGAATCCTCCTAATCACTGGGAGCGATTTTGGTGATTTTTTTTTGTGTGTTTGAGTAGGTTCCCGAATGGTTTAGATTCGCAATTAGAACCGGTATTTGTGTCATGAAACAAAGTCTTTTAGGAATTAAAAAAATATGGCGGTACGAAGTTCGCCGGGTCAGCTAGTTACTATGTATAATGTTAGTAGGAAATTTAGATTGATGGGACAGAGAAACTCTATAGGAAGGATATCATACAGGGAATCAGAAATATTGGACCAGTGGAAAATCATGTGACGATTTGAACCCTTCGTCCAACCCACACCCACAGAGAGAACTATCCCGTATTCTGACAATACTTAAAAAAACAAGAGTTTTTGGCGGGAACTGAACGTTGCGCTGTGCAGTTTTATTTTCTAAAAATGTGTAAAAATACTCTAAAATGAACAATAGTTGTAGGATATTGATAGTTTTTGAGTAATAATTATGTGTTTTTGTGAGAAATGTGAAATGTACAGTCAAATGTGGCCTTTCGAGTTTTCACAAGAACTCCGTTGAATGGCGTGGGTTGTAGCTTACAATACAACTGCGCTACTATACGAAGATTTATTACATCAGACTTGGCTGTATGGACTAAGATTCCTTTGCCTGCCTTTGTGGCGAATTCTACAAAAAATAATAATTAAAAAAACAATTTTCAAGAATATAAGTGACACTGACAGTCACATTTATATTATTGAAATTTATCTTCAATGGAAATTTTATTGTAGTCAGTTTTTAAGCTAAAGCTAATATTTTCACAAAATCAAAAACATAATACATTGTTCTGAAAGGAAAGAATTACATTTCAAGTTAGTGATAGTAATAAACAAAGCTATTTTTATGATTTAGAATAATAAGGAAATGCAATTTAGATATTATCTATAAATAAGGTTAAATGATTGTAACATAATATTCTAGGTAAAATTTACTATTGTTTTAAAAACGTTCACTGTACATTGTATCCTAAATACTATAGAAATCTGTGTTCATAGTAATATACAAGTACGTGGTAAGTAGGTAACTTAATAACGATAAAATAGGTGACTTGCACATGCATTCAATGCCTCGCTTACATTATGCCTATTTCCGCGGTGGTAAGAAGGAAAGTGGCGAGGGAAGTGGGCAGCGCGAATATGCCATGTTCGACACACGTGCTTACATACTCGCACTGCCCGTTTCTGCTACTGCCACTTGATACTGTGGAATCGAGGAATAATGTAAATGTACAATGAAATAAATTGAAACATGACCCACCATAAGGTCATTTTCTTACCGTTGTGGGTTCAACTTTACATACTTTACAATAATGGACACTGAATTTTAAGTAGTGGAGGGGGTAGGGGGGGGAGTACTTCTCCCTCCTGCAACCCCCATGTCTAGGCGACATGTAGTTTTTGAGGTATGATTTTTTTTGTAAACAAAACTACTAATTTTTTTCAAAATGGTGTACTTATTTCTTGTGTCTAAAGACGAGAAATGCAGAAGAAAAGTTAGTGGTCAATGTAAAAAACATTTAATGCAGTCTAAAACGCAGACTAAAGCACACAAGCCTAGCAAGCAAAGCAAGTGTGCCATGACAGTGGTCAACAAATGTCACAACCAATTTGTAACCACCGTCACTGGTCGCGAGAAACCGTAAGGATATCCCTGACTGAAATAATCACTAATTTACCTCCTGTTTATTTATATCACACCCAAAAACTCACATAAAGGATTTCTTTAATAAAACATGATGTTTATAGGTTTACTTAATTTTATACACATATTTTATTGCATTCAATTCAATAAATGCATCTTTTTTAAATTTTAAGATGTATCGTCTCCACAAGAGTTCATTGATTAAGTCCGTAAAATTAGACGTGTTTGTTCATAGTGCCGCCTAATGCATCAATGTTTGTAATAAAAATAAATCGATTACAAATACTACTCATTCAAACTCGTAATATATAAGCAATAACAATAATTTTCGTATTTAAAAATGGATATTATTGGAATATCAAATGACATTCAAATTAAAAAATCAATATTATTCACATACTGATTTGGTAACATTTATTTATCATCATAAAGTGAAAAAAACTGACAGTACTGTGATTTATTATTATATACATTAAAATTATAATAACTAATTCAAAATTTGTTTACTAAACTAAAAGAGGTCTAGTGTCTATATATAAGGCATGTATATATAAGGTGTGTATACCCCTAAACTTGATTTTCGTAAAATTCAGTGTCCATTATTGTAAAGTTGAGCTGAACCGGTCATAAATCGACAAGCCAAAGGTGACACAGGCCAAACCTTTTGTATATGCAACATTAGATATTAGGATTATCGTTATACTTTAGGTAGTAGAAATACACAAGAAAATAAAACATTAACAACATTAATGTTGAAGAACATATATTTTTTTATTAATTGGTTTTATTTCAAAGTTAGAAATGGCATTCATTTTAAACCTAAAACCAGGTATAAGCACCATTGTTTTCAATGACGTCTAATAGTCGATTACGCATCGACTCGATTAGACGATTTTAGATGTCGGTTCCCCTCATGTAATTCCAAATTTTATTACAGTGCTACTCAATTCGGTAGTTGACAATTTTTGAGAAACAGGTTTATTTTGAGCCTTATGGTCTATTTTAGCCAAAATATTAATATTTCAGCAATAAAACAACATTAACATATTTAATTTAGCAATTTTATAAATATTTTGACATTTCCTCACAAAAACGCGTCAAGCTGTCATGGCGTCTCGCATGACGTCACAGTGTGCAAAACAAACATCTGTTTCATTGAAGTGTTATCTGAGAAGTCATTGATAACTTCTTGTGTTTTGCACGCTATGACGTCACGCGCTCTGATCGGCGTTTATTGTCACGTGGCTAATGGCTGCAATATAACAATTTTATTTCTCAAAAATATCAATTAATATTTAATATTTAAGTTAAAACAATTTATTTTTGTCATATTTAGATCGTAATCTACGATATATATTAAAATCAGCCTATATTTTTCATACTGTCATGTACCGTATTGCTTCCTTTGTCCTCTCGTTTCTGTTATCCCACATTTGAACCATCAAACCCCATAAATTTTCGATTGGGTTGAGGTCTGGTGATCTAGACCGCCATGGAATTAGAGTAATTTCATCTTTATGCTGGGTAAACCAATTCGAGACAATTCTGGCGGTATGTACTGGACAATTGTCGTGAACGTAGGAGAATACAGGGACTTCTTCAAGTGGGTACACTAGTCGCAATGTCAGTAACATTGATTCTTCCAACAAATCGACATATTTTAATGCGTTTTGATGAGGAGAAATTTGGACAAGTTCACCTATACCGGACCCATCCAGGCCCACATGTTAGCTGAAATTCAACCAGATAATTGATTGGGTACTACGTGATCCTCTGTGTATGGCGTATTGTTATATCGCCACAAAGTTAAGCGACCATGTTGAGAAGATCTAAATGATTTTTCATCTGAAAATATGGTATTAGTCCAGTCAAAGTCTAAATAATTACGTGCAAAATTTAATCTTGCAGTTTTGTGTGCATTAGTTAAGTGTACTTTCTTAGCATAATGCCGGTAATGCAGTCCAATACGGTGTAAATGATTTCTTATGGTCTGTAAACAAACGTCGTAACGTGCTGCGAAATATTGGGTATGAGAAAAAGGATGTTCTTCATAATATCTGTAATTTGTTGGTTTGTTATTCAACGAACGCCATGATTATGTTTTCGTCTATCTTCAAGAATGCCCTCTTCAGCGTGCTGTCTGATCCATGTTTTCACTGTGTTCCGACTTATATTTAACACTCGTGATATTTCTCGAATGCTATAGCCTTCCTCGCTGAGCACTACAATCCGAGCTCTTTGTTCTGCAAGACTAGCCACTATACAATTTAAATAAATATGATATTGAGTTCTAATTTTTTTTCTCATTGACTTTACTTGACTTCTGATATACTTTCAGAATGACATTTTATTTTTAAAATTATAATACTTTTTCTATAATGAAAAGAGTTAGAATTATAAGGCAGATTTCAGTTCGAGATTCAAATTATTTCAAATCAATACTGTTTTATCTAAAACATATCTAGTACAATGATAACAAAGTCTAAAATTGCGTAGTTCTCTGAGCCTAGTGACGCATTTTTATTAATGTTTATAACGTCCTAAGTGCAACACACACAAAAAAACCTTACTATTTTGACGGTTTTTAAGGAATTATTAGCAAAGTGGGTCATAAATCAGTTGTGCCGATCGTACCTAATATAGAAAACTTGATTATGATCTTTCGAGACCCACGTATTTATGTGTCCATTAAAAAAAATTCATGCCTCAAGTACATTTATAGTGGCCCCTTATAATTTTTATTTCCTTCATGTTTTGTTTTCATTACAGCATGAGCATTGTATAGCAGCATATGGAATAAACCCCAATGCTAAATTTAATTCATGTAGATCCAGTTGTTTTTTAGTAAAAAGGCTGTCACATACAATGACATACATATATCAATTTTTGGATTTTTTTACTGCCAAAATAGGTATAGAACCATAAAAAAGAAGATTGGGATGTCAAGCATTCGTTCCCAGAAATTGATCTTTTTTTTTTCATAATCAGCCTATTTGATTCCTGAGCAGGGTATTAATTTTTCAAAGATCTACTGATACTATTTATTTTCTTTTATTAAAATTGACCCTGGAACTCCTTTTAGTATTTTCACTATATCTTATAGTTTCAGATATGGCATAGAAGGTCCACTTGAAAAATTCACTGTCACTGGCAAATTTGACACATAGTAGTTTACCAATGATTAGTTTGTGGGAAAAACAACAGTCACATACATCTGTTATTGTCAACATTTTGGCAAAAACAGTTGATATGATCTCAAGAATTATATTATATAAAGGACTAGCTGTCCTGGCAGATATCGTCCTGCCCAGAAAAGCTTCAAACGATATGCCGACAGCAGCGCCACCTACCAAGTCCAATTGTGAACCAGCTCAGAAACCTTCTTTGGCTCATGCACAACAATTTTGCTAAAGATCATCACATGAGCAAATGTATAGTTTACGATTCTATAAAGGAGATACAGACAAACATTCATTTTTATATATCAAGAAGATAAAGGGTACTTTTTAGGGGTCCATAGTAATGACTAACAAGTACCCTTTATCCTAGCATAGGGCTTAGGCTTTCAAATTTCAATAAGATCGTGTCAGTAGTTTCTCCCACATAGATTTAAAAATAGTCAGTTTGAGTAGTCACAAGGTTACAAAGTAGCCCCTTCACTTCCTTGGGGGTTGAATTTCCAGAAATGCTCTTACATTTAATTTATTTTTAACCTCAAGCAGGTATATAAAATTTTGTCCTGCTTACTTTGAAAATGACAGATTTTCATACAAACTTTCATCCCCTTTTTCACACTTGGGTTGATATTTAAAAAATATTTTCTTAGTGCACACCTAAAGTATAAAGAAAGTATAAGTAGAAAGAACCTGTATGAAAATTGTCACAGTCCTAGTAATTTGGGCTGTGTATTGCAGTATTGATATGTTAGTTAGTCAGTCCGTCACTCAGTCAGTGAGGTCAATCAATCATACATATATGGATATGTATTGATAAGAAAATTTTTACTTAATATATTTTTTTTTTCAGCACAATGAACTTGATTCATCTACCTGAAGATATTATTAGAATAATTCTACAATATTTGGATACTAAATCAATCCAAAACCTGTATGAAACATCTGGACATTTGAGAGGTATAATGTTGAATGGATGTTTAAAAAAATGTAAAATGTCTAAGAGTACTCTGGCTACGGCTCGATTTTTAAAGACAAATTTTTTTAAAGACATTTCACCATTTATTCAAGAGCTTGACATGTCTACAGTTCCTGATTTGTCTAAGTCTACTTTTTTGGCAGCAATGAAACATCTTAGAGCACTGAAGAGTTTGAATGTTTCTTACACATCACTGAAACTTGAACATCTTGCAGAACTTGCTGGAACTTGCCCTGAATTGAAAACTTTATGTGCCAATTTTGATTTTGTTGATCAAAAATCAAAACAATCTTTGTCAAAAATCCAAAATTTCTTTGCAAAACTACAAAATATTCATCTTGTTGTTTCAATTAATTGTATTTTGTATTCAACATTAACATTTAATGTATTAAAAAAGGCTAAGCTTAAATCTTTAAAGTTTACAATATCACACACTGGAGTGGGCGATATAGTAGTTCCTGAAAATAATGTACAATGTAAAGTTCCTGATTTTGATCAGTTTAATATGTATTTTCTGGAATGGTTGTATCCCGTGTCATGGTTTGGAGAAATAAGAGATATACCAATTCTTGCACTGTTAGAACTAAACTTATTTGAGTTTATTATGATAGTTTCTACAAAACTAATTATATCCAGGGTGTTAGTTTCAAACCTATTTGTAAACTTTTTTAGTAAATATTTTGATTTAGATGCTTGTTGTATAACAGACATAAGTTGTCTTTGTATACCTGGAAATTTAGCTGTAATGTTATGGAAGAAGGATGCCACAACATTTGATGATATTTTTTTTGATAATTTATTCAATGATTTAAAACAATTTTTCCCTTGCTGCATAAAAGGAGATGAATTAACTGTACCAAGTACGCATGATTGGTTTGTTGTGGAACCTAAGATTACAGAGGAGAACGATAAAGACGACAGTAATGGTGAACCAAAAATGAAAACGAGGAGATTAGGTGTTAGGAAGAAAACTTTAAACTACGATCAACTATTTAGTAACAAAGAAAAACTTAAAATTTCTTTCGATATTAATTATTTGATTCCATATGTCATAACGTTGCAACCAGCTAGTAATTATTTATTAAAAATTACATATTTAAGTTTAAGTGGCGCGCCTAAACTAAGTTCAGATTTTTTTAACATTGTGTTTAGATCTTGTAAAGTTTTACAAACATTAAATGTGGAGACACCTAGCTTATCTAATTGTGGTCAGTTAATTAGTGCTTCTTTACCTATAAGCCGTTCTTTAAGAAATTTTAGGTTGGTTACTAAGGGAATTAATTTTAACGCTATGTTCTCAGCATTAAGCCGGTGTAAAGCCATTGAAAATATCTTTATTTGTGAACACCTCAAACACATTGATGGTAACCCAAAAGCATTTATAGATCCTAGTCAACTATTTAAAAAATGTGATAATCTATATAATTTGTATCTTGATTTTCCAACAACAAAGACGACCTATAATACTTACTGGCGGCCGACGATTTGTAAAGCGATTGCAAAATATAATAGACAATTTCTTAATGTTACACTGTGCCCTAAGTTATGTAAGCGAGATGTAAGTAATTTTCTTTTAGGTTATAATCCTTTTGTAGAAGTATTTAGATTAAATACAATAAACGATATTTTGTAATAGTTTGTATATTTTATTAAAAATAAATTTTATAATCGTTATAATATAAAAAGTGTATTATTGTTTTGCATATTTCAATTATCTAGTGAGGTTGTGTAGCAATTTTTTATATTTTTTATTTATGCTATGAATAGGTGATTAAGACTGATCACGGACATACGCTAAATATCAAAACAATAATAACTTATATGGTGATTGAAAACTTAGTATTAATATTTATGTAAAAGTCATAGTTTAGTTTGATTTTGGTTCTTGCACCGTGTCATGATCTGCATTAAGATCAAACACAGTATGCCAAGTGCAGCATTCCCTCCACATGCATATGTTAAGACACCTCTGTAATATTGTGATTTGTAGTCTGCTGACACTTCAGATTTGCTGTAAAAGAAATATAGGTGTTCAAGAAACATCCCACTATAGTAACTACTGAAATTCAATTCGCTATTCCCTGTTCACGGTAATTATCATCATCACTAAATATAATCATTCATTCATATTGAAGGAGGTTACCACATGAATTCGGATCATTCTCCTATAGTCAAGGTGGCGAAGTCGGTCAGTGGGGTAAGTTCATACACCGCTCGTTTTATACCTTTTTTAAACGGAATTTTACGCCAACTACAATTCGAAGACGTAATTAAATGGTGTCTTAACTTTACTAACTGATTTGTTGTTCCTTGTAACACGGAAATAATTAGAGGTGTGTGGAGTTCCCCCACTAACGGACTTCGCCACCTTGGCTATACATTAAACTCTAAATGAGCACATTCTGGGTGGTAAAAAAGACCACTATTTGACTAATAAAAATACAGACTGGGAAAGCTTTAGACAAGACTTAGATAGACTTGAAAGTGTCATTAAAAAAAACCGGAGGAACTTGATGCAGATGTGTAGACGTTTGTAAATATTAAACCATGCGGTTGGAAAAATACACCTGAATTTAAAATAAAATCTAGGCGTACTTCCTATTCAAACGAAAATCTTAATCTAATTAAGCAAAAAAAGGACACAGACAAAGATAGCAGAGATCGCGATATCCATCTCATAAAACTTTAACAATCTCACAAAAAGACTAAGTAGGAAAATACAAAAATTCAATGATGAATCGATGCAATCTCAACTTAGTCAACTCTCTAGCGATCGTAATGTAGATGACTCATTATGGCAAGTAACAGTATATCAAAAAACGCATAAATCAAATTCCACTCATCAGAGAAGAGAGCGGAAACTGGGCCATCAATATCAATCAGAAAGCCAACCGATTTACTCATTAATTAGAAAAAAATGTTCCAACTAAATGAATATAAAGATAAAGATGCATTTGAGTATCTAGCACCTGATGAGTAAATAAAACCCTAACTCCTAAAGAAGTCCATAAAGAAATACTGCTACTAGCCCAAAATTAAGCTCCAATTTACTATCTCATAAAAGCAAGTTTCAAGTCTGTAGAAAGTTGGAGAGTGATCAAGATACAAAAAATTGGTAAATCTCCTCATGCCACGATATCTTACAGACCAATTTCTCTCTTACGAATAATATCCAAACTATTCAAAAACAACACAATGATTGCGCCATCTGTGAAACCAATTATACAAGATAGAAAAATAATCCCCGGTCTTAGACTATACACCCATACCTAGGTATGATCACTTTGGATTTAGAGAGAAAAGTTCAACCATAGACCAAGCGTACAGAATTACAAACATCATTGAGAGAAAATTAGAAGAAAAGAAAGTTTGTTCTACAGTATTTTTTGATGTGGCACAAGCATTCGATCTGGCATGAAGGACTTAATTTCAAGTTAAGAAAAATGTTTTTCAACAAACGAAGAGTGCTTTTCAGCTTTTCTTAAAGAAATTAAAGCTGGAATACGACATGGACAAAAAGCAGTTAATACCATCTACAACTGGACACAAAAATGGCGTATTAAGCTCAATGAAGCCAACTCAATCCACATGGACTTCACTAACAAAATGGCAAATTATCGCCCTATATACTGTACACATAAATAGTACCGTAGTATTGTATGAAAATACCGCAAAATACTTAGGTATGACACTTGTCGCTAAACTGCGCTGGAAGGCTTACGTCAAAAAGAAACCCGAGAGTTGGAGGCTCGCTACAGAAATGTGTGCTTGGAAAACATTCAAACTTGTCAGTACCTAACAAACTGCTTCTTTATAAACAAGTCCTGATGCCAGTTTGGGCCTATGGCGTACAGTTGTGGGGCTGTACAAGACTGTGAAAGACGTTGTAAATGCGCTATTGTATGTTAGATCGAGTGACCTCCATCGGGACATGAAATTGGAGTTTGTCACCAGCGTTATTAGGAAATACGCGAAAGCCTACAAGCATCGGCTTCATCATCATGTGAATGGCGAGGCGATCCAGGTCCTCAACAACAAGGACATAATGAGAAAGCTCAAAATTCCAAAACCATTTGAACTAGTGCTATAAAAAGTGTAGTGTAATGTGCTAGTTATTAATATTTTTAGTTATTGATAACCCTGCGTGTCAAGTTATCGTGTAGGGGGAATAAGTATTTCGCAGTCCGCGTATAACTAACGATTCCGTAGAGCTGACATACGTATACCTGTTTTCGTATTTTGGCTACAGAAACATAAAAAAATATCGAGACTATGCCACATCTCGAACGAATGTTGTTCAAATTTTTGTTGAAAGTGTTTTTACCTCTATTATTCAAGTTTATATTCAAGGGGAAATGTAATTTTTACGACTGGAAGCATATCTCCCCATCTACTGACACATATAGAAAGTTTTTTAGAAACATCGGTGGGTATAATTTTCAAGGTTTAACAACGATAACACACGTTGAAAAAAATCATCTCTAATGTTCTGTTTTTCCGAGGTTTGATTACACAATTATTGTGTAGCTACATATAGACAACCCCTTCCTGTCAAATTATAATAAATTATCCTTTTTTTCTGAGAATAATGACAGACGGACGGACATGGCGAAAGCAATGGTTTTGTTTTTGCCAAACTGGTTAAAGAACTTTAACAAATATCGGTGTTGCAAAAAAATAACTAACTAATCACCAATCAACATTGCTAATACGGGTTTTTAGAATGTAAAAAATCGAACAAAACTTCTGAATAAGCTCAGACGAACAAAATATGTCAAACAAGCCCCAAGTTCTCAGAGTGAAGTCTGTTAAAAGGAAGCCGATTTTAAAATGGTAGGATCGCGCCGCAGAGCGTTACAAGAACTTAGTATCAAAGAATCAAATGAGTATGGATATAGATTTCTGCCTAGTTTATGCATATATACTTACATAAGATTACGCACACAAGTTTAAAAAATGCTTCATATCATTTGACGCTTTTGTTCACATAGGCTCCGTCTAAACTACTACTTTACTTGTCTAATGGCCGGTTCCTATATCTTAACCACCGTTCATTTGACTTACTATCGGTTAAAAATTAACATAAGCTCCATACAAGTAATTCCAAATGCAACTTAATGATAAGACAAGTGAACGAACAGTACGATATAGGCCCGGCCTAAGTAATTAAGTACTAAGTTGTAACAAAATAGATTCAATCAAATCATGTTGTATATGTACAAAGACATAAAATAAATACATAATTTAAATAATATGTTATTGTTCATTTATAAAATAGACACTTCTATATTATAACCTACCTATAATAATATTTAATTTATGGATTTTTACGTAATGATTGTAAGAGTAATATATAATATTTGTAAGATTTCATGTTATTATAAAGTTAAACGTTTGTTAAAATAGTCTAGATTTAATTTTTTTATTATTCTAGACTGTTGATAATAAATATAATAAAAATGCTCACTAGTTTTGTATGATGATAATGGCGATGCCTGTGAAAAGTTTATCAGCAAATGTCACTATCGAGTAGATGGCGGCGCCTTGGTGAGAATGATGGCCTATGAGATCGGCTGTGATACACAGACTTGATACAAGCATAATTGAACAACCTGCACCTGAAAGAGTAAAGATGTTAAAACATAAGCATCCAGCCGCGAATGCGGTACTGCTCCAATCTTTGGATTGGCCCACCTCACTATCGGATTCTCCCATTTGATCTCATGCAACGCCGTGCCGTTCAAATTATTTACTTTCTTTAACAGATTATTAGAATCCTTGACCCGTCAAAGAGACGTCGGTTCCCTATGTTCTACCATCTACATAATGAAGTAGGTACTCTAAAAACTTGTTTGAGCTAGTAGCTATGTTGCCATATGGCTTTCCCTGTAGTTTCCTGCACCTGTCGTCTAAACATTGTTTTCAATAATCAAAAAACAAGAGAACAATAACCTGTGTCATCTAGTATGGTAGGGATTTGGAGCTGATACTGAGGCGTGGTTACGTTAGGATATGTTTTCATTGGGACGACGTCTCCTTCTACAAGCACATCATGCTTGCGAAGGAAGAGGCGGAGCGGCACCGTGGGCGGACGTCCTTGTTCTGCTCCGGCCAACGGAGGCTGTGCCGACGCCGTAGGGCGGGATTCGACCTTCAGAGGGAACACCCGGGTTTATAGTAGGTATCCATAACTGCATGGCACCAATTCTGAACGGGCATGCTAGTGTCATCCCCGATTTGACGAATCCCACACACGGGTCGCGAAATATCCCTCAAGCGTCTGTGCTTGTCGCGACTTATAGTCCGTAGTCGGATTTCCCATGGTTAAAATAAAGGATATATTTGCATTTTGTGTCATACTCTTATTTTATTAATATGGGTACGGATAGATAAAAAGATAGTTAAAATTCACACAATAATATGAAGTGATATTAGTTTTCCTTACCTATTAATGTGGCCACTAAAAATATTTGCACGATACTCGAGAACGGATCAATGCCTATTGCTATCCAAAGGCTACTTATCAAGCATAAAATGCTTCCAACTAGGTACGCCACCTTAAATCAACAAAATCATACTGAAATGTGGCGTTCTTAATACATATAAGGGTACTCACAGAGGCCAGGCAGACAGGCCAACGATCATTCGTTGGTAATTTTTTTACGCAAAATGGCATTGATAACACAATTCTCAAAAAAATATCATTTTATAGTAAATTTTGTAACGCATCGACATGCGAGTTTTCATTACAATGATGAAGTATAAAGTTAGAATAGTGCCCGGGTGCCCTTGCGGTGAAAGTAAGAATGAATGAATGAATAACTTTATTGCACATAAAATTACAGTACAATAGGCGGTCTTGTCGCCAAAGGCGATCTCCTCCAGACTACCCTATATACAAGCTTGAGATAACATTTATATAAATATTCCCGATGTGTGAAATCCACCGATCTTCCTTGGACAGGTAAAACATTTTAGTCACTATTAAATAAATATTTTAGTTTAAATAAAATTCTTAAAATCAAAGCGTCAATTTAAGTTTTTTTTACAAAAAACCACTATATATTGAGCGTAACGACCGACAAAGGTTAGTACACAATTTATTGGGACTATTAACATCATCCTAATTTTAAATCACGGTTGCATTCAGAACGTCTGTCTTAGGCTGGTCGCATACGCTCAGTTTCCTGATTAGGTATCTGTGGTGTATTCACATAACAAGTTTGTATTGTCTATGTTTATGTTCTCTCTCTTTGGCCTTTGTGTGTCATGTCGGTCACTCATATTCTTATATTTAATTTTGTATCTTTTAAAATAAATACTGTAAAGTCAGTCCATATTATTATTATCATTTATAATTTATCTATACCCATAATAAATACAATCAAAAAGTACACAACGCTTCCTGATCAGGAATTCAGATTTCAAAACTTGAATGCTCTGCTTACATACAAAATGTTCAACAAGGCGCATACGTTTTAATTTTTTCCGAACGGAAAAATACCTAACGTTCGGTTCGAAACTTTGGCCGTGCGTTCGGGTCGTAAGAACAAAAAAACCATATGACATAATCTCGAACGCTGTGCTCGCGTACATTTTGGCTCATCCGCCGCACGCGAACGGAAATTCGCCTTTAGAACCGTGCTAGCGCAGTGCCGAGTGGTCGTCTATCGAGCTCAACCCGTTTGTTTTGTATTCTCTCGTATGCCATTATTAAGCTCATGAAAGGATTTCATTAAAATCCTGTAATATTTGAACAATTCTTCTGGATGTGTGCGTAATTTTACTCTTTTGAGATAGAATTGACTCTGTTAGTCTCTGAGTATTCTACGGGTGCACCCAATAACGAAGATTCCTCTTCTTCTTGTATAGCGCCAATAAAAATGCAATAGCAATCAATTAGTTATTGCATTATCATAATCATTAGTACTGGACTTATAAAATCCCGAATATAAATTACCGGACCTTTGTGCTAGTCTCACAAAATTCCGAATCTGAATTCCTTATCAGGAAACCGAGCGTATATAGCCAGGCCAGCCTTTAAGTCCAAAAAGGTTCCCTTGCATAATCTTTGTTATCCATTTCATGAGGTCTTTGGCATCCCTAATTATGAGACTACTATATCTATTTGGTATATAAATGTATGAAAACTTACAGTAAGAACTTAAATAGGTATAAGCTTTAAGTAGTACCTGATTTCCAAAGCTATTAATCCTACTTTTAAGGAGTAACGAGAAGAAGAATGATGAAACGTAGATTACTAGAGGTACGCTGGCGATCAGTTGTGTTCCCATATAGGGATTTATTGAAAGACGTTCCTCCAGATATAATGGCACAAATACGAGACTCAACGCCCAATACAGACGTGCAAAAACATATCTGAAAAATAAAATTTAAGTATCAGTCGGTATGTTGTTTCTTCAATACAAAAACATAACATTACTGAAGAGTCAATCAAAGTTTTAAATGGAATTAATTTTTTGATGATTATTTAAAATTGCCCAGTAACAAACGTATGTAACTCGTAACACATTGAAAAACGCACACACCAATCAGTTCTTGATTTTATAGAAAACCTCAATCAAAGTTTTATTATTTAAAATCTGGAATGTCGGCGATACACCTGTCCGCGTTGTGAACTGTTTAGCCCTCATTTTGTGTTCCCACTGTTGGGAAATACTAAAATCCTGATTTTTTCCACTGGTTACGTTTTACTGTGAAATTTAATGATGAATCCAACTAAAAATATTTTTTATTTTTCTATAAATAATATTTTTAATGGTTTACCTCATTTTTAGAAAAAAAGTCTGACATTCCAATAAACCGACTAATTGACTGTTCGGGTGATCAGAGCTGGTTCCTACCTCGGTCAATGGATCTGAGATCCAATTTTGCTATTACTATCTTATCGAAATTGCCGGACACTATCGCCTAATTGTAGGTTTACCTAATTTTGGTTTTCTGTTAATTCCAATGGCACGATACTTATCTTCATATTTATAAGTGAAACTCGCGAAATAAATCTTTAAAATATTGGTATCTTTTTAATAGTGAATATCAGCAAACGCCAATTCTGCTAATAGTAATTAACAACAAATTTTATCTAGTAAACTGTATTATTGTACCGCGTCGGTATTGAGAAGATATAGTGGATTCAGTAGAATACAAATTTTATGACACTATCGCAATAGAATCGTACTATAAATATCTTTGCAACTCCAAGATATTGGAAATAGCAAAATTGAGCCCCAGTATGGCGATCCAGCCAGGTAATGTCCCTAGCCAGAAGGCTAGGGACATTACCTGGCCTGCCTAGAAAGGCACCTTAGGATTTTCACGTCCTAGAATCAGTATTCTACTTATAGTCTTAACTCTTAAGGGATTCTAAATAATATAATAAATAAATATTGAAATGCTAAAAGTAAAAACCCACGATCAAAAATAGTGTATTAAGTATAAAAACCACTCACAGAAAGCTAGTTTGATATAGTAAAGGCATTTTCAAAAAATACATTATTTTTGATTTTGTTGGAAGCTCCACAAGATTGCCCTCTTCGTTCATGTGAGAACGTGTACCATTGCTCATTATATTTGTGCTCTTAAGCACTTTAGGTTGTCTCTCCTCTCTGAGTTTGAAAAATATGTGAAATATCGTGTAGGATATAATACCTATTACTGTTATTATGACAGATACGATCTGGAATAAGAAATGTATGTTTTATTAATAGTCTTACATTCACAGTTTATAATTGATCACCACATGTGAGAAACAATGTCTAGCCATGCCAACTGCGACAGACAGGTAAACAAAGTTGATACTCTCAAGATACAACTGAAATACTCCCTGTTGCACACTTTTATATTATATTTATTATATATTTATTTTATATGCTAGGTTCATCTTCATCTTACCTTAACATTCTTAGAAAATCGATATTACGTGTATGGTGTTTATTATTCCAAAAATAAAAGTTTTAGAGTTTTTGTATCTCTTTGCCATGCATCAAATGACAACGGATTTAAATGGAAATAAATACAGCTAGCTTATGCCTCGATGAACACTTAGGATATTGCTTGTCATGGTATATGACGTCGTCTCGAAAAGCGTGAAGGTGGCGCTGCGGTTTGTTGGTGCCGCCGATGCATTTCAATAAAAATACGTCGTCGTCTTAGCCATACGAACAAAGTTCCGCTGGCATAAATGGCTAAGGTATTATATAAAATTGAATGTTGATGTATTTGTTTATACAGCAAGTTAATAATTTACCTCAGCATTGGTAGAAAATCGATATTACTCATATGGAATTTATATCAAACTTTAATCAGCAAAATGAACGGATATTGGATAGTAATAGAAACTGGCTATTGTGGCTTTGTACAGTTGTGGTTGGCATTTACGTAAAAATTTCTAACGTAGTTCCATTAACGCAAGATAGGTGGCGCTCATGTTGTATTTTATTAACTTATGGCGGGTTCATATATTCATTCCCTTGTCCTGAATTTTGACATTACTTGTATGGACGTAATGTCAAATTTTAACTGATAATAAGGCAAATGAACACAACGTTACGATACCGACCTTTTTTTTTAAAGAGGGCAAATCTACTTGCGTACATCCCATCATGTGGAAAGCGCGTGTAATTTTCGCCACCTTGGGGTGGCCTTAGCACCTCCGAAGAAATACTATGACCGTAAGATTAAAGGATACCCACTAAAACTCTTTGGTGTCCCTTCCTTCATCTTGTGCCAGGCCTACGAGAAAGTGGTAGCAATATCAACTCCACGTGCCCTGGCAGTTATGGGCCACATGGACCTCGTCCACTGCTGAGGGGAAGCATAACCGCCGGTGTCGCCCCTTTCAAACTCTACGTGGGACGGTTTGTAATTCGCCGCAAGGGAGGGCTGAGCGCGCGGTACACGAGGCACCGTCTTCTCGACGGCACCAAAGGTGGGTGGGAACCCTTTCTCAGAGCCACATCCCTGACCGCGCGGTCTACTTAGCGGGGTCAAATCAGAGGAAAGCAACTTACTCTAAACTTGTAGAAATCTTCAGGTTCTATAGGCGGGCCGTAGTTAGAAGTTCTTAACACCAGCCACATTGTGAAATAAACTGTTAGGCTCGATATAACTGAAGCCATGTATCTGGTGAATGAAAGTTTACACCATAAAAAAGTGAAATTGTATACGTTTATAATACCATTTGGAACAAAATTTGATACTTATGTGTAATAGAATACTTATAGATACATTCGACGCAGTTTTATATTCCAATGGAAAGATTACACTAAAGAAATCAACACCGGTTAAACTATTTTTAATTATACATGAAACATATTTGAACTAATTGGATTAGGCAGTATGCATTTCTGTTAAGTAATTTACTAGTTACAATGGTTTCTCATGAGGAAGGCGGACGACTGTGATGAGTGACGCTGACTTGGGCAGGCCTACGTCCAGCAATGTACTGTAATTGGCTGACGACGAATGTTTTTTTACTAATTTGCACTTATAATGGGATTTGATAACTACTATGAGGCGAGGTACTTGTCATGTCAAATTTAGGTACACCCGAATATATTAATCAAGTATATCTGGGATTGATTTTGAAGATTATTTTGTAGGTGGTCATGGAAGTTCATTCGAATTAGATTTATAGGTATAGAAGAATTGGAAAATTCAGGAAGAACTAAAGGTGTTTTTCATGTAGGGTTTCGGTATTAATTCAAGACTACAACTAAGTATTCAAACGCTGGATATCCGTAATTGTGATTTTTCAGATTTTGTAGTCATTTTGTCAAAAAAGGAACCCTTATGTAAGTTATATGCATGACTACCTTTTACCTGTTACAACCCTATTCGATAAGCACTTATTGCTGAGTCGAACAGTTCATTGACATCGGTTTCCAAAATGTCGATCAGCAGTAATTGCCTATAAATACTAAATCTTTGTCCAAATTCACAGAGTTCTCTTGGTTATTAGCCACAGCTCTACAGCTACGGACCTGGTTTATGCCTGCCGGCTGGATTGCCTAAACTAATACCCTATCGGTCCGGTAGACCTTTGAGGTCCCGTATATTGAGACTCCAAGTCACCTATTATTCGTAATAGTGAAATAAAAAGGGTCCTAATAGCCAAAAGTATTTTTTTTACATTTATATGTTACGAAGAACTTATGTTCTCGGGACGAACATACCCCATATTTTTATTTTAATCGCAATTTCACTACATTATTATGTAGTAACATATACTATACATACATCGTCCTGCCAAATTTCATCGAAAAGTCTTGGGAAACAATTGCTGTGATATATGTAGTTATATAGACAGACGGACTAACATACAGACCTACGAACAGATAATACAACGATTTTACAAAAGTTCCTTATTTACCACAATGCCTACAGAGCCTTGAAAAATAGCTATAAAAAATATTCAAAGGTAAATATTAAATCATTGTTGTATACACGGAGCCTATGTAAGCAAAAAAGTCAAATCAAGTGAAGCATTTTTTTTACAAACTTATGAAGCCCGTCTGCGGACTCATAACGTACTGCAGCGCGATCGGCATCCTAATCCAAATTTGGCGTCTCTTCGGTAGACCAATAATCGCCAAAGTATCATGTCTCGTAAACCGCTTACCAATTTTTACTGCATTCAGTGGACCTCCTATCTTTTTAACCAACTTCATAAAAGAAGGAGGTTCTTAATTCGTCGTGAAAATATATATAATTTTTATATAAATGTGTTCAGCAAAACCAAAAAATTATGTTTCTTCTGAACCGTTTTTGACTATTCTTTTGGCCTTAGATTCAGTATAGTTTCTAGTTGGTCCCATATATAATTTTATAGCTTGTAAGTACAAACGCAAACTATCACATTTTAATATTCTACATATTTATAGAAAGTTAAAAATTTCGTCATGGCTTGTGAACCTCTATTTGCAGCTTGCGGAGCCCTGATTTAGTTTTCGCTGACGTGGCCCCCTGAAGTTTTATGTAGACCACTAGGGGTTTATGTGTATCACTTAGGGTACCTATGCTTTAGAAGTTTAGACAGTCTCCCTTTTAGAATATTTATTACTTTTTATATATTTATTACTTTTTACATAATGGAAAAGAATACATACTACTATAGTATTTTTATTCCATAGTTATATTGATGTTTTGAAAATGTGTTAAAACTTAAATAGTTACCTCACAGACGTAAGATCCGATCGAATTTGTAGGTCTTCGGAAATATATGGTATCATCGCTAAATGCGAAATTTGTACAACAGCCCAACCTATTTGGAAAAATAGTACTAGGATCGCATAGTATAGAGACATCCACCATGTTGGAAGGTTAATGTCACCGCACCCCCAACACCTTTCGAAGAGTAGGGGAAATGTAAATGTTACTATAAGACATCCTGAAACAATAAATTGTTACTTTCCTTCAAGAAGAAAACTAGGAATGACAACGAATGAACGAAAATAAGTACTTTATTGTTTATATGGTATGATTGGGCACTAATCAAATACTTGAGTTAGTTCTTATTGAACCATTATAAAAATTAAGTTACCAAAAATTAATTTTCTAAGAACTAAATATGTAGTTTGAAGGACGGTTCCCATCGTCCAGTTAAAAACATAGCTCTAAAAAATCCCTTAACATAGATAGATAGAACCATAGGTTATTTCTACTTTTACTTTTTAGCAGTTTATCATATAAAACATATTTTCAGACCTAATCAATCAAAAATTCAGTCTTAACAAAGTTTTTTTAGACATATTAATTTAACCGGCGTATCTAAATAAGTACTTCTTCACATAAATTATTATCGTAAGTAAAATAACAAAGCATTGATACTAGTGATAACTTAGGGAACACAGTGGAACTGGCCATCATGGTGTCAGTCCCTGTAGATTCTCCTACGCTCGTATTTACAATATATATATATATATATATATATATACTTAGATGGAAGATAGAGTATGTTTGTTTACTTCTTTTCGTGGTTATGAATATGATGAAGGATAGGTAAAGACATTTTGAAAAGAAATTCCGCCGGGATAACAACCTGAAGGATACAAAGCTAAATACCGTTTGTTGCGAAATTTAGTAAATATATATAAAATAGTGTAAAAATATATACGTTCGGATAAATGTGATACATTTCATGAGAAATAAATCAAAAATTTGTGTATGTGGAACCTGGACTGGAACCGCGTGTAAAATGCTTTGATTTATATATATTTTTTAATAAATACTTGTTCTTATTACCGATAACAAAAGTGTATTGCAACTAGCTTATACAGGTTTGCGGAAGTTAGAAGAATAATGTAAAATGAAAGTGTCTCTGAAATTGCAATGGATTCTCATCTCTCTCAATTATACGTAAGAATATTTGGTAACGAAGAGGCTGACCGTTTAGCCCGCAATTCTTGCACAGTAGGTCCGGAAGTTCATATTCTCCCTACACATTTTGAAATTTGGTCCAATCTAAAATTGAACTTTACAATCACACACACACACACACACACACACACACACACACACACACACACACACACACACACACACACACACACCCAAACACACACACACACACACACGCCCGCACGCACACACACACGAGCACGCGCGCACGCACGCACGAACGCACGAACGCGCGCACGCGCATCCTTAAAATAAGTAATATATAAAAAAATACTTACCAGTTAAATGCCAGCACTTTTTGGATCCATATTTATCAGCAAATATTCCGACTAAGGGTGTAGCGAGTGCGTCTATTACCTGACCTTAAACCAGATATAATTAAGTAAGATAAGCCATAAAACGTAAACAAGTTTTATTTTTGTTTAATTTTTCTACATTTTCTGAGCACATTATTCAACTATTAGGCGTTATTCTTTGAAATTTGATAACACAAATGTTATAACACTATTTTTTTTATTGCAGGAGTTCAGCAGACATGCAGACGGCCCACTTGGTGGATAGCGGTTACCATCGCCTATGGACATTTGCAACACCAAAGGTGCTACAAATGCGCTGCTGTTCTCTTAATGGAGACTGGAACCTGGTCACTAATGCCGAAACACAACTCAAGGTTATTATGGCGACATACTTTAGACAAAGGGTGGTAGCCATCCAGTTGGGCAAATGCCCTACCACCTGGCTGTGGGTTGTTTTGTCGCCTTTTATGACAGGCCGCCCGGCCGCAGGAATTAGTATTCTTTCTCCGTTCCTGTACGGATAAAACGTAATTAACGTTTGATATGTTTGTTCAACTTAATACTTTATTAAGTGGTAATTATTAATCATGTCATAGTTGATGCAATCTAACAATGAAACAAATTTATAAAATTTTATTGTATGAGTTCAACAGACAGGAAGAGAGCCCCCCCCCCCACCTGTTGAAAAGCGGTTACCATCGCTTATGGACATTTGACACACCATAGGTGCTATTAATGTCCTGCTTCCTCAAAAGGACTGACTATAACCTAGAAGGCTCAAGGTTGTTATAGTGGTTTATTTTAGACCAGATGTGGTAGCCATCTAGACGGGTAAATATCCTACCACCTGGCTGGTAACAACCACTTAGTAATTACCTAATTTTCTATAAATCTAAAAATTTGTAAACAATTCCTTCGATACCTAGATAATATCGCAAAGGAAAACGATGGAAAGTAGATTATTAAAAAATCTAAAAAAATGTAATACCTAATAAAAGCAAAGCTCCAGCGTCCTCATCTTCCATGCTCATAATGGCTTGAAAGAATAGTATCATGTAGGAAAACCACATTGTGGCGCATAGGTCATTGTAAAAATGACCCAGTCCGTATAAGACATTTTGACTGACTCGCCAATATCGTACTTTGTATGGAGCGCTGAAAGAAATATTTTGTTAGAATTAATAATACATTAAGAGAGATCCTAGTAAATACCGAACCTGTTGTGGAAGAACATCGTAATCGACAGAATATAGATACGTATTTCACTTTTTACTGTAACATACAGTTAAAATAATTTAAATCCTAATACTAAGATCATATCATAGCTGCGATAGTAGTAAAATTATGAATATACTAAATATCCAATCTATGAGTAATGTATTAAAAATAATTTATAAAATAAATCTTCTGTAAAATCGTATATATCGTCGGCGTCAGTGCAGTACCTTGTAACTACATTTTTTTGACATTATTTTTTCGTTAAAATTGTGATGTATGCGTATAATATGTAACTATTTTGACCAAAAAAATAATGTGAAAAAATGTACTTAGTTACAAGGTCCTGCTCTGACGCCTACGTTATGTCGCTTACGATATTCTTCCATAACAGGCTCGATATGTTACAATAAGATTTTCACGTCAATTAACCACGGAGCGGTGACAATACATTTTCGTCAAATAAATCCGTTCGGAAAATACTGTAAAATTCAATTAAACTAAATCATTTTAATGTTGGATAACTTGTAATCCGCCACTGCGTGTCACAAATTGGATAAACTCAGTCACACTAAATTGCTTAATGCTTCCGATACTTGTAGATTGGTGAATTACCTCAAGTTGATGCTATCTTCGGGCACAACATATTTTCCTTCGACCGTACTTTTGCTATTGTTCAGTTTATTATCAGTTGCACCATACTTTACACTCATAATTAATATAATACACCAATGTTAAGCGACAACAACACTTTTATATTCACTTTTTAATTTTAATGACTCACTTCATGACCAAGCGTGCAGTTTAAACAGTGCAATAAGTAATTACTTCGACAATTGTGCAAATAAATATGTGGTTAATATAGTTTGACAAATACGATGAACTAGGGCGGCGCGTGTGCCATGAATGAAGACCTTTACATGTATGCTTCGTGCCTACAACGAGCCATATCCCGGCAGCACTCGTTATTTCAGACTATTTGCTATAATACGCTGCATCTTGAGTTCCCATCCGATAGTATAAATTGGTGACATGTAACTGGTGCACACATGTGGTGACACGACATAAAAAATATATAATGGAATGTACTTGTACTTATAGACAAATCTATACTATTATATATAAGAGACAGATTTGTATTTTTATATGCTTATAACGAATTCGAAAAAATCTTTCACTATTTAAATGCTACATTGGCCCTGATTAATATAGGCTGTATAAAAAATATGGAACCCTACTAAAACTTTAATATGTAACCCATCAATCTAAACAAAATCCTTGGCGCTGCAATCGGCTTCTAGATTTCTATTTTTTCAGAACAGGACAACGTCTGCAGATATTACATAAATAAAATGAATGGAGTAATATTCAATTTAATATATTACTATCATAGCTAATTTCTATCGTAGATTAGGCTTGCACGTTCCTAACTTTTATTTAAGAAACACAATACGCAATTAAAACCCTTGAATACGATCAACGTCTTGCACAAAATTTACCGGTAAATATGTTTAAAGAACTGTCAAAGTTTATCACCCAAAAATGGGTATTTAACTGCCTTAAACGCGTTTAAGGATAGAAAAATGAAATTGTCACTTAAAAGTCAATTACAGATTATCACTCGTATATTATTTGCTTTAATTATTTATCTCAATTTTAAATACCCACTATTCGTACAAATTTTAACGTGGTAGCAGAGTAATAAAGTTAAGGAATTGGATCCAGTAAAGATATTTTAACTAGGAAAGAATAAATACAATATTCTAGCATGGTACTCGGCCTGACGTTCACAATGGATAAGGTGATCGCAGAGGCTTCTAAGGTAAAAATAATACACCTTGATGGTAAAGACTATAAGCATTAGTAGTAGTAGATTAGAAGTAGTATCATATTGAGACAGTGTGTAGAGCAATACCCGGCGCTGAAGAAATTTTGCAAGGAAAACTTCAAAAGCCTGATGAGCCTGCAGCATCTGATGCTAAAGCAAAATATGATATAAATTTACAACAATTTCTAACAATTGACTGTCTTTTTAACTCTGATGAAGACAAACATGACGGATGAGATTATAGAACAAGAACGCCTATATAATGGAAGCAGGGAAGACAAACTTATGATCTTTGTCTAAAATTCTTTGATAATAAAAAAGACCCTGAATGTGAGATGGGAAGGAAAATCTGCATTAAACAACATTTCAACAACTCTTTTCATAAATTAATATTTATTATTATTTATGAAATTGTAAGTTATTAAAAAGTCAATTACAGATTGTCACTCGTATATTATTTACTTTAATTATTTATTTCAATGGTTCAATTTATTCAAACCCATAAAATCGAAAATAAAACAGCACAGCAAAAGATCATTCTTCAGGTTGCCACCAAAAATTCCGAAGTAAACTTAACCAAATGAACGAAATTTCAAATGTCAATTGGACATTGGCCAATTAAAATCCCTTTTTACGCAAGAAATAACTAACATTAAAGGTAAATTTCGTGTTTTTGTTCGATAAAATGGATCGCCACGTGAAACAGAACACATCTGTCTGTTTTATCGATGCCATAAATATATTTAGCTAAATAACATGGGAGACCGCCTTACGCAAGATATTTTAAATACGTTTTGTGTAAAACGTATTTAGGCAGTTTAATATGTTTAACTAATTTGATTTAAAGACGATCGTTATGCAAGCGGCCAAGTGAAAATCATGCAAAGTCATAGATTAAATAGGTATACTCTTCCTACGTAGGTACTACACCGCTTTGTACAGTTTTCACTTTTTGTAGAAGTGGCAGGGCGTTACATTTTTTGTTCCTTTTCAATATAATATAATTTTTAATTAAATAAACCCAAAACAAAAGAGAATTCCTATAACACATATTTATTTGAGTGAAACAATCTGTAAGGGCGCAACGCGTTTCCATAAATTCCTAATAATATGATAATGTGGAGACCAAGGGTAGAACTGCCCAACAGCGTAAATCAGTTCTAGAACTTTTAGAAAATACTAGACATTTCTGGAAGGAAAAGACAAGGGCGGATAGATGTTAGAAAAAGATAGACGATAAACGAAAGAAAGAGATAGATAGATGTTAGAAAGAGATAGACGACAAAAGAAAGAAAGAGATAGATAGATGTTAGAAAGGGATAGATGTATAAACGAAAGTTCCCGAACAGAAGGTTCGGGAAGAAAAAGACAGAGATAGATATATGGTTTCTAGAAAATTCTACCGGGTATATAAACAGCGTAAGGGGCGCCTACCGGGCAGTTTTTAGAGTTGAAAGTTGCAGTTTAAAGTTGAGTTCAGTCCAAGACGGTGAAACGACAAGTGCGATATTAGAGAACGTTAATAGAGGACAGAGACGAACTAAGTAGTGAATTTAGTGAGAAGTTTGGTGGACAGATACGCAAAGGAGGTGTGTAGCGTAGTTCGAGAGGGAAACCAGAAGCGAGCTAGGCGCGATAATATTGGAGGTGGTCCGCGCAATATCGGCGACGGTATTGAGGGTGTGGCAACTTATCGTCGGGACTGTGCATCGTTGGTCGTGCGTATAGGGGGAACCCTGCAGAGAGGTACTACGTGCGGCTGTGTGAGTTAATAAAAGCTTTTAAATTTAAAACTGGTGTTTTCTTCCAATCCATAAGTGCGTACCCCGCTCGTACGTAACAATTGGTGTCAGAAGTGGGATTGGAAGATAAAATGCCAGTAATGCCAAGAGACGGCGTCAACACCCGTGCTAGGGCCGCCGCCCAGCAACAAGAGAATTTGGAACAGGAGAGCTCCGTGGAAGAAGACCCTGGGGAGTTAAACGATCCTGTTGAGGGGACTTCAACCGATTCATCGAGTACGCAGCCCCCTAAATCGGAGTTCTGGGCATTGTTAGAGCAGATGCGAGCAATGCAAGAAGAACAGGCCCGTCGTCAAGAGGAACAACTGCGAAGAATGCAAGACGAACAAGCCCGCCGTCAGGAGGAACAGCTGCGAGCGATGCAGGACGAGCAAGCTCGCCGTCAGGAGGATCAGCTGCGCGCCGTGGAAGAACAACTGCGTGGTTTGGGGGAAGATCAGAGGACCAGTGAAGGCAGCATTCTAGAGGCTATTAAAGATAGTGCACAGGCAGTTCAGGAGGTAAGAAATAAGCTTCAGGTACATGAAGAGTGTCTGTCTGGGCATGAGGAACGAATTTTAGCCATGGAAGATTTGCATAGAATAAAGGTTAGGGGTGTGCCAATCCCAACGGCGACATCACCATCTGCCATGAATTTTAAGGCACCTCCTTATGATGGAGCATCTTCATGGGCAGCTTATAGGCGGCAGTTCGAAGCGGTGGTACAGATGAATGGATGGGATAGTGAACAAGCTAGGACTGCGCTTGTTTTGGGACTCCGGGATAAAGCGACGAATGTGTTGGAGGCAGTCAGCAAGGATGCCTCTTATGAGCAACTAATGGAAGCTCTGGAATCACGGTTTGGTGACTCTCATTTAGAGCACGTGTTTCGAGCCCAACTTCGAGAGCGTTATCAGAGACCTAATGAATCGCTGCAGCAGTGGTCCCTGGAGGTGGAGAAGCTGGTGCGAAAGGCATATCAGAGTTCGCCTTCGACACTTGTTAACAGCATACTCCTGCAAACGTTTGTGGACGGCATATCTGACGTTGAGATAAGAGCAGCTGTCCGGTTAGGCTACCATGATAACATGAAGGATGCCTTAGCACACGCTTTAGAGGTAGAAGCTGTTCGCCGAGATTCGAGGAGCCGACGCATACGTGAGTTCACGTCGAGCGATGATTCCATGGGAGGTCGAAGGACTTTTACCCTCAGATGTTATGCCTGTGGGGAGCGAGGACATTTCCGAAATAGGTGCCCTAGACGACCTTATGAGGGGCAGAGAACTGACGCTTCTGTATCAGGAAAAGCAGACAGAGCCAGAAGTGCGAGATCGATACAGGCTGGCACACAAATTACCCCGGAAATTCGGATTTATCAAAGTTCAAATGGGAATAGTTTAATGGTTAATGGGAAAGTGAATGGAGTTGCTTGTCTACTAACTATAGACACTGGAGCAACGCGTACAGTTATTGGACCACAGTTATTGAGGAAAAATGGAAAAGTAACTAATGAAGACAACACTGTTGAGCTAACAACGGCTACTGGCCAACTTATACCGGTAAAAAGAGAGCAGAAAGTAGCTATCAAGATTGGTGAAAAGCTTTTCTGGCAACAAGCAGTTATAGCCGACATTATAGGGGAATGCATAATCGGTCTAGATTTCCTTAGGAGTCATCGGTGTACACTTGACCTAGGAAACGGCATCCTCAAGTGCGGAGAAATGGAAGTTCCAATGAACGGCGGATGTAAAGACGCGGTCTGGCTAAGAATTAGTAAAGATAATCAAACGAAAAACAAAGTGCACCGAAATGGGTTTCGGAAACAAGTTTTGGTAGATACGCCGAGGCTACAACGAGATCGCCAGAAACAATCTGAAGGAGTGCCGCGTGAAGTTGCAAGCGAGTGCTACGGGCAAACCATGAGGGTCATGTCAGAGAAACGCTGGTCTGGTCATACAGGAACATGGAATCAGGCGGACCGAAGGAAGAAGAGGGTTAGGAGACGAGCTACAAAAGAAGCGAATACTGGGGACTTAGTCAAGGATGTCCAGAGAAGACATCTGAAGCGGTGCCCTTCAGCTTTGCGATGGTGTCGTGAGGAGTCACGGGCGGATATGAGCTGCAATCCGCGAGTGTCTTATCGGGATAGCGTTGGAGTAGCTATGTGGAGAAACGGAGTTACGAAGAGTCCTGCCGGGAAAGTCCATGTGGGTCGACCTGCGAAAATTCAATGTTCTAACGATGCTCGGGACGAGCACGTTTTAGTATAGTATAAATTCCTAATAATATGATAATGTGGAGACCAAGGGTAGAACTGCCCAACAGCGTAAATCAGTTCTAGAACTTTTAGAAAATACTAGACATTTCTGGAAGGAAAAGACAAGGACGGATAGATGTTAGAAAAAGATAGACGATAAACGAAAGAAAGAGATAGATAGATGTTAGAAAGAGATAGACGACAAAAGAAAGAAAGAGATAGATAGATGTTAGAAAGGGATAGATGTATAAACGAAAGTTCCCGAACAGAAGGTTCGGGAAGAAAAAGACAGAGATAGATATATGGTTTCTAGAAAATTCTTCCGGGTATATAAATAGCGTAAGGCGCGCCTACCGGGCAGTTTTTAGAGTTGAAAGTTGCAGTTTAAAGTTGAGTTCAGTCCAAGACGGTGAAACGACAAGTGCGATATTAGAGAACGTTAATAGAGGACAGAGACGAACTAAGTGGTGAATTTAGTGAGAAGTTTGGTGGACAGATACGCAAAGGAGGTGTGTAGCGTAGTTCGAGAGGGAAACCAGAAGCGAGCTAGGCGCGATAATATTGGAGGTGGTCCGCGCAATATCGGTGACGGTATTGAGGGTGTGGCAACTTATCGTCGGGACTGTGCATCGTTGGTCGTGCGTATAGGGGGAACCCTGCAGAGAGGTACTACGTGCGGCTGTGTGAGTTAATAAAAGCTTTTAAATTTAAAACTGGTGTTTTCTTCCAATCCATAAGTGCGTACCCCGCTCGTACATAACAATAATAACAATAATAAAACAGAAATCACACTTCAGAATACTAGGTACTTCTGGCGGTAATTTTTCTGTAATGTACAATGTAGAGTTAGAAAAATGTTGAAGAGAGCTTTTTGTATATTGATATTTTATAAAGCACACGATTCAATATTATATTCCATACGAACTAATATTCATTAACTTAGCTATACTTATATCTATTCTTAGGTAACCGAGATGAGACAGGGCAGAACTTTCATGCAAATATGACAAGATTCATCTTTTCTTTAAATATGACTGCACGATTCTTTTATCTAACCTGTTTGTGAAGTTTTTATGAATATTCAAATTTTAGAGTAAGTAAGCAAATACCTCAGCCAAATCGTAGGATTTTTCTGACGTCAAACAAGGGAGTCCTTACGACAGCTCGAAGAAACACATTTCAGTAAACAAGTAAACAGTTGATATTTTCAACACACCTGCGCAATTCTTTATTAAATACAAACAACACCCTTCTATATTATTGTTTACTTTTAACCGATACTACATATTGGTGAAAATATAACTGCACAAATAATCACCACCTGTCATGTTCCCGCCAAAAAACTATAAAATTGGCAAGATATGACGCGCGATACAGAAAAGAAGTTTGGACAACCAAAACCGCAGGGAGACCATTTGATATTGTTCGTCTCATTAAATAATCGTTTTTACAAATTGCTGTGCTTATAGCCCAGAAAAGTCGTTTCATAAACTGTTATGAGTCGGTACTGGCGACTTTATTATTTTTTTCCTAAATTTGTATAGCACAAAGTACCTAATAGAAGATCAGAATATTTTTTTAGTAATAATATTTTTTATAGCCGGAGTACAGCAGACAAGCTGATGGGCAACCTAGGAAGTGGTTACCATCACCTATGGTCATTTGCGACACTATAGTAGAATTATTTTCTCCTTGCAGTTTGGCTCATAAATAATCGGAGCGGTGAAGCGAGTATTTCGCTCTCACTTCCACTCACGGGCCTTATGGGCAGGCATAGTGATACGCATTATTGTTGTCGATAAGCGCTCTCGATAGTGTATTTAGTTTTGTCATTTTGTGGGTTAGTGATGTAAATGAAAGAAAAAAATAGATAAAACAGCGTATTTATTAAAATAAGAATAATAATGATTGAAAATAAATTATTAATTAGATATCTATGTATTAAAAAACTATAAGTACAAAAATTTATAATGTAACAAGTTATATTAAATATAAATACTTATATCTAAGTTTAAAATTAACAGCAAAAAAGATAATAATGATTTTTATAAGAATGATAATCTTTCTTTGATAAGAATGAGTTTTTATCGATAATGGCGTTGCGCCCGCGCAACATGCTCACCGCCCTAGCCGTGCTGAGGCCGAGTTTGATTTATGATCCAAACTGCGCGGACAAAATAATTCTACTATAGAGACGTCACTAACGTGCTGCCAGTGCCACCCTTAAAGGAATTGTATGACACCCTTATTAAAAAACTTCCATATCGCAACGCCACAGCGTAGAAGCCATTCTAAATCCCCTGGGTATGCAATAGTAAAAATCAGTAGATACTTATAGAAGGCAGCAATCTTGGTCACGACACGAATAGTAAGGAGGTTCCTCTTTCTGGAGTTTTATATTTTTTTACAACCTAAGTTTGTAAAAAATTAAAAAAAAAACAAAATAATAAGAAATATTGGGCAGACAAACATAGATATTTGCCAAAGGTTACGCTTGTGTTAACATACAACGGACCATTCATTCTAGGGCCGATCCCACACACTCAGACCAGTAAATAACGGAAAGTTCGTTTACGAAAGTGATCATGCCAGGGTTCGAACCGCTCTAGGTTCGAACCTCTGCGTTCCAGTAAGCTAGGCCAGCAAAGGCTTAGCCTATTCAACCACAGACACTACAAACACACTAAAGATAATTCAATAAAAAAAAACACAAAATAAGTCCTAAAATTGGATCCAGACTTAGTCACTCATACTAGGTATTAACCATCAAGGACCAGCGCTGTTCTTCCACCTGGGCAGGTGTAGTCGAAATCACTCAAAGGAAATCCTAAAAAAATGAAATCCAGAAGACAGTGGAAGTGCCTTTATGACAAGCCTTAAGAAAATGAAACTGTATGTTCACCTACTATTAAATGGGTCTTAATTGGTAAGCTTAGCAGTGTTATTTCTGCTGAGGCGTATATTTCTTAAGCCAATCTGCATTTTCATAATGAATGCTTTATTCCTAGAGAGAATTCCTTTAATTACCGTAAATAACCGACTACACACGTATACTTAGTTATAAATTATTTCATTACACTTTATTGAGTTTGCTATTATTTTTATTGTTCGCTTGTAGGCAAACGAGCAGATGGTCAACCTGATGGTACCTAACTAGTTACCGCCGCCTATAGAGATTTGCAATATTATCCGAAACGTATTTGTACCCGGTATTTGAGACCTTAAAAGGAATGACAATCGGAGAGTAAAAGCGTCATTAAAAAAATCTAAATCCTATTTTATGAATAAATGACGTTACAGGTTTTTTTTAGCATTTTGACGTTTTTTATTTAGTACATGGTTTTAAAGCCAAATCGGCTTAAAATTGAGCCATTACGAAGCGCGTAACACACGTAAACGTATGGTAAGATTCTGTGCCTGAGCGCATATCTTTTAATATCGCTCTCTATGTATTTCAATTAACTAATAAACACAGCGCAGATAATTTATTTTATCGTTTAAAGTGTTTGTAGGCCCCGCCTGATATCGTAAGATGGTGACAATATTATCTGTTTATACAAATATGTCTGCACACAACAACTGTAGATGAAAATATGGCATAAGATTTAAGTTTTCGCATGTAATCACAAATCAAATCATAAATCCCCACAATGTAGCCCTTGGATTGTGAAAATACATTGTGGATTTGTTATCGGGCAGATCCTCGTAAGTATAATATTCACCTCAGTGCTCTTTAGGCTATATATGTCGCTCTATCCAAATTTAGTCAATGCTAATAATGCAACACGTGCTTGATTTTCATTTTCAATTCAAAATTAGACTCCTCTTCTGACGAGATGTCCATCAAATCCAGAAACAATATACGCTGACTCATTGTTAACACCTGTATAAAAAATCCGCACAAACTGACTGGTCTAGCTGGTTTTGGTTTGAAGAATTTCGAGGACATGTATCATTTCGTAAATTATCGTATCTATGTAGTGTGTTAAAGGTTTTATTGAATCCGTTTTCAATGTTTACTTCCTTGTATGTCTTTTTCCCAGGGCCGGATCTAGTGGGGGCCACACCGGGGCTCCTGCCCAGGGCGGCAAATTCAGACTTCGCAGACAAATACACAACTCATTATTAACGCAACTTTGACCACTGAGACGTCCAGTACTTTAAGCACATATATTACTTTTCGCGGGGCGCGTAGGCATAGGATAAAAACCACAGATGCACGCATGTCCATCAGTGGGCGTTGGATGGCTGAAATGATGATGATGATTAAGGTAAAATATAGGCCAGCGAGGGCGGCATTTTTCAGGTTTTGGCCCCCTTGCTTTTTTCATAATGTATTCACGCTCTTATTAATCAGCCCGATATTTTAGCGCCGGGGATAATCTTGGCAGTAATTTAATTTACATTCTAGGTTACAATGTTACCAGGGCTTCATTCATTATCTATAAATTTAAATATATCCAAATGTTCAGTAATTACGTTTACTCGAAAAGTACGACTATTAATTATCATTATAGTATTAACAATGAGCCACTAACCAGAGTTACAGTAATACTTGAACTTGGTTTGTACTTAGATAATCGTCTTACTTATGATCACCATATTGATCATATAGCCAAAAAAGATTCATCATCTTTGGGCTTCCTCATTCGCAACGGTAGCTCGTTTAAGGCAATGAAAACTCTCAAAGTTCTTTATTGTGTTTTTGTCCGCAGTCACCTCGAATACGCTAGTCAAATTTGGAATCCATATTACGAAATACATTCCACAAGACTAGAAAGTATAAAAAAAAAATTCACAAGGTTTATTAATTTTAAATTTAAATTACCACAGAAAAGTTACGTTGAACGCTGTACTTTATTTCACCTTTTACCTCTCAAAAGTAAAAGAAAAATTGGTGATTTACGTTTCTTGGTTAAAATTGCGCAATCCAAAATTGATTGTGCAAATCTCATTGAGAAACTACATTTGTATGTACCTCCTACTAATGTTCGCCCTAGGAAATTATTATAATGGTGTGTCCATTGACGCGCACAGCTTACCGACGTATTTCGTTCTGTATCTGAATAGCAAACGAATTTAATAAGTTAAGTAAGTTGGAAGTTGGAAGATATAGACTTATTTACTAATAGTGTAGCATTGTTTAGCGCAAAGTTGGTCAAATTCTATTCAAACTCGGATTTATCAGTTTAAGTACCTTATATTTATGCACATTTTATTATTGTTTCTTTGTATAATTTTCTTTTTTTTCTCTTTTTAGTTTTACTGTTATCTGTGGAGGCTTATTAATAGCTTCTCTAAATCTATCTTATTTTTAGTTATTATTAATGATAGCTGTTAGCCCCCCAAATAAAATAAAATAAAGTAGCTGCCGCACCTAGAGACCATAAAAATAATAAGGAACAGATCTAATATACTGTATTACGTTGATACATTATAAATTATTTTTTCCACCACGTAAAACGATTATAAATAATTAATGAATAGTTTTTTTTCTTTATCCGAATTAAAAACCTGAAACCGTAACATAAATTTTTTATTACCGCTATTTTAAATTATTTTTTTACAAACAGCGCCATGTTAAATTTTAACCGATATGTGGTAAACTGAGGCTGGTGTGCACCGACTTTTAACCAATAGTTAAAATAAAATAATCGCCAAATAAATATGGAAAAACAGTGATTATTTTTGGTTAACCGTCGGTTAAATTTTGGTGCACACCAGCCTAAAGCACTGACCTAATAAAATTATCATTATTTTATTTAAGTATGTAATGTAGCGTATTATATTACAACATACATTTAAATGCAAAAGTGGATGGATGCAGAAGTCGCGGAAGGCCACGACATACCTTCCATGATCAAATTGATCGCGTATTAGCAGAAGGTGATGTCAGGAGCCTTAATACAGACGAGCGTGCATGACAAGAGCTATGAATGTCAAAGAAGCAAGTGAGGTGTGTAAGAATAAGCCTAAATGGCGCTCTGTTGTTCGTGCCTACCCCGCAAAGGACCTGGCGTGAAGTTATAATTATGAATAAAAAAATAAATACATTTAAATATGTATTTCAGCCTCTAATTTTTGAAACAATGAGCATCATTATTCGTCCAAGTGGTTTTTTCAAATGGCGATATTTAAAAAAATAGACAATTACAATTGATAAAACCTTATAGGGTCTAGCAAAACCGAAAGGTTCCCCATGTCTCCTGGATGTTTAAGTAGACCGTAGTCCACTACTTCATACATAAACTGAGGAAAGTACGAAGATATTTCTTTATCCATGTATAGGCACCAAATCATAGACCTTTTTTATAGTCCATCCAGGCTACAGAGAGATTATTTCTGCTTCGCCTTACCTGATGATTAATGGAAGGAGGAACTCCTTGGTGCCACGGAACCCAACCTTACATTTTTTTTGAGTATTGGCCAAAATAACAGATTATTATTAGTTAAATGTGTCATAACTTTTGATTTCAAAACAGATATAAGTAATTGGATGTAGTTGGTAAATAAGTGATAGGCCTACGGTTTTTTGCTTTCATGATATTACTTGACTTATGGATTAGATGAGTGATTCCAGTAGTCATAAAGGATGGAGTCGAACCCATACTCATGGTCTACTAGAATTAGAAGGCGAAGCAGGCATGCGAAATCTTGTAAACATTATTTAATCCAGAAATTTTGCATTCTAACATCGACTTTCAATAGATATATAGACAAGACTCGGCGAGAAAGCCATTTGGAGAGTAATAGATTATTAGATCGATGGCCTGACTTATATTGTTATATTTATTTATAATGCCAATAAACTTCCATTTACATGCGATTTTGAACCATAAGTTAATAGCGGTCAGATACATTTTTAGTCTACTAATGCAGGCGTTTATACTTGGTGCTTTGACTTAGCAGTGGCTTCCGTGGATATTGGGTTACCTCTCAACCCACAGTTTATGCCTCGTTGCTTTTAGTTATTTTGACTCGATGGCCTTAATTTACCATGTTTTATTATATTATTACCTAGGTAATGACTTATCCTATTTGAAAATTGATTAAATATTAAAAAAGTAACGGGTCTTTACTAATTGGTATTTAGGATAAAAACAAAAATATTTTCGAATTTCAAGTCAAGCGTGGAGGAAGTCGCCGGCATATCCTAGTAGTATATATATAATAAGAACGAAAGAGTCTTGTTAGTCAGATCCTCTAAAGATTATAAAAAACCTTTAATATGAGCCCAACAACATACCACTACATGGCCCGGCCTCCCCATTTTTTGAAAATAGACAATACACCTGCCTCGTGAAAGAATTGGCGAGTTTCACACATCTGTTGTTATATCTTAGTGCAGATTTTATCACGATGCGTGGAAGTTGCATGAGTTTTAAATATCGGTTATAATATAGAATGTAAGTGTTTAAATATATTAATAATACTTGTATCATATTACTATCATTAGAAACGTATGTAAATTTAAATTGTGTATTGTTTAGTATTTTGTTAAATTTAGGGTTATACATAATTATAACATTGAAACATTATGATTATGAATATTAAAATATGTAAGTTAAATAAACATGTGATCATTATTAAAATAACAACATATATTTGTATAGCCACCATGTTTTTATGCAATAAATTATTTGATTTCATGTGTATTATTTTTCAATGAATACTCCCTCTACAGTTTACAACGGTAAATAATAACACGTCTCGTATGTGTAATACTTCTTTGAAGCGCCACCTGTTTCGTAGTGTAGATACTTAATCAGAAAGTCTGATGTTTATTTTGGCGCTCCTCGATAACATTTGTTTTAGTACTATGCCAATAGATGACGTTACGTATTTTAATGTCATTGCCAGAAGTACATTAAGTTATGTATTAATACGGTACACCTTGCTTTTATCTGAATTACGAGGGTAGCTATATCTTTCAGTTTTTTCTTATTATATGAACTACAAGATATTATTGATTTGAGGATGAGCGTCAGCACCAAATACGTCTATGGTAAAGATCGATTTCACTGTTTGCTTCACTGTTGTCCAGCTCCTATATATTGTTATGCATTCACTTGCCCTACCATCGGTTAAATTTTTATAACCCCTTTGTACGCCTTATGTCAAATTTTAACCAATAGTAGGATGAAATGAACGATTGGTAAGATATAGGAACCTAGCCTTTATATCCATCGTTTCAATATATGCCCATTTTTTATATAAACTTTTACAATGTTGTAGAGAATATGTATATGCGTGGAGTATCTTTAGTAGAAAAGTCTTTGGAGCTAACAGCAATATTGTTTAACATTTTTATCAATAAGTGACATTTTACTTCTATGAAATCGTCCACTGTGTATGGACACGTACTTAGCCGGTTTTAATTTGTGTGGAATTGATTTATGATTAAAAGGATCGATTTTGACTTTCGAAAAACGTTTTCCAGTGGAATTTAGGTCGCATTTCGGTATACATAGTACCGTTTACCGAGTGCCTATATTTATATGAGCATTTCCTGATTCGCTCGGGGTGTGCCGCTCCCGTACTGATACCGAGCGAATGAAAAAAACGTTCATAGAAACAAAGGCGTTAGAAACGTTTTCGGACCGACGTGGACCAAGCATACCGATTCCGCAACACTGCTGCACCGGCAAATTATAAAACAGCCTATATTAGCTTGAATAAAAACATTTTAATTTGAGTATTGTTTTGGAGTAGGCCTTAAACAGATTTCTCCAAAAAATTTGAGTAGTCTTTATTTGAGTTTACTCATTAAGAATCGATTTGCATATAAGGCCTCCGATATGGAAATTTTATTAAGAGTAAAATAATACAAACGTTAATTCGAAGCGTTTCGTTATTTATTATACAATTTCGAACTTTAATGCAATGAAATAAGATCTAAAATAATATTCATGAGTACCATATAGTGTTTTGAAATTAGAAGGTCTTGTAACCGCCCTTATTGAAGTGGAACTTCTATATAGACGGGGTCTTACGATTTTTTCGCTTACGAAAAGCGTCACGGCCGCGTGTTCTAATACTTACATTTTTAAACTCATGATATCTTTCGAATGTAATGTCAGAATTGAATAATTTAAAAAGTCATACAGAGGTATTGAAGCAGTCTTGAATATGAAGTAATTTATTTTGATAAGGATGAATACCGAGATACAAATAAAGATCCTTTTCTAGCGGCGGCATTTTTTGTAAAACGTTCGTTTTGGTTTTCAAACTGGGCAAGTACATTAAAAATCCGCCCGTAACACTTCAAGTTAAAATTTTGTTGCGATTCATTTTGTCACTTGTCAGTTGAAGATTTTCCACTTGTCCGTTGCGATTCGTTTTTACACTTGTCCGTTGCGATTCGTTTTTCCACTTGTCCGTTGCGATTTGTTTTTCCACTTGTCCGTTGCGATTCGTTTTTCCACTTATCCGTTGCCATTCGTTTTTCCACTTGTCGGTTGCGATTAGTTTTTCCACTTGTCCGTTGAAGGTTCATTTCTAATATGTGTCCCATCGATCGATTTTTGTTTTTTTTTAATATAAGCGCGATTTAGAGTTAGTTAATCGAAATTCGATTTGTTCAGAAACATTACACTGTATAATCGAATAAATGGTATTGGGTCGCAGCCTGGTTTGGTGTGACACGGTCCGAACTATGACCCTTGATTTATGTCCCTTTGCTGCTTGCGTGCGCTGCCTAGATGTCCGTAGTCAGCTGCAGTTATGATAATTAAATCCAACATTAATTGAAATGGCGGCACTAATGGCAATTACAATTTATTACGAGACCGCTTCAATTGTTGCTAAGTGGACATACCTTATTTAAAGCATTGTTTATAAGATGATGATATGTATACAATTTATTGATGATGTACACAACTCATTTCATACGAAAATAAAATATTATATTTGAAATTTCTACGACATAATTGTTTTGATTTACAATTTATTATAATACCTAGTGCTGTTAGTAAAAAAATAATAGCAATTATTTACCACATGGTTAATCTGATTTGTAATAGTATTTTGATTAACATTAGATGCTTTTATGATTTACTAGTGTGATTGGTTCACTTAAAGTAAAAAATGTTCTCACTTCTATTTCTAGTAAAATTACACTACCAATATATACTTTAGTGTGAATGTTAGAGTGGCCCTAGAATTACACATTTATACATTACCATAATAGACGAAGATGAGTACGTAAATGTTAATAGCCCAAATAAAAACATAAGTAACTCTAAAAAGATAATATTTTCTTAAGGTTTCGCGACTTGTATACATAATAAATTAAACGAAGCCGAAACGTCGGAATAATAAAAAGCAAATAAATTACCGCGCTTAAAACCATTAAAACGAAGTTTTATTATTATATAACTGTAAAAAGATGCAAACACTACATATAAGATTTCGCCACCGATCTTCTTTAGCTTTTTGATGTTTTTAATGTGCACGTTTCATCACGTTTTTCTTTTACCTACACGCGATAATTGTAATGATATGCGTATTAGTTCAGAAAACGGCGTAAGTGACAAATGGTTCCCGGCCAGCATTCGAACCTACGTTATTTAAAATTCAAGTTCTAGACGCGATATCGTTAACCACTAACGGTCTTACTTATTATCGTTTCTTAAATTTAAAGAAACTGCTCAGCAACTGATTAGTGAAAATCTAACCCATAAACTCCTCTTTAGCCGAATATTTTGGATACAACCAAGGTTAATCATTCAAATTTCGTTTATCTGTTCTCCTCTTAGGTAAACAACAGGTAATACACGTTTATAAGTGAAAAGAAAAGATATTAATTGATTAGGGTCTGATTCTGATTGTCTTACTTAATAGATGCCTAATCGTTTCTTAACGAGATTATTATAAGTAAGACCGTATGCTTCTACGGCTTAAGAATTTTTAGATAGTTATGACATAATTAGTAAAGAATTTGTTTTTTACACACCTGTTGTATAAAATTATCACTTATTAAGTCAAATAACCTGTTATCTATTATTCAAGGTGAAATATAGAGTTAAAACAGAGTATTGACATGAGCAGGAAAGGTTGAAACCAGAACGGTTTTATTATATTTTCCTCACGCTTTTTTTGCTCACGCTAAGCGGCCGATTGTAATCAACACGGACTGTGTTGACAATAAAGGCAGCAAAGAATTAAATAGGTTTGTACGGGTGGTACATATAAACACAGTTTTAAATGTTTACAATATTTAATTATTACTGAATCAATGTAAATTACAAATAGTTTTGATACAAAATATACGAAATAGCGCGACTTAGCTTATGGCGTGTGTAGATGTTGCTTGTACAACGTACAATTATGGAATGCTTGAATAATGAATGAGGTGGCGTGCCCACGCCGTCTTGGGATGGCGGCCGATCCCTCCCCGCTCTTCTATTGTCTTAAAAGAGAAATCGGCCATAACGGGAACCTTTGTTGCCAACATCTGTGGCATGGCGTGAACATCCTGCCCCCCTTGAAAGCTGCTGCTTTCAAGAATTTTCACTGATAGAACCACTAGTTTGTTCAGAGCACGTCGAATAGTTCCCTTAGATATAGATATTGACGACTCTCATCACGTGGTCAGGTCCAGGATATAATTGACGACTCGATCGAGTCGCCATTTTAGTAAAGTATTAGCTTTCTTCAAAAGCACTATTTATTGCAGTTGGACATCTTGCTGCCTTGTCCGTCATTTTCTTTCTATTTGAAATTCGGCGAAATATTTCCTTCTCCATCGGTCCCAGGATGATTGTCTAATATTTTCCATTGGCTGATTATTGATACTGATAGATTATTAGGTCTTGCCATATCCATTGGTTTGATGGCATTGACATTAGAGGCTGACCAGAAGTACCCAGGAGTGAAGGAGTAAGGTCTTGAGGGTTTAAGAGAATAGTGGGAAAGAAGGACTCGAATGTAGGAAGCTTCTATTTAAGCAAAGAGTGTCGTCTCAAAGATTAATGTTGCATTAATAGCAATTACTTTTGGATGAACCTTTGAGGATGTGTCCGCTTTCCAAATACCCCCAAAATTGACAAATAAGCTAGGATAAATTTCATATGTTGCTTTCGTTACTAGAATAATCGTATATTGGTTTACGACTGGACCTTATGTTGTACCTAGTTCATTGTTGACGCTTATGAAGTTGTGCAATTGTCGCAATATATTATTTGGAATTTGCTACATCGGGATATGAAGTGCCGTAAATATTTAGAATGAAATACATAAATTAGTAAATAATAACAATTAGTTATGCGATTACCACGACTTTTCCAATTTGTAAAATTAAATTATTATGCAAATCAGTCCCGTATTTAAAGAAAATATAACGCTAGCCTGCTTTGATGGTAAGTAGATAGTAAGCCCCATAATAGGTTGCAATAGTCTTACCTTAAAACAAGTATACATATAGAATATAATTTAGAATAGAATAGAATATCATTTATTGCATACTAAACTTAGTGATGCTACGAGTTAGCAGTCTGCCGCCTAGGGGATAATATTGTCTCTAAAAATATCTAAAATAATTGAAGCCCTGCGTGTCAAATTAAAACTTTAAAACGACCACCAACTTGTAGTACATCATAATAATCGAAAACAGAATTTGAAGTAATAATTTTAGACATATCTAATATAATTCACTACTTCTAAAACTATCAAAATATGTAATTTGAAAATTATACTAATTCCAATATAGTAAGTAAATTTTTAAAATAGTAACTTGAAGTCTTGTTGGTTAACAAGTAGACTACAACAATATAAAAACTAATAATATATTTTGGTTGTATACACCTAGTAAAATTCTTTTAATGTTTAGTAAAAGTGACATCTATGTTTTAATTAAATCCATTTTTCTTACATTACTGAAGAAATGCAAAATATTGATTAATTTCCTCTTAAACAATTAGAATTATAATATTAACAAAATCAATTAAATATTATTTTAAAGTAAAAATGTAAGAATTTTAAGTTTAGGAACATCCACTATAGAAATAATTAGCTAAACAACATTGCTTATGTCAATAGCACGCAAATAAACACATGCACCACAGGCATCTTAGAATGCGCCTACAAAATGTGGAGTTCAATACAATAATTGTAGGCTCTTCGCAGTACTGCGAGAAAAATGAAAATATAATAGTTAATTAAATTAATAATAATGCTTGGCAATGATTTAATAAATTAGGCGGAACTGGATTATGCCAGTCCAATGTTTTGAGCTAAAGTCTGAAAACATATTTTTTACTATAATACGATATGCGCTCAATAAATCTAAGTGAACAAATATTTTATAAATCAAATATAGTATAGATCTTTGAGTGATCAGTAAATTTAAATTTGTATCAATCGTAAAGGGTAAAATGTATATTTGAGAAAGCCAATTTAGACCTAATAAAACCCTTTGTTTAATAAAGAAATATTAGAATTATTCTCATTATGAACTACATGCGAGTTTGTCTTACAACTAAATCTTAATAAACTTGATAGAATATTGTAATTAAATAAATAGATCATATCGTTCTATTGGCCCAATTAATTAAAAGTCATTACGATATTTTACTAATAATGTCTAAAGTAGGATGATTGATTTCACGTAAATTATCTAAATCGTGATACTCTTTGAAAAATTCTTTATATTGTTTTTTAATAATAGGTAATTTGAACAATCCCTTTTGTAAATTGAAGAAACACATTTTTGTTTGTATAAATGAGTCACCGAGTGCCGTCTCGGGCTCTTTCTTGAATGGTACTTTTACTGAACATCTTTCAGAAGGTAACATAGACATATTTTGAATAAAATTAGTTTCACATAATTTTTTATTAGTAGTTGGTGAAACTTTATTATTGCTAAATTTATCTTTTTCATAAAATTTATTACAGGAGTGTTTTATTTTTACACTAAAATTACATTGAACTTCCTTTCGACAATCCTGATTTATACTATCTATTGGCCCAGAAATGAGCCATCCTAACTTTGAACTTTGTAGAACAGGTTTGTTTAAGCCTAATTTAATTTGTTTCGAACCGATAATATCCCAGAATACATCTGCTCCTAAAAGAATATCAATGTTGGAAGGGCGATGAAACGTAGGATCTGCGAGTTCAATATTTTTAGGCAAATTAAGGTTGTCAATATTAATATTCGTACTTGGTAAACAACCTATAATTTGCGGAACAACTAGGCAATTCACATTAATTTGAAAAGAACTAACGTGTGAAATTAAATTTAAGTTACACTGTTCATTGATTTTAAAACATACATTATTAATCCCTGATACACTAACATCATCAGATTTGGTAGTCAATAAATTGTGTGTTAGTTTTAAGTTTTCTGTTATAAAAGAAGATTGGCTGCCTGTGTCTAAAAGAGCACGTGCTTTAAACATTTTATTAGTTATGGGATTTATAATCTCTACAATCGCAGTACAAAGAAGGACTTGTGATGCCGAAGCGACTGAAAGAACAATAGGCAAAGAAGGAACAGAAACATCTTCAACATCTGGTGTATTGTTTTTGGGTAGTGTATTGTTAGTTTTGGTTTTCGGTTTATCTATGTGCAATAAAGTGTTATGTTTTAGTTTACATAACCGACAACAGCCCAGTAAGCGGCAATGAAAAGAATTGTGGCCCTTACGTAGGCAATTTAAACATAACTTTAACCGAACAGCTTCATTTTTTCTATTTTCAATCGACATTTGTTTAAACTTAGTACACATGTGAACGAAATGATCTTGATTACAAATAGCACACACATTATAATTAGTATTAGGCGTATCAATATTTCTAGAGTGATCTTTGGAATGTAAAGCAAAATTTTTAATATAATTAGTTTTTATAGGCATATCTCGCCTTGGTAGAAACGCAGCTTTCTCATTTCGATTGGAATGCGTGGTTTCTAAAATGGCAGCCCTATTTCTCAAAAATGAAAGAAATTCATCTAGGTTAGGCAAGTCGGGCAGGCTACTTTTATGTTCCTCCCACTTGCAATTAGTTGTTGTATCCAATTTTGACGAAACTAGGTAAATAACCAACGCATCCCAACTGTTAGTAGGTAATCCCAGAACGTTTAACGATCGTAAATTTTTGGTAATAATATCTATAATAAAACGTAAAACTTTGTACGATTCTTTGTTTACTGGTTCCAAAGAGAATAACGCTTTTAAATGGTTATTTATTAACATATTTTTGTTATTGTATCTCTCGCATAGCAAATCCCAAGCAACGTGGTAATTATTAGCCGTAAATTCGATAGATTTGATTACGACAAGGGCACTTCCTTCGAGCGATGACCTCAAATAGTGGAATTTACTTATCATAGGTATAGAATCATTTAAATGAATCAAGCCTTCAAAAGTGTCTCGAAACTCGAGCCACTGCAAATAATTTCCATCAAATGATGGTAATTTAATGGTTGGCAATTTAATATTACTATCAAGATTGAGTGAATTGGAACTTCTAGGTTCACTATGAACATCTAGCTCCTTTGCGGGAGTATTACTTTCAATTAAGTATTGAATTAAAGAAATAAGCGATATAAATTTGGTTTCTATAGAATCTCGCTCAATTAATTGATTATCAATGTCATCACAATTTAATTCTATTTCGTTTTGAACATCATTAAATGATGAATATAATGATTGACATTTATCTAGCCGAATATGTAATTCTTTTAGTTTCGAATTACAAATTTCAGATTGCTGCAGAACACTGATATTTTCTATATGATCTCTCATTTTAGTTAACTGACCTTTAATTGATATACGTTGTCTTATATTTTTGGAAATATCAACTAAATTGTTACTATTGGTGGCCATTTTGAATAATAGAACAATGAATTAGGTAAAAATGTGCAGATCAAACCAGTTTTAATGGTGTGAAGCAACACGTGGTCCGTCGCAGCCAACAGCACGTAGCACGAATAGACTGCTCTGATGCCGGTCACCGCGGATGCAGCACACGGCAGCAGGGACAGCTCGTTGTGCGTTGCGCCAGACGATTATAAAAGTCACGTTGCAATCACTGAAATTGTTCGGCAAATAACTTTAAATATAATGAATAGAATACCGAACAGAGAAATAGACAAAACTGGTAAAATTAAAATTGATTAAAATAGAAAGATGGATGCACAATTTTAATTAAATATAAAAACACACAATGTAAAATGAAATTGCCAGCTGCGCGCTAATAAAAAAAAAGGAACAAAGGAAATGATGGAGGTGCAAATTAGGTGCACAAATCTTTGTCCTATATAATTTATAGTAGATGAAATTCAATAATAAAATAATTGTAAATTAATTGAATTAAACTTGAATTTGAATTGAAGTTCTTTGGATACGAACACTCTTTACACAAAATAGATAGCGTGGAAAGGTAAAGAAAATGGAACAGTACTTCCCTCGGTATAGGCCTTTTCACGTTGTGGAGGTGTAGAATGCTCGTCCTGTCACGGTCGCCACTTTATATGTACGGGTGGTACATATAAACACAGTTTTAAATGTTTACAATATTTAATTATTACTGAATCAATGTAAATTACAAATAGTTTTGATACAAAATATACGAAATAGCGCGACTTAGCTTATGGCGTGTGTAGATGTTGCTTGTACAACGTACAATTATGGAATGCTTGAATAATGAATGAGGTGGCGTGCCCACGCCGTCTTGGGATGGCGGCCGATCCCTCCCCGCTCTTCTATTGTCTTAAAAGAGAAATCGGCCATAACGGGAACCTTTGTTGCCAACATCTGTGGCATGGCGTGAACAGGTTTAATATAGATAATTTTCCCTAATTTTGCTAACTATTTACGGTTCTATACACAAGTCTGCTATACTAAATCTAATAATAATACTATACCAAGCTTTACTATCGTCCTTTAAACTATAATGGTCACGGATTGTTATTGGCACCCTAGATCTAATATTGCCGCGTATTCTGTATGTATGTATTCTATTATGCTAATGAATAAATGAATGAATGAATGAAAGCTCTCTATTGTTCCCCATATATGAAACCTAGACAATTTAATATGAATACACAAGCCACTGCCCGCGACTTTGTCCGCGTGGAATAGTTAAAAAAAGTTTGGACTTAGCTTGATGATATATAGTTTATAACCTTCCTCGATAAATGGGCTGTCTAACACTGAAATAATTTTACAAATCAGACCAGTAGTTCCTGAGATTTGCGTGTTCAATCTAACAAACAAACTCTTCAGCTTTATATATTAGTATAAGATAAGATTTCCATTAGAACAATAGGCGGCCATAACGCTTATAGCGACCTCCTCCAGGCAACCGGATGTCCAAAGAGACTTAAAAGAAAAATTGAATAATATTTGGTGTTTTACCTAAATTAAAACGAACTCAAACGTTATTAAATACTAATATGTAAATAATATAGATATAAATAATTTAATAGATTATAATAACAAAAATTACATATAATATGCGAACAATAATATAATTTTAATTACTACAACAAATTTTATTAAATGGACAAATAATGGTCAGTGATCAAGTGTTTTAATGGAGAAATGGATGTAGCTGTTTGATTTTTACGCTGTTTTTTTATTATATATATACTCAATTTTATTGTTACCTGTATGATGTAACGAGGAATATATCTGTCATATACAAACAGACGGACATTACGAATGTATTTACTTTCTTTTCTGCCGTTTAGCTACAATATAGAGACAAAAGACGTAGGTAGTATTATTCGCGCAAATTGCTAATGCGCCTGGCCGCCATTTTGGTGACGTAACCGTAGCCGTAACTCAGTACCGTAAGCATCACTGGCCGGCGAGTACGCGTACATATCGAGTTCCTGATGACGTCACGTGAATGTTAGTTTGACAAGGTTTCAGCGCATTATCAATTTCCGGGGATTATAGCATGGTGACAATTTTTGGAGGGAAGCCTATGAAGTCTTATTGTCAAAAATCCGTAATACAATTATTATATACGACTTGCCTGATGGAGGTGATTAAGGTAATTAATGAATCGTAATCAAGATTTGTTAGAATTTATGTTATACCAAGTGATGAAACACAAGTGTGACGGGTATACTTACCGATATTTCCTCTAAAATGAAGAATCAGTGGAGTCCACAAGTGTAATCTAGCGGTGCCACGTTTATGGACTGATAATAATATAATAAAGTATAATATAAAAATCCAGCCTAACATTGTTGTTATTACATTATTTTTCATATCATCACAAAGAAGGTCCTAATTCAGTGTCTCCTTTCTGCTGATACGTGCTCGATTGTGGGAGGACGTGTTAAATTACAGCATTTAATGCGATTATGTATTTAGGACTCTTGTATGAATTATTAATGATGTTTTGTTATATGGACCTAAGTCGAACCAAAGGTGTATGTAAAATGTATTGTCTGGTTTGAACAGGTAGCAATGTAGGTTAAATATAATAAATTAGTTTCGTATTCATGAAGAGCAAAACGTAGAGCTGCGAGCCTCGAGCGGCTTCTTTTAAGCAATCGCTTAGTGCTATTCCTCACGTGTCTAAATATAATGGTATGTGTCATGGCGGGTTCCTATATCTTAACGACCGTTCATTTGCCATACCATCGGTAAAAAATTGACCTCAGCTATACAAGTAATCTTAAAATTCAACCGATGGTAAAGGAAGTGGACGAGTAGTAAGATATAAGAACCGGCTATGAGGCATAGCAATAACTGCCACCTTATTTTGATACTGATGTAATACGAATCTGCAAAAACAGCTGCTTTAAGCTCTCCGTTCTGGTACTGTATAAGATAAATATAGTAAAACTACATTCAATGCCATGTAATCTACACTATAATTACGTAATATTATGAAATGCAAAAGTTTGTATGAATGTTTGTTTCTCAATCACGCCAAAACGGCGAAATGGATTTGGACAAAATTTGGCACAGAGACAAATTATAATAGTCTGGAATAGCAGATAGGCTACTTTTTATCCAGGAAAAATGTACGGTTTCCGCGGGATAAAATTAACGTGAAGTGGAATGAAGTGAAGCCCTGGCACAAGCGAGTGAAGAATAATTGCAATAAAAAACATAACTCTGAGAAGCTCCTAAATCCTACACGACTAGATGGCAACACAGATAATTATTCTCTCACTTTGTGACATTTTGTTATTAAAAACACATTATTAGACCAAAATAGTCATTATTGAAAGTATTATTCTAATCACTGTCTGGCTCTTTTTATCGAGTAAAATGGTACTTATAGTTGTCTTAAAATATGGATTTTTATTACATACTCGTACATTATATTATACGGGCTACGGCGCGACACCCGTGCGAATGGTGATGGTGATGACATGAGGATGAGAGTATATGGTGATAAATGCTAGTAGATCAGATGACTGTAATGTTGTATATTAAATAAAACGGTAATGATTAATGATAATGATTGGTAATAAAACTGTAGTATGGTGTACGCGACACGTGAGAGCGACTGAGCGTGTTCGCTACTTGATTCGAACTCGAACTGCTGTGTTTAGTCGATACGATCACTTATAAGTATATTTTTTATGTAAAACTCATACATAATGTACGAGGCCTATACATATATTATTCGCAGTATTTTTTTTACATTACACATCGTTGGACAAGCCGTAGTAGTTTAGTACGTCCCAAACTCATGGCGGGTTCGAATCCTGGCCGAAAAGCATACACTTGAAATTTTCTGACCTAATGAGGATATTGTTACAATTATCACACGCTAACGGCGAAGGAAAACATCGTGACCTGCACGTCGAGTTAATCAATGAGAAAAACCCGCCAATCCGCCAATCCGTCCAATAATGTAACCCAAGGTGTAAAAAATGACCCGAAAAAATCCTTTGCGCTGCGAAAACTATTGATTATAGAACAAAACAATGTACTACCACTTTGCAGAACATATAATTGTCTACAAAAAATATCGCGCAACCATATGTCTAACTATTGTAGTTATCTCACAATAAGTGTTTTCTTTTAGTTTTTTAAATAATTAAAATGCCTTCGCTTCAAAAACTCTTTATTTTGTACCTTGGTATTAATCCTTATCAAAATAAATTACTCCATATTCAAGACGAATTCAATACCTTTCTAGAACTTTTTGAATTATTCAATTCAGACGTTTCATTCAAAAGATATCACGATATTTAAAATGTAAGTATTAATGTTGTAGCCAAATAAGTATTAAGTATTGCGCGCGCATGAATGAATGAAAATTCTTTACTGTTCACCATAAACTTAAATCTAGAGTCTAGACAATTGATATGGATACATTTGAAGACATGAGTGGATGAAGGTGATAAGTCGCATAATTCCAATTCTGAGTAAATCGAGATAAAAGTTTTACTTTTATTTGAAACTGAACTGAACTTAACACCTTTAGCAACTTTTTGTTTTTTAAATATGCCTTATATCTATGGTCTAAGGTCTGTAGTCATTTGGTATCGACTTATAACACTCATCTTCGTAAAAAAAAGCAAAAAACCGAATATGCGACATATCACCTTCATCCACTCACGTCTTCATTTGTATTTTATATATATATATATATATATATAAAGGAAGGGAGTTCCACAGGCGAACAGCCTGTACGGCAAAAGAATTTCCTATGGAGGAAGAAGTGTGTGCAGGTATTTTTAATAAAAGATTTTCATTTGAGCGCAAATTGCGGGAATGAGATTGGTGGAGAAAACTAAAAAGTTCCTTTAAATATTGGGGAGAACAGGGATTGTAAAGGATATTGTGTAAAAGTGAGAGTAGGTGAACATTCCGGCGAAAGCGAATTTAAGCTTATCACGAAATTCGGAGACATGGTCATATTTACGCAAACCAAATATGAACCGGATACAAAAATTTTGAAGGCGTTCTAGCTTATTTAGTTGTTCCTGGGTTATGTCTAGATAGCAGGCATCTGCATAATCAAGTAGGGGAAGAAGCAAGGATTGTGCAAGCATAACCTTAGTAGCAGTAGGTAGGAAATTCTTCAACCTTCTGAGCGAAGCGGATGACGCGAAAAGTTTTCTACTGATTTCAGTTACGTGAGGCCGCCAAGACAGTTCTCTGTCAATGACAACTCCCAGATTCTTAACAGTTTCACTGATTTCTATGACTACGTCGTCAAATACAACACGGGGAAGTGATGACGAATCAATTCTGTATGATGTGGTGGGCGGTCATGAGGGGCGATACCAGGAGACGGACATAGGATACTTTTTATCTCGTTGGAAACGGTAGGAGGCGCTGAGATCGGGTAGTAGTATTAATCTTCCTAATCACCCGGACCGATTTTGGTGATTTTGTATTTGTGTGTGTTGAGTGGGTCCCCGGCATGATTTAAATCCACAATTGATCGGGTCCTAGATTTTTATTTTTTTATAGCAGGACAACGTCTGCCGGGGCCGCTAGTAGATTATAATCATCTTTGTTAACATATCTGTCAATGTCACATTCTGCTATTTTTTCATGACTTCGTATGAGGTGTCTATTAAGCTAATCGCCGTAAAAATAATCAAAAGAGGCGGAAATTGTATTAAATCTTGTTAACTCTATTATGAGTTTGTAAACTTCATGTTAGGTTAAAGAATATTTTTCACTTAGGTAAGAGAATACGTTGTCGTCAAAAATATTTAAATAACTGTAACAAATTGGTGCGCTCCTAGTTGCGCGTGTCTTGGCATATACGGTGCACCATTACTACGACGAGTGGCACGAGACGTGGGCTCCCCTGATAACAATTTGATTATTCTGCACCCTTCACTGTTAGGTCGTATAACGTTTAAGGCAGGTAATCTCAGCTAACGATTCCAGCCTCACCCTTTACTAAAACAACATCGCACCCTAACAATTTACAGGCAAATTAGTTTTCAGATTGATGCTAGTAACACCTGATATGTCAATAAATAATTCGGTTGGAGACAAATTTGAATTATACCGCATATACAATATACCAATCCTACATCCTACAGGAAGGGAGAATGAATAAAATTTCCTGCGGCCGGGCAGCTTATCGTAAGAGGCGACCAAACAACAAACTGCCAGGTGATAGGGCATTTTCCCGTCTGTATGGCTACCATCCCTGGTCTAGGGTACGAAGCCGTAACAACCTTGAGTTATGTTCGGCACTAGTGGCCAGGTTTCCCCCTTCGATGCCAGTAATACATTGGTGGCACCTTTTGTCTTGCAAAAGTCTATAGGCGAGGGTAACCGCTTTCCATCAGTTGAGCCACTTGACTGTCCCCTGTAGTCATACCATAAAAATCAAAATTTAGCAAATTTATTAACATGTATATTTATGCCCAATTGTGTGTTAATTACAGAAACGGCGCCTCTACTTCTTCTGGGTTGGATTTTCATATATGTCCCCGGATGATTTCCTGGGTGATTTTAATGGTTAATGTGTTTAGGAATATATTTAAGACTTATTTATAACAACTGAAATTGGTTTTGAGTGGAAAAATTACATATTCAATTAATTATCGAAGTTTAAAATTCACGACAATGATCTGGTAAATTTGTTTTTTTGACTTTTTTTGTGCACCGGAAAGTGTACATTTTGAAGAGGACGTGATTTATTTAAATAGTAGACTGTATGTATCCGAAAATTTAAATATGTAAAGTTTGAAACAATTGGTTAGGTTAGGTTTTGTGTAGACCAAAGCGCACGAGCCGAGCGAGCGAAGGGAGCGTGCTGCGGAAGCGGCCGGCGAGTGCCAGAACCCAGTCGATTCTGGCACTCGCCGGCCGCTAACCATTCACTATTTATCTTATATATAAGTGAAATTGACAAAAATATTAATAACTCGGGAACTATACATTTCCTCGCCATAGGAGTTGCAGAAGGGGTAAGTTTTCCTCCCCCCCTCCCCATCCCCCCCATTACTTATGATTCCGGGGACATATATGTAAACCACACCCCTTATTCTTGTTCAGCGCTACTTTTATCAAAATTGTATGTTTCGAAGATAAAAACGATTACGAGTCTATATCGACAATCGCCAGTGCCTAATTCGTCGATGTACTTTGCTGTATTTTTAATTTTATACTTATAATTGAAATTCCTCACATATTGGTTTCGTTTAATTGATAGCAATATACAAATATGAGTATGATAGTGTAATATAACTTGTAAACGTATCAAAATTAGGCACATTAATACAGTTTACTCAAAAATTCCAAATATTATATTAGGCACATCATTTTTAGTTTACCTTTAAAGTATGGACTTTTCCCGATTTTTCAACTATTAATATTTGCACATTTAGTGTACATGTTTTTGTCCTAACTCCGGAAACGTACTTTTTTTGTAGCGGAGTCCTAAAACTGTGAAATATATTGGAACACAACAGTTTAAATAAACTGCAAATGAAATTGTACTATAGAGAATTCAGGTGTTTTCATTCTAGGTGACAGGTTCGTATTATATGTAAAACTGACACAACGGAGTTCGTTAAAGCGTACGACATAATATAAATAATATAGGTCATAATCCAAGGGAGGTAATATTGTCAAAGCTTGTATTGCTGTTGCTTCGAGATCTCCTGCAAAACGATATAGCGGTAGGATTAAAACGATTTTTACGTTTATTTTTAGTGAACATCTGCTACGTTATAATATAATATGCTGTCGGCTGTGGGTCTGTAAACCCGTTTAGGGTTAGGGTTACCAGAAGTAAAATCCATAGATTGATAATGTTCATATTAATTGTTAAACGATTAGGCGTTTTAGGGTTTTTTATATCCGTGTAGGAACGGAGAAAGAATACAATTTCTTGCGGCCGGGCGTCCTGTCGTAAGAAGCGACAAAACAACCCACAGCGAGGTGGTAGGGCATTTGTCCGACTGGATGGCTACCATCCCTGGTCTAGAGTATGTCGCCATAACAACCTTGAGTTGTGTTCCGGCATTAGTGACCAGGTTCCAGTCTACCTTAAGAGAGCAGCAGCGCATTTGTAGCACCTTTGGTGTTGCAAATGTCCATAGGCGATGGTAACCGGTTACCATCAAGTGGGCCCTCTGCTGAACTCCTGCAATAAAAAAAGGGCAACGGACGGTGGGTATACTGCTTAGTCAAGGTGAAATGGCAGATTATAAAACATACTCTTTATGTTGAGGTTTACTCAGGACATCTTTTTAGCGCCAGCAGAGGCAATTGTATGAAAAAATAGCAAGAAAAACTACATAAAGCGATGCATACATGCTTGCCAGCTAGTATTCAAACCCAGTTCATTACAATACTGTGTGGATGTATTTTCTTCTAATTTAAATAACTTATCAAAATAAAAATTCAAGTACTTATTTAATTTTAAAAATCCGGATTGCAGAACATCCATAGCTTGTTATCTTATCATGATAAGAGCAAGCGCTTTTCTTTCTACTACGCTACAAAAATACTATGTACGTACACATTAAGTCTGTATAATTGATTACGTTATAATTGTATCAAACTATATTAAGTAAATATGTATGATTATTTTTCTAATAGATACATAAATTATAGAAATTCCGAAAACATTAAAATCCACATGCCTGGTCTAAAATTTCAAACGTGTGACAACCCTATTTAGCGTGATTCGATCTATTTTACAAGTGCGTGAGATGTTCACATGTTCAAGGACTACTAAAATAGACCTCTTACCTTTATATACAAGTTTATGTGATTCTTAAATTAGATTCTAGCTGCCAGATGTGTGCCGTGTTCGAGAAAAAAAAATATTCGCTTGTAATGTATTCAATATGTAAATACAGTCCATCATTAGCTTACGAATGAAAGGAATAGGTATAGTTTCATTAATTTCCGTGTCGTTCCGCAAGGTCATAAACTAGTTTCACAGGCTTAAACATTTTAATTCAGTAAATATTATAATTTAACATTCCTAAATTTTTATTGTTGTTTTATAACATTTAATATACAATAAGGTTATGAACAATGAGGTTATGAATGTAACAGAATAGGTATTTAATACAAACTATATACCCAGGTGGTAGGATATTTTCCCGTTTGGATGGCTACCACCCCTGGTTTTAATTATGTCGCCATAACAACCTTGAGTTGTGTTCCGGCAGTAGTGGTCAGGTTCCAGTCTCCCTTTAGAGAGCGGCAGTCTATGGGATGGTAACCGGTTTCCATCATTCGAGCCGTCTACCTTTCTGCTGATCAAATCTCATGCAATAAAAAAACTTAATAATTTCCAAATCACCCCATTAAATAAAGTGTACGTATTTTAGTAAATGAATTTGTCTAGACAAAATGACTTCTAATAATAACTCGGAGTGAGTTCTAAAACGACCGAGTTTTAACACTACTATGACAAAAGAAATCTAAGCTATAATACGCAACGGTTCTCTAGAACGTTTATACCGCGTACAACAATGCTCTGGAGAGAACTTCCCGCCGAGGTTTTCCCTCTGCGCTTAAGAAGGGCGTTATAAAATTTCTTAGAAGCTGGCAACGCGTTGGCAACGGTGTTGCAAACGTCCATAGGCGACGGTAACCACCTTCCATCAAGTGGGCCGTCCGCCTGTTTGCCTGCTTCAGGCAATAAAAAAATAAAAAATAATATGCTATATATACATAGGAAATTGCTACTTCTTTGCATTGAGGTATAATGTAGTACGTACCTGGTACATGCACTTAATGCTTCTTTATGACTATTTTAGCCAAGTTCTAAGCATTTCAATTACATTTTTGTTCAGGACTTAAAATTCTTCCGATGAAATCGTAAGTATGGATACGAAGCAAAAATATAAATCTTCCCATATTCGCGATGTATGTACCACATACAACTCGTTTTAGTGCTCGAATTTGTATAATAAATAAATATAACACTATTTCCCTAGTAAGATAAAGTTTGGATCCTTCAATATAAACATAAACAATGCACATTATACACCGTTATCGTCGTCTCAAAGATGGGACATATCAAACTGCGGTCTCACTTAGGACAGACTGAAGCCTGTTGGTATGTAGATCACGTGTTCATGTCTTATCTGTACGAAGTTATGAAGCTATTAGGTTTCTATACAGCTATATTAGTACGTACAGGTATGTATCTAACATGGCTTTATAAAAACAAGCATACGAATTAACTATGTAGTCAATTGTTATCATCTTACAGATTCCGATTTCAACGGACTGCTGAATATTATTTACTACGTGTGCACTTATTGTTGGTATAATGCTTAGGCACCCGGGTCTCATTGATACGGCACGAGTACCAATAATAGCCGAAATATAACCACCACTAAGGCGTTAATGTGTTTATTTAAAATAAAAAAAAGTAATGTTTTTGTAAAAAAAAATACGAAAGATCCAAATTATGAATACGAGTATACCTAATTAACATTTTTAGAATTATGTTTGACATAACATCATTACGTATATTATGAACGAATCTTTAAAGTACATAACATTATTGATAAAAAATTAAACATGTTTTAGACCGAAGCAGGTATGTAGAGTTAAATTTTATATACTGCGAATGAAGTCATGCTCTCTTGTTCATATCTTATTCATTCTATCCACAAACAAGTCAATGTTCACATAATTCGACTTGCTGAGTTTGTTAATTCGTTGACTGTTCTAACAAAAAAATGAGTGGCATCTCAAGGCTGTACGTGCCAAGGCTGAATGGAATAATTTTCTAGGGCGTACAAGACTAGGGGGGACATATAAATGTAGTTTCTCGATAAGACTAGCACAGTCAAATTATATTATAATGTCGAGTTACTATTTTTACCTAGGTACTAACAATTCGTTTTCCTTACTACTGGTTATAAACTCCATAGAAGCACAGTTAATTTTCTACGACGGGTAAGCTAAAAGAATGAATAGCAGTGGCGGATTTGCCGTCTTGGCCACCCTAGGCCCCAGGCCATGTAGTAATTGTTATACGATGCGGTGCAGTGCGGCCCACCATAATGTGCGCGAGCCTTTAGAATATTTACGTACTGTTACGCGATGTCCATCACAGCAGTTATGAGAACCATAGATTATATTAATATCACATAGATAATCTTCATAGATAATAATATTATTATGTAGGGTAGTTTTCGTAGTATTTTCGTATAAAAGGCGGTGTGGCGTGTAGACAGTGTTCATTGCTTACTGAGTGGTAAAGGGAAATC